>OY757313.1:61925657-62525657 GCA_963583905.1 Stenurella melanura | reverse complement strand
TACACTCAATTCTGTTTTATATACTATAATACCCAATTTTCAAATGGAGCAAGGACTCACAGAAAGACTCTCGTAGGACAGATGTCTCTCAGTGTTATTTTTTAGATAAAAATATAGTTCTGTAACTTCAGAATGATGATTAACTTTATTGGTATATTAGTGAGATTATAATTATAAAATCATCATAATTTTCAAACGGAACATAGACTCACAGAAGGACCCTCGCAGGGGGATATCTCTCAATGTTGTTCTTTAGATAAAAATATATTACTGTATTCAGAATGATGATTGACTTTATTGGTATACTACTGTGATTAGAGTTAAATCAGCAGTACACATAATGAATAAGTATTTTAATATTTTACATATTAAATACCAGCTATTGAGTATATGAAAACTGGCTGCTAAATGACCAAAATAACATTTTTCAAAGTATTGAATATATTCCACGGGTTATTTATTATTAATATCATTATGGTCCATAAGGGACCTATAAGTTGCACAAATTGCTGCTTGGTGGGATGCCATAATAATTATAGGAATACGAACAGAAGTGTAAAATTTTATAGCGTGTCCATTAAAACTTTATGCGAGTAAAAGCGGTAATTGCTGAAAGTATAAAAAAGATGCAAATATGAAATTCGTTAGATTTAAATGTATAAATTTGTAACACATGGAAGTAAAATGTTGTCTGAATTTTTAAAGTAATTAATAAGGGCGGCGTTAAGGTATTGCATACGAACAAATTCCAAAGACATCAAGTTCTACGGGGTGAAATATAACACAATACTTTCTAGAACCGTAACACAGCCAAACAAAGAAAAGTTCAGACCCAGAAACTAGACCTATTGTACCACCAACTTCTGCCCCCAGCAGGTTAGGAAGTTGAGGTTGCCCGGTTCTCGTTTAGTTTGTGGTGACTGGGTCGTGGTTCGGAAATTATTCAGAAAAATTTTTATTTTTTAGGTTAGGCGCCAGTAGTCATATTGAAAAAGCATCTACAACGTACTTGTCTAACTGTACGACTGTGACTACTCAAAGATAATTAAAATGTCATAGATACTTATACAATTCTCACAGATAAACACACTACTCTGTTAAATATATCTGGTTTATTGACTCTATTATATTGAAATGATTTGATTTTAATTAATTTAAATGTTACACCTTATGGTTGGATGTAGCTACTTCCTTACAGAAAGTTTAATTACATATTTTAAATAATTATGGTTAGGTTGAAGACCAAAAAAATACAAAATATGACATTTTATCGTTAAGCTGTGATTAAATAATTAAATGTAAAAAATTAATAAATAGCTGAAGGCAATATATAACATACAACAATAGTAAAAATTTAGAAATGTTTAAAAATGTATCGAAAGCTGAATATTGAAAGTTGAACAATGAAGAGAAATTCAAGTGATACTGTTACCACCGGTTGCGTCCTGCAGAAACCAACCCTGGTCCTCGTCTCACCGAATCTTCGCTGTGTATTACCACCATTCGATTACTGACATCAGCAGAGATCCCTCGACTCTCAGAACTTAATCTTCTGGAGAACTGTTACCAAAACTCTAACTTGGTGCTCTCATCCAGCGGGGACTCTACCAAGACGCTCCAACAATTTGGATTCAAAGACTCCTTCTTGGCAAATAACCCATGGATTAGTAGCAGCAGCCCAGTTCTTTGGCACAAGGTTAAGCCAATTTTTTGGTAAAACTCCAAATTTAAGGATTAACTTAACACCTCATTCCACTCCAGATGAGGTGTTAATCGGTCCGAAATACGTCTGTATTGCTCGAAGTAGACAGGAAAAAGGCCCTGACGACCTGTTCCGATACCGTGTATGATCTAAAAACCTAGCTACTCATAATTACGCGAGGTGTCGCTGGTACTGGTAACATAAATCATTCTTTAAATACAATACAAATCTACACAATTACTCTACTATATCATTTATATGAATTCATGAGTTCTAATTTAATCAGAATTATCGATTTATAATTTTGTTTATTGATTTGGGATTTATTCACTTAATACAGATTTCTTCTTTTAAATATTTGTTGTACCAGATGACTTGTAGGTGTATATCAAGAGAAGTAACAGATGGCGCTTGTATGCTAATTTATAATTTAAAGTTGGAATGATAAACACAAATTCTTCCGGATTCAGTAAGACAAGGACGGCTTCAGGATTGAACTGAAAAATTAATTAATAAGTTTACTGAATTGTGGTTTAAGACTACAAAAATTCATTGCTATTAGAATAAAAATTAACAAGTGGCATTCAGGTAATTTTGAATGTCAACTATCAATCATTATGTATGTTGTTTTCCTGGATTCGATGCCGCCATCAGAATCTGATTTTATCGTTGGGTTTTTTTATCCTATATTTTATCATTGAAGCAGAATTTTTATATTTTAAAATCTAAGATAAAAAAAGAACGATAAAATGAAATTCTGATGGAGGCATTGAATTCAGGAGGTCTCTATAAAGATTGATAAGATCAACTTTCTGGGTCTGAATTTTTTACGTGGCTGTGAATCAGTAAAAAGATTATTCGTGCTATGTGAGCACTTTGTCATATAGTAATTACGAGAAGAAAACCGTAGATCGTGTAGGTATAAGCTAGCTGTACATTTTCAACATCTTATGCACGAAGTAGGACGAAAAAGATAGAAACATGAAGAATAATTTTCGATCCGTCCACACGTCCACAGCTGCCGAAACTACTGAATCGCTTAGGATAGCGTTGAGGATAACGACGAGGTAGAATAAAAATTATTTTTTACAATTGGGAAGAAAACTATATTAGTTTTTGATTTTCACTTTATTTCTTGTCAACATGACAATTGTTTCGCCACACAGTGGCTTCTTCGGATGTTGAGTACTGGTATACTAATTTTACAATGCACAAACTATTTGGGTTTATACAATTTCGATCTAATCCTAATCTTAATTGATAAGCGGAAAACTACAAAATAATTGTATTCTTATGTAGTATACCGATAGAATAGAATAGAATAGAATAGAATAAATTTATTCGCCATAAATCTTGTTACATAAACAATATTGGTTTTGTCAAGTTAAAAGCAAGAGAAAATTACAAAGTAGAAAGTTGATTTAAAAATGTGAAATACAATATGGAATACAATGGAGTACAATAAGATTAAAAGTGTATAAAACAAACAAAATTGTAAAAAATATACAATAAACAGAAAAATATAAGCACAAACTAACAAATAAATGTACTTAAAAAGTACGTGTCATACACAATTAAAATATATCTACACATATACATATACACACATATACACATACATATATACATACACATATAAACACATATATATTTAGTATTAAAAAATTTCTGTTACCGATTAAAAAATTCAGTCATGCTATAGAAACAATGTTCTGCTAAGAATAGTTTCAGTTTGTTCCTGAATAATTTGAACGAAATTTGGGACGTTATTACTGCAGGAAGTTTATTATATATATGACTACCAGCATAATACGGTGATTTTTTATATTTGCTAAGACTGAAACTTTTAATGTGTATTTATCGCGCACCTCTAGTGGAGTAACTGTGAATATTATTATTTGTTTTAAATTTGTTCAAATTTTTGTACATGAAGCAAGAAATTTTGAAAATATAAATTCCCGTGACAGTCATTATTTTTTCTGTTTTAAATGTATGTCTACATGATTGTCTATAACTTAAATAATATTCTGATGATTCTCTTTTGCATTATAAAAACTCTGTTTGCCTCAGTCGATTGACCCCATATACTAATATTATAACTAATGACTGAATACACTAGGGAATAGAAACATGTCGTTAATGCATTAATATTTAATTCCTCTTTTAAGTTTAAAATGGCAAGTATTGTTTTTGCTAATCTGGAACAGATAGTATCAATTTGAGGGATAAAATTCAACGTAGCGTCTATTACGGAACCTAAGAATGTTGTTTTCAGACTGGTCTGAACGTATTCTATTTTGGGCCTATTAGTACATACAATATTTGTAAAATATAAGAATACTGTTTTTTTCATATTAATCATTAATGAATTTTTGTAACACCAGTCTTCAAATTGTTTAATGACTACAGAAGTTCTGCTCTCTAAGTGTTCTATTGTGTCGCTGTGAATTATTACAGATGTGTCATCAGCATACATAAAAACCTCACCTTCTGTTATATAATCTGGCAAGTCCTTAATGAAAATAAGAAATAAAAGTGGGCCAATAACGGAACCCTGGGCTACCCCGATTTCCATATTAACAGTATCAGACGTTTATAAATTCATTGAAACCAAGATTTTCCGATTTTCTAGATAGGAACTTAACCATTTCAGAATATTTCCATTTATTCCTAGTGATTGTAACTTTAACTCCAAAAATTTTGGATTAACTGAGTCAAAGGCGGCAGTTAGATCAAAAAACAGACTAGCTACTTTTTTACCTTTATCAACGTAGTGATATATTTTCTGAACAAATTCTAGAGTTGCTAGTTCTGTGGATTTGTTGTATCTGTAACCAAATTGACTATCAGTAAATATATTATTAGATTCTAAGAATTTTGGATAAGTAGCTTAGTAAAGTTATGGGCCTATGATTTTCCACCAATTGCGGATCTTCCTTCTTAAGTAAGGGAATTACTTTGCCTAATTTTAATATATCAGGAAACTGTCCAAAACATACTGATAAATTAATAAGATGTGCAAGAGAATCTGCTATAACGTATTTACTAAATTTCAACAGTCAAATGGGTATTTCGTCAATACCCGTTGAATTTTTATTTTTCATATTGTTTATTATAGTAATAATTTCGTCTCCTGTGACTGGTTCAAAAGAAATTGTTGAGTTAATAGTTTTTCTGGATATCGTACAACTACTTGATATTTTATCTCCAAAATGATTACTCAATTTATCTTTAACACTTGTGGAAAAATAGTTGGCAAATATTTCACATATTTGTTTATCGTCCTTTATTATTTCATTATTTACTTTTATACCAGTTCTCATTTTCTCTTTCTGTCTCCCTATCTATTATTAACAATTTGCCATAACGTTTTATTTTTATTATATGAATTTTCAATTATGTTTGTGTTTATTTCTGTTCTTATTTTAGATATCTTGTTATTAATGCATTTTTTATAACTTCTAAATGATTTCATTAATTCAGGACAACCAGAGTTTTTAGCAATGTGATAGAGATAGTTTAAGTCGTTTAGTTCTTTTCTTATTCTAAAATCGTTTTGAGGTTTGCTATTTTTTTTAACTGAAATTTCTTGCTTCTTGCAACTCATATCCAAACACCACTGGAAGTGCGCCAAAAATTCACAGAAGTAGTCGTTAATGTTATCATGTTGCTCAGTAAATAAGTCAAATTCGTTATGAAATAGGTTAGCGAAATAAAACATATTTTGTTCTGAAAAAATTCTGCACGTCGTCTTTGTTTCTAAAACAGGGCCAGTACAATTATTTTTCATTAGGTTATAAATAAGCAATTGTCCTTTATGATCCGATATATGCGAATCAATTAATTTTACATTACAATCTATTACATTTGTAATGACATAATCTAAGGTTGTACTTGAATTGAAGCCTTCTCTCAAGTCAATTCTTGTTGGTTCATTTACCAGCGATCTTAATGAGAAGGAGTCAATCATATCTGATAAAGATTTACTTTGTCTTGTGTTTGATAGTTTGTCTATATTAAAATCCCCTGTTAGAATTATGTGCATAAATCTGTTAATAATATAATGTCACCTAAGAATAGGGACAAATTCAATAAAAAATTATTAATATTTCCATTAGGTGACCTATATACATTAGCAACGCAAGTATGTTCATTATATATAATCGCTACTATTTCGAAATCAATTTCAATACAGTATCTTTTTGTGCACAGAACTTTACAATTATTGGCTAGGTCAGTTCTACAAAGTATGGCTACCCCACCATGTACATGTGTCGTTCTACAAAAGGTACTTACATTCTTATAATTTTTAATAATGGTGACTGATGATTGTATTAAGTTCATCCAATGTTCACAAATACACAATATATTTGGATTATTTAGTTCTGACAAAATGGTTTCTAGCATGGGTAATTTTGTTGATAAACATTGAACATTAATATGAAAGACACTGTTTAGCTTACATCCTATTTCAGCTGCCTTACTTACTGCATGTGAAATTTTTATATCACATTTAGTCGCACCATTTATACTGTAAAAGTTTCCTGAGAAAGTCTACATGATATGTGTAAAGATCATCTTAAGTGTTTTTCGAATCATCCCTGTCACAAATTAAAGGTGCAGGATTTATTTTTCTTAAGTTACCTTGTTGATAGAAAACGTCTAAAATTGCTTAGTTTCTACGTATACACTAATATACAAACCATTACAAGGTGAGGGAAGACCATTGTATTTCTCAAGTAACTACTAACCACAACAGGCGTTGTTAAACTTATATCGAAATATAGGTATAGTCAAAACGAATCTACGCTCATCCCATCGGGACTAGATAGACCACTTGCATTCACACCGGCCGTTTCCCTGAATGGCTCAGCCCTCTGACGTCGCAACCAAGTAGTCGATTACTTGGTTAATAATAATTCTTGTATATATTAAATTTTGTTCTTCTTATTCAATACGTTCTGACAGATATTTTGTGAGCTCTGCAATGTTTTAGTTGGCCTCCTCTTACACATGGTACGTCTAGCAGCACTACATCATCTGCCGCGATTCTCTGCTAATCACATGTTGAAAATTATATCTGTTGAATATTACCCTCTTGAACAGAAATGCTTGTTCGATTATAAGCAATGAGTATGTATCGTGCTATAAAATATATTGTTATAGAAATATGTCATTTTTGTCAACGTAGTAATTCAATATATTTCCGTTATTTTATGTGTGAAAAATAGTTTTTGATATTTACATATTGGATAGTAAAATATTCTATTACGCTGGAAATTGATGGATTGTATTTTTGTCCCAAAAGGATTTGGCATACATCTGTGTCGAGAAGGTCGCATCATGTATCACCGGAGGTGAATGCGCTGGATTTAAACGAGATGATTTAAATAGATAGACCTATACGCGGTCTTCAATGCAGTAAACCACAATAGATCTAGTTGATTTTACCAGTGCAACGTTTACTGGCTAGATAGTAAATAAAACATGAATAAACTGTAAGCTCTGAAAACTTTTTATGCGCTATATATATCTAGACACACTGGAGCATGCACACGGATATACAATATAATGTACCTTACTTTAATTTGGTCTGCTGCATGAAAGTATAATACACAATATATAGTCAGATATAAAGTATTATCTATTATATTTTGATATAGATTGTGTTTAATCAATTCACCTTTAGTATTTCAATATTATGTTTACTTCGACATCCGCGTATTGAAGTGGAAGAATCGTAATCCTAATTTTCTTGTGGGAATAAGCATATATGAATATTGATTTTAAAAATGGTAATGCAGTAACTTTATACTTTAATGTCATTTAGTCAATTTTCTTCTACAAAGATACTGTAAAGAAATGGATAGGAAATAAATAACAAACATGAAGCACCTGAAACGTCACATATTGTATAAAACAAGTTACTTGTATGCTGTTATACCGAAAGATCGATAAAATGTAGCATTTGAAAAAGCTACATTAATAATTTCAGTTTGAATACAGTAGATTAACCCATTAGTTCATTTGTTTGATAGGCAACCACTCGTACTTCAAAGGGGCATAGCAGGTTGCATATCTGAAATTCTCAACAAGGAAAGAAAGCGTGTTTTCTTTTATGCATTATATTTTAAGTTAGAGGTGTTAGTCATGTGTTCTTGTAGTTGAGATATTACATAATTGTGTAATTTAGTCTTTTAAATGCAAAGCCCTTTGTTGGCGCATTTTTATTGGCTAGAGAAAGTGTTCTCTAGATGTTCAAGTTGGCAACGCGGAGAACTGTCAAGCAGATTTCCATCGAGGAGATTCATTTTTCGACAGCGACGAGAGAGCTGAAGGCGGCGGTCCCGGTTTTGTAGTGAAGAATTTGGGTTTTACATCGTTAACACTGAAAAGGGATTTGATTTGATGTACCCAGTGTTTCTTTACCGTCCTGTTAGAAGCATTTTGTAAATTCCAGGAAGGAATTTTGTTGCTTGTCGTAATCTGATCGCCACGTGCTCGTGAGTTATGCAATACTCTCTATAGGAGGTAAGCTTTTATTTTACTTAGCTGGTGTTCTATTTAGTTCTTATTTATTGTAAATATTACAGAGTGTTTGGAGGGACTGGCCCTTTGAAAATAAGTTATGTTCAGAATGAATGGTGCTGCCATTTTGGTCATGTAAGGGGGCCCAGTATTGTTAGAGGAGTAATAGGAGGAAGTCTATTACTCAGATGTTTGGTTTTATGTGGGTCCTGCTGACGTTTAGAGAAGTTTAGGTTGGAGAGTTGTTCGCAGCAGTCTCCAAGAGATTTGAGCAGAATTTTGGGAGTGACACTGAGTCGTAGTCGTAAGCAACGTCGAGAACATCTTAAGAAGTGGTGACAGGTCACGCTGCAGTTGTCAGAGAAAACGCCAAGGCTCTAACCAGGTTTCACTGTTTCATTTTAGTTACATAATTTTAGAGAAATTTTTATAGTTTCATTCAGTGATTTTTTTGTTGAAATATTAAAGTAAATTACACAACGATTTTGCAACTACACACCTAGTATATGAAGTATCTTAAGATTTTTTACTGTAAGTAGCGCATGGTACCACGTGATACTAGTTTACTTTCTACTATGTCATATATGAAGTATTTTTAATAGAACATATTCTTTTAGATCAGTCTGTAACATTCTAGTGCACACAGCGAGCATTGCGAAAATTAGCTCACAGGATCTTGTTTGTTACGTAATATTTTATTGATGAGCTGTAATTTTAATCCATTGTGAATCTTTAACTCGCTGTTGTGAATCTAAAACTCATTGTTGGTATCATTTAAGCGTACTTGCATTTCTATAAAAAGAAATCACTGAAATAACTTTAGAAGGGGTCATTACATATGTTGCATTTCTTTTGCACATGTACATTAAGTTTAGGGAACAATTGGGGAACTATTTGTTTTTTATTGTGGTACATCTCATGTCTGTGTTTTAATAAATGTCTAATGTCTACACGTTCTTATTATTTGCACTGGTACTCCTGATATTTGTTTAAATTTTAAGATTTCATAGAGTAAAGTAAGAGTTTTGAGATCATAGAGATATTTTGAGAATTCCATCGCATGGTTGCTAGTAACTTAATTTTGTTCCGTGCTGGCAAAATTATTTAAGTCACATTACGTAATATACAGCCGGTGGCGCCCTTTTGAGTGTCCACACACAATCCTAACCCACGGCCTATGCTCTCCAACAAAAATCGGCTGCCGTCCGCACCGGAATAACATGTTTTAATATTTAGGTATCAAAATATGTTACAAAAAATGTCAGGAAATTTCCGAGCGTTTGTCTTTGATTAGACTATTACTCCTGAAATTTCATTGTGTGTTGCAAGTTAAAGATGTTCCAAGATATAAATTTGGAATTCCTCTTCCAGCTGAACTAAATAAATCCAGTCGAAAATCGTTATTTATTTTATTATTAAAATATCGCTAGCGGAAATTCTTCAATTAATTATATCAAAGTAGATTGTGAGAACTTCAACATATTCAAAGAATTTTGTCAAATTATATATTTTATAGATTCAGTGGACCATAAAAACTATTTGTTTTATTTCGGCACGGAGAAAACCAAAGATGCATATTCCAACATATTAGCTTTTTTAAATAAAACGTGGTAATCAGAATCATAACAAAGGCCGTAGCTAGATAAGCATTGTTGGGCAGTCCACGTTTGGCTTTGGTCCATATTTATCCCAAGTAGACCTAAGAAACTTTGAATGTGATGACTCAAATATATGTTATACATGCTATTGTGGCAATTAAAGAAAAAAATTGAAATTCAATTCCTTTAACGAAAAGGGGAAAGCACTATTATAATATGGTCACATTCTCACTTGCCACGTTATATTGTATATTTTCACGTTTCAGACCACGTTGATAACGAAAATGAAGGTCTTTCAATTCCATCAGTCTGTTTGTATGTCCGTCTGTCGGCGCTCTATCCAAAACACTATTTGATGAAAAACAATGAACTTTGGTAAGTAGTTGTGGCTACTACCAACGAAGAACTAGGTAGATTCTCACTGGACAATATACATGGTGGACGTCTAATGAGAATAAATAATGAAAAAAATGGAAATTATATTTGGCATATTAGTCCAGTCAACAGAGCAATAAATTGACTAAAATCTCTATTGAGTGCTAGTGAATGGATTTTGATGAAAATTTGTGCAATGTGTTTGTAATGAAGCTAATAAAAAAAATTTAAAAAACATTAGAGTAGGAAATGGTCGGAAGGAGCAGAGAACAACCCTTTTGTTTCGGCTTCCGTAACTTGTAAAATCAGGTCAAAGATAAAAAAAACAATATATATTTACCTTCTTTGGTACAAAATATGATGTTTTGCTTTTGTGATTTTTTTCTGAAAATGCATATTTTTTTCGAAATATGGCCACTCGAATATTCCTAAGTGAGGGAGGGGAAATGTAAAAGTTGAAAAAAACATCTGAAAAAAATCAGGTGAATGTATCATCGAACTTCAAGACTTTTTTTATTTGCAACTTTTCCGTAAAGTACGTTTTCACCGAGTTTCGCTGAAAAAACATGAAAAAATAACCCCTTTCTTTGAAATTGAAGTGCAGTAAAAACATGTAATTTAAAAATTTCAAAATGAATGAAGACATATGCATTGAGGCCTTCTAAACACTTGGAATTTTGGAATTTTCTTGTAACTTGCTAATTTTCTGAGTTACAGGCAGTTTTTCAAGATGAATAATGTACTATGTTTCTTACACACTTTCAATTAGAAAATACGTGAAAATTCGAAAACTGAGAACTGAATGTTTCTTACACACTTTCAATTAGAAAATACGTGAAAATTCGAAAACTGAGCGTGATTCATGTATATATCATTATAATAAAACATGAAACCTATATAGTTATACAATTTTTAAAGGTTTAATACAATTTTTAAATTGAAAATGTGCAAACATTATTATCGTGAAAAACTACCTGTATCTCGAAAAATTAGCAAGTTGCATGAAAATTTCAAGAGCCAAAAATGTTTAGAAGACCTCTTCAATGTTTAAAAATGAATTATTATTTGTTTGCTTATGATTGTATTGAAACATTCTTTATAGGATTTTGCAAACAGCAGAAAAAATAACTATCTATAACTAAAAGAAAAACTTTGTGTAGAAATATTAATGAAATATTTGCATTCTTTCGATAACCTGAATTCTGGTTATGCTAGCAAATTAAAATCCTAAAATGAATTTGTCTAATTTCTTATTTGACAATTCTCATTCTAACACTAGCATCCACACAGTCCCCTACGGCCATGAAGATTAAACTAGTATCCACATAACCCCCTACGATTATGAAGATTCAGTTAAAAATGAGAACAAAGACCTAAAATGAATTTATTTATCTACCTTGTCTTAAAAAAAATTTTCATTCTAATGGATTACATTTTCATGAAATCTATCATTCTGTTTCCTGGAAATGAGGTTGTTTTTATCAGTCAATGTCAAATATAATTATTTCACACTTATTCATAGAAATTGTCTTGGTTTTGCATGAAACATCTTTATGAATGGCTTTATGTCTTTCTGATGAGCTCCAGAATAAGGGCGAAAAACGTTTCAAAGGCTAAGCATTTCCAGGAAACACAATGATAGATTTCATGAAAATGTAATCCATTAGAATGAAACATTTTTTTAAGACAAGGTAGATAAATAAATCCATTTTAGGTCTTTGTTCTCATTTTTAACTGAATCTTCATAATCGTAGGGGGTTATCTGGATACTAGTTTAATCTGCATGGCCGTAGGGGACTGTGTGGATGCTAGTGTTAGAATGAGAATTGTCAAATAAGAAATTAGACAAATTCATTTTAGGATTTTAATTTGCTAGCATAACCAGAATTCAGGTTATCGAAAGAATGCAAATATTTCATTAATATTTCTACACAAAGTTTTTCTTTTAGTTATAGATAGTTACTTTTTCTGCTGTTTGCAAAATCCTATAAAGAATGTTTCAATACCTCTTCAATCTTTAAATTGCATATTTTTATAGTTCTACCATTTCAAAGAAAGGGGTAGTTGTTCATGTTTTCCGGAAAAACTTGGTGAAAACGCACTTTACGGAAAAGTTAGAAAGAAAAAAATGGTATTTCGATGATACATTACCGGATTTTTTCCTAATTTTTTTTTCAACTTTAACATTTCCCCTCCTAGGATTTTCGAGTGGTCATATCTGGAAAAATATGCATTTTTCGAAAAAATTCACAAGAGTGAAAACATCTTATTTTGGGCCAAGAAAGGGAAACCTATTGTTTTTTTTATTTTTGACCTAATTCTACAAGATACGGAACCCGTAACAAAATGGCTGTTTTCTACCCCTTCCGATCGATCATTTCCTACTCTAATATTTTTTCTACTTTTTTATTAACGTCATTACAAACCATTGCACAAGGTTTAATCAAAATCCACTCACTGGCACTCAACAATATGGTGGTCATTCTAAGAAATAATTGAACTATGGTAGAAATTTGTGAGGGTGTTTACGCAAACCTTCTATATTTGGCACCTTTTATTTATTACTTATTTTTTTTGTCGGACGACCACTCTTTATATTGTTTTAACCAGAGTTTATCAGGTTTTCCTTGTAGCAATAGCAATAACTACATACCGATTATTATTCTCCTACGTTTTCTTAATTAATAATTTTTTTGAATGACAACCTGGTATAAATAAGGCTGGAAGTTAAGTGTAAAAATCTTTACCCATTATTTTTAATGATTTTATTTTTGTTGAGATACCGCAATTCCTTTCTGTGGTATACTCATATAAAAACATATATTTTTAAAAGCTTTTATTTAACTTGCAGTGTTAATGCGCGTGCTTGTTTAAGTCAAATCTTGCCATCAAAATTTCGACCAGTTCTAATCAAGCTGAGCTTTGAAATTTGGCATACGTGTATAAGTCCGATTAAAATGCAATATAGTATATTATCTTATATCGTATATAGTATAAGATAGTCGATCACTATTTTCTTCACAACCCCCTTACAAAAAACAATGTGACTTCATTCTAAATCCAATATGGCGGACGTGCAATCAAAATTTCGACCAGTTCTAATCAAGCTAGAGCTTTGAAATTTGGCACACGTGTAGACGTCTGGTGACAATACATTTTTATGATAGGCACGACCTGATTCTACACCCAGGATATACAGTGTGTTCGATTAAGTGTGCAACAATTGGAATTTTTCTTTTTAGTTGCACGACCAAAGTTTAAATACCGCCAAAAGTTATTGCATGTCCGATAACCATTTTGGGTGTACTTAGAATGGCTTCAAGTAATAGTATACAGGGTAGGGTAAAAAATATGAAAATCGTTCAAGAGTAAAGTGCGCTTATGTAGAAAAAAAATATTATAAAAAAACATTTTTAAGAAAAAGCCTTTATTTTAAAAAAATGCTTAAAAGTAAAGCATAATTTTTTAAAATTCATACAATTGGAAACCAAAAGCTTTGGAGGCGGTCATTTGAGCAAAGTAACTATGAAATAGTGCCATATGACCGCCCCCAAAGCTTTTGGTTTCCAGTAGTATTAATTTTGAAAAATCATTTTTTACTTTTTAGTAGTTTTTTTAGATAAAGGCTTTTTCTTAAAAATATTTTTTGTTCGGACAACACAACTATGCATTTTTTGTTTTGTTTCTCGTAACTAAGTTTTAATTTTTTTCCATAGCAACAATAATTATTATTGATAATATATAATTCAAAATATTTCTGCATAATAAAATAAATAATTCAATATTTATCAAAAACAGTTTGTCAAAGACATTAATAGTGCTTCATTAAGAATAAAGAAACCTACAATCCCGCTTGTAAACTACCACTGGACACTGTAGGAGATTGTTGGGCCCAACGAAGAAGAACAGCATCAGTAAAACGCTTCAGTTCCACAAAAGGTAGTTTATTTTCTTTAATTCTGTTTGCCGCTTAATTTAATTACTCTTGTTGTCAGTGCATTACCTGACTGGTCCTTTGCCGCGATTATAAATTCCCGCGTAATATACATTTTTTTATATCATTTTTTAGTACAAGATTGCATGATTACTAGTTTAAAGAAATAAAAATATGTATCCTAATATGTAATTTAATACCGCGAGAATGGGGGTAAACTTATACTTATGACTCAATAAAATAAGTATCACTTGAGCAATACACTTTAATATGTTATACACTTAATTTTCAACACCGTCTTTCTCTATCACAAGATTCGTATTGTTTTATGTAAAAAGTTTGCTCAGAATTTCAGTAGGTACTTCGCATTCTAAGAATTCGCAAGTGGCTAGTTGTATTCCGTAAGTGGTATTCGAATTTAGATGTTTTGATCCATGTGCTAAAAATCGTTAGTCGTCGATCGTCCGTCCGTCGAATTTAGATCCCATGTAAGCATAGCCTCTATCATATAGATGAGTGTGGCAGACCGAGTGACTGTTTGATACAAGATACTTTGAATGTATAGGACACGAAGTCATTATAGTGGCTCTTCGAGTGAGACTCAAGGCCAGGTAAAAAGCGGGAATACCATCTTCCCGTTTTTATTAAACTTTCACCCGTCGAGCCACTACAACGATTGCGTCTACTTTACACAGTCTATCGAAATGTTGAGGTCTCTGAAACAGGCCTCTAGCCAGGGGATGCTCCCCCACCTGGGAACAGAACAGTCTTATTTTGCATATTTTCTAAATTTGCACCCCCTGAAATCCTAGGAGCAACCCACACAATTCATTTTTGGATGCAGGCCTGCTTTGAAATACATTACCTACCTGTTTAGTAACGATAACACATATCCGCGAAACATATAACAATATGAATCCCGTAATAGAAGAAGAGTAATCAACATTGTATAATACCGCTGGAGTAATTATTTTTCAGAAATTACATCTCGCAATTATTCATAATTTTATGTATGGTGTTTCCTATACCATCTACTGACTTTCTCAGTAGCCTTCTCAAATTATTCGTTACGAGATCTGTTAACTTCTCTGGCTGATATGCCTATAGGCGATCACTAAGGAGATTTTTCCTTCATATTTCATCTCTAATATACATATCCAGTAAAGTTTCTAATGTGTGGAGCAGAAAAGAGGAAAAGCGTATGAGCTTGGATGTCATTTCGAAATGAATAAGATGTTAAAATGTTCGAGTACCAAATCATATGTACCCGGATCTTAAGGTTCTCTTTGAAATCAGAGTCTATTTCTTCTAGTCTCTGTAAAACATGACATGCATGAAAGTTTATTGATCGTTTATTCCCAGCCGTGCTTGATAGGGAAGCAGACAGACGTGTAGAAGAAACTAAAGCCCTGAAATGCATTCCTTTGTGAAATCAAGGTCAGTAGATCCCATTTTGAGAAAGGTTGCAAATGTTGTCATCATCCTATATACAGCTAATAAGTTATACATGTATAGAACTTAATATTAATTTAATACCAAGGGACAAAGGTATTTACTGTTTCTATAATATTGCTGTAGATTCGACAATTACAAATGTAATTGAAATTTAAAGTATTGAAAGTAATGATTAAGCTCAAAGACGTTCGGGTTACACCATCGAGATGTTAGCCATTAATTAAAATTTAGTATTAAGTGTAAGTTGCTTGCTATCTTATCATGCACTGAGTACAAGTGAAAGACAAACTAGCAATTTTCTGCAATTTTATATAAATGTAACTACTAAGTATCATTAAGTATTGTTTTTACGATTGCAACATATAACGTCTTAAGTTTTAGCTTTGCCGAGTTCGGAACAGTTTGGAATAATTACTTAGGTCATGTAGGGTAATTTAGCTACTGACTGCTCAGTAATAAAGACACACGTTTAACGTTTCACCAAATACACTTAACACATAATATGTATAAAAATAAATATGGGATATAACAACTTCATTATGCCACATATGATCGTGGGCGAAGAGAATGAATTAGAAAATTTCACTGACTTATAATAATAACAATATTTTATTGGTTAATCTATACACAAAAGCGACAGTTCGGTGACTCATTCATCAACAAATTTTTCAAACTACTGTCGATAAAAAGTTGAAAGGCATAGCTGTCCTTTTTCGAGTTAGCTCCGGAGTAATAATTTTTTTGGGTTGGGGTAAAACCGCCGTAAATATTAAAATATGTTCCATCCTAAAAACGATCAGTTTTCTGAAAAATGCTTGAGCAAGTCGATTTTGTTTCCTTTTACATATTTTAACTTTTACTTCCCCCACATACCAAAGGGAAGTATTGTATTCGAGAAAAAATCACCCTCCGAGAGTTTTTCGGAAAAAACTACTTGACGGAGAACAGTCAAAGTATACAGGGTGGAATAAAGGGAACAGATAATGAAAATTTAAAATTGCCACGTTTCGTGACATTCTAAACCTATTTCAGAAAAAAAATATCTTGAAAAATGTTTTACCACTACTCCAGGATGATGGAAAAAAACATTTTTGCTCAAATTTAAAATTTCCACGTTTCATGACATTTCTAAAACTGTTAAAAGAAGATTTAAAATTTAAAAAAATTGCATTTTCCTTTACCACTATTATAGAATAGATCATGGAAAAAACATTTTTTTTGCTCAAATTTAAAATGTTCACATTCCATGACATTCTAGCCTACTACAAAAAAAAGTTTTAAAATTATTTTTACCACTGCTATAAAATTGTGGAAAGAAAATTTTTTTTTGCTCATATTTTAAATTTCCACGTTTCATTCTAAATCTATTTAAAAAACATGTTTTGAAAATAAAAAAAAAAAAAATTATTTATTATCAAATTTATTAAGGACTAAAATTTCTTTCGTTTATAAACAATTCAGCATATCTCCAATTATGTAAATAATCAAATTTGTGTCTATACAATTAATCTAAATAAAAATTGCAAATTATATCTATTCATATCTGAGAATTATAGCCCAAGAATGCAGAAGTCAGAAATCAGGCCAGTTAGGCATTTCCTACCTGTTCAATGTAAGCGATCATGCAAGGGTGACCTTTGAAATGAGGAAGAAGAAGAAGAGCCTCTTCCTTTAGTTACTTGCTATTCCAGCCAAGTATAATTATTTCCTGGCGGCATATTTCTTTATTTCCTCTGAAGAATGTAAAGCTCTATAAAGACTCGCTAACCCTCCCGGGCTTTTAAGCACGACTTCTTAAGTTCGTAGCATGATCATAAACTTTAGAGAGAAAGCTTCGTTCTGTGCCAAGTCCAGTGTCATACTACCTTCTAGGCAGGATCACAGATATGTATGTAATGAAAACAGTTATAGTAAATGCATGAAAAATTCCGTTGAAAGGCCATAAACTAAAATTTATGATGATTAAAGCTTAAAGTGCTTGATGTTTTCACATACAGTGTGATCGTAAAATTTGAACAAGTTTAGTAGGAACATGTTTTTTGAACGGATATAGTGTAAAAACACTTTTTGTTTAATCCTGCTCTTGAAACATGCAGTATCCTAGTTGGATACAAAACTCTTTGTTTTGTTCACTCAAGTTGTTTCTATGGCAACGAGTGGGCGAAAGTAATGAGTAAAAATAGTTTCACCCACACTATTTTCAAATTGTCAACTGTCCAACGACAATAAAATTCATAATATTTATTTGTTTATATAAACATTAACTTGACAATGGACTAATACACTTAAGATTTTTTTAATATTTCAATTATATGAACCCATTGGTAAGGTCAAAATAATACCAAAATAATTATTACCTCAATTTTTTAATACCTGGATTAGATAAAAATTAAATAAATTGCTGGTCGTGACGTCATTATCCCCGGTAATTCTACCTGCATTAAATAGCCGTTTAATTACAATTATCCTATAATAAACATAATCTCTATGAAGTTTTTATACATTTACTTTCTATTGATATCAAAATAATTTACAAATAAGGCAAATAATTGGGTTTTAAATTATTAAATTTTTATCAATTACAAGAATTGACAACCTCGCAATAGATTCTGTGACATTGAACTATTTGAACTACTTTAATATAACCTTACATTTTAATATTTAGTTTTGCCTCTCCAATTTTTGCGTAAAAGAATGGCACATGGCACAAAACATGATTTTGTTTCCATATTTTGATATTTGAATTGAATTAATACAGACCCAAAGTTAGTGTATTTTAACACGAAAAAAAATCGAAAAATATTACTGACTATCATAACCTCGTTAACACTGACAGAACTCTGAGAGACTTATTATAAATCTCTGATTGAACTACTGAAAAATTAAACTAATATACAAATTTAGGCATCAGGACAATGCACTGTTGCCGGCTTCATATCGTGACATCACGGGCAAATTGACGTCAGAGTGGAAAGTTTTTCAGCTTTATTATTTTTTTCCGGCTAAACGGTAAAGAAAAAAAATTCGAAAAAAAATCCGTAAGTCTCTTTTATCAAATACTATCTGAAAACGTAGTCAATGGAAATTGGTGTATTAGTCCATTACTAAAAACGGGGCGATTTATAATTAAAATGACAACAAATTGAAATTGATCTACCTCAGTGGTTCCCGCAAGACCTTCTGGAAAAAATGGCAATTTATTGATTTCGTATTAATGTAAAACTGAAGATTTTCGTTTGCCTAATACCTAAATAACATTTTTCTAGAACGGGAGCTTGGAACACTGGGGGAACAAGATTTACGGCCGAGAAGTGTCGCACCATTTCACCCTCTCGTATTCGCTGTTATTCCAACTTTTAAATCTTAAATGCCAACCTACTCGTTGTGGCATTAAAGCGCATAAAAAAATAATCAGATGTTCTTGAAAGAATTTGGTTTGTTGATTTGCTTTCTGAGTAAATAATTTCTTGTAACTCATGAATCATGAATTCTTGAATTCGTAGTTTTCTTATCGGATTTTGTGGATTTAAATGAACATGACCTAAAAGAAACAACACTTGCTCGACTTGATTTCTAATTCGTAATTTACTCCTTTGAATTGCCACTGATCCAGAAGTCGCAAAGGACATCTCTCAATTTAAATGAAATTTGAGTTTCCGTGAATCGTTTCGACCTTTTGTCTTTATGTTTCTGATGAAGAGTTTGAGATCTAGCCTGCCAATACTAGAAAATTTGCGTCCCTTCAGGTGTTCAAGAACTTTTAACATTAAATTATTAACTTGAAATGTGCAAGAATGAAAAATCGTCCAATAATAATAACGCTGAAATAAATATTTTTGAATTTTAAGAGCTTAAAGTATCCCAAAAATTATTACATACCAACATACATATACATTGTATTAATAAGGGTTGACAAAAAAAAAATCCTTGGAATTTATTCGCCTTAGAAAAACGTTTTTATATTATAGCACTTTTTCTATAGTAGTTAGAAAAACATTTTTATATTGTAGCACTTTTTCTATAATAGTTTAAGAGTAAAAACTTCTTGAATATATGTGCTATGCGTATAACATTAGTGCACTGGTGAATTTTTTTTGACATGGGATTATCTCGAAAACTTCTAACACTAGATAGAAAATAGCATATTTAACAAGAGATGAAAATACTGTTCTATTCGTGAGATCAGAATTTGCCCATGAACGAAACGAGTTGGGCAATCTCGCGAACGAAAAAAACTTATTTCATCTCGAATAGGAAATGTTGTTTCTTCTATAAGATTGTAATAAAATATTGGCTTAGAATTTGTAAAACTTTATTTTTTTTTAACAGTCACTTGGAATATACATATACATATTAGGTACCTGCATGTAATTAATTATTACCAGTAATAGCGGCAGTGAGTTTGCAGCTTCAACTATATTTGGGAGTGTGCACGATTCACAGAATTTAATTTCTTTGTCCATAATCATAGAAAATGCGATTAAATTATAAATGAACTATCAATGTAAATTGTTAATTGTTTGTTTAGTCATTGCTAGGGTAAGTAAAATAGATATGCAGGTTATAGTGGGATCGCTAAGAGACGAATCCAGCTACAACCTTGCACGACATCATAAAGAGATGCCACTCGGTACAAATATTGGTCGGACCCATATCTTCACTGTAAGAAGTATCTTGGGCCCAGCGACCGGAGTCCTATAGGGTTGCCACTAAGCGACGAATACAGCTACAACCATGCACGACGTGATAGAGAGATGCCACTCGGTAGGAATGTTGGTCACTTTAAATGGAGTCCCGGCGACCGGGCTCCTAGACAGGTGGTTTCTTCTTCTTCTTCTAGGGGTGCGAGCAAAGGTCGCCGCACTCAGGCCTTGTGGCCCATTGTGCAACCGCTAACCAATTTATTGAAAGCCCCCACACAGGCCGGATTCTAGTCCAAAGGCCAAAATCCTACTTATGGGGAATTTCTTATTTCCTCCAGCATTGGAAAGCCAATGCCGAGGTGTTTGTGCCTCAGGTTCATCAACCTAGGGCAGGAAGTCAGGATGTGGATAGAAGTTTCTTCCTCGTTCTCGCAAAACCTGCAGTCGGGGTGGTCCACCACCCCCATGTTGTGCAGCTGTTTCCTGAAAGAGCCGTGTCCGGTCAAAAGACCTGTTACGACTCTGACTTGTTTCCTGCTTAGTCGCAGAATTTGTTTTGTTCTCTACGGCAAGGGCCCTAAGATGAGGAGCTTCGCTTGCCGGAGTCCTGAGTGGGATGTCCAGTAGTCAATGAACTGGGAGCGGGCCCAGTCTTCTATTAACCTCCTGGCGTTGGATCTAGGGTAACCTAGGGCTCAGGACCCAGTAGAGGCTTTCGAGAGCCCCTTCTAGCCAGAGCGTCTGCCCGCTCGTTACCCTCAATGTTGCTGTGTCCAGGCACCCAGAGAAGCCTGACCCAATTGGATGAGCCAAGTTCGCAGAGAACCTGTTTACAGTTTTGAACCAATTTTGATTTGGTTCTTGTTGATGCAAGGACCTTGAGGGCTGCTTGGCTGTCATTACATATGTGTATGTGTTTGTTGAAGTATTCCCTTCGGATATTCTCCTGTGCACAGACCAAGATAGCAAAGATCTCAGTCTGGAATACTGTGGCGAAATTGCCCAGGGCATAGGAGAGCTCAGCCCTGGGCCTTTAAGCTCCATATATCCCTGGTCCGGTACCTTCCTCTAGCCTCGATCCGTCTGTAAACCAGACGATATCGGCAGGCCCGAGTATGTCCTCTAGTGAGCTCCAGTCTTCCCTTTTGGGGATGACCACCTCAAAGGGTTGTGCGAAGGAGTAGACAGGTGGTTTACTACAAGCATATAAGGGGCTTCGTTGACGACCACAGGTGGCTGCCCCGGTATCAAATACATCAGCAACAACGCCCATGCTGTGTTCCATCATACTCATAAATTGAGATTTGTCATGGAAGACAAGCAGTAGATTTTAATATAAAAAAAAAATTTTGTACCAGATATTTGGCTTATCTGAGGTGCATACACATCGTCTTTGCTGTGAAAATTCGACCAATTGGTGCAATTATTTAGTGCAGTACAAGTATTGAGCCATTTTTTTCGCCCCCATATACAGAGGCAGATTGAGCTTGCTGAGGCTGTGGTGGTGTCTGTGACTGACACGCGGGCCTTCCTTCCTTGAAGTACAGGAAACTCACTTTCAGGTTAGTGTAGTTGTCAGATAATTAAAATTTGGAGCCTCTGCGTGCAGAACCAGCTTCACAAGATAGGAGAACACGGAGTTCGCCTGAAATTATAAGTAGACGAATTAGGAACCAGCACCACAAGCTCACTGTTAAACAAGCGACTCGATTTCCGAACAAGGATGATTCGAAGACTATGTTTAAGAAATATTGAGTTTATTGGAGGTTGAAAATTGTTTCCCCTATGGTTCGCTCCCGTCGCGCCTACGCCGGAATTCAAAATTCTATGGAAACGATTTTCGAACTTGAAGGAGCTCGATATTTTTTAAACATGGTTTTCGAACCATACAGATTCGAAAATCGACTCGCTTGTTTATTAGTGCTTGTGGTTTGCTTGCTTTAATAGAGCTTGTGGTTCTGGTTTGCAATTCGTCTACTTATAATTGCAGGCAAGCCCCGTGTTCTTCTATCTTGTGAAGCTGCTTCTGCACGCAGAGGCTCCAAATTTGAATTACCTGACAACTACACTAACGTGAAAGTAAGTTTCTTGGACTTCAAGAAAGAAAGGACACTCGGGTTTCCAATTTGACTCCTTACTTTAAGTTTTACGACCTGACATAAATCTCATTTATTAACAACTGAATGATAGAAAAACCGATCCATCAAAGGTTGACAGAATTTTATTTTCTTTTAGGGAGTATCAAGCTGTTAAGAAGACAATTTAGATAATCCAAAATGCATCGAGGTACTCCGAGAGGCGACAGACAACAGTTACTAGCAATCAACGGAAAGTAAATTTCCTCTTGTCGTCATTAAGTTGCAACGAATATGCCTGAGAGTGGAAAATTCGCTCACCGTTGCAGAAGGCACTTCCTTCATTAATCAACTTATTTACATTCATGTACTGGCAGAGTTTAGCTGTAGGTATACCACCAGGACACATACACATAGGCATGAACACAATAACCATTCCCTGCGACATTGCCATCTATCGCAGCTGAGACTCGAACTCAGAGATATCAGCGACTAGATAGGTTGTGCTACTTAGTGGTCTAGCCCACTACTAACGTCTCGGTAGCACCATCTGCGCCCTTTACTGTAAAAACTATGACGTGACCTTCAAATGCGTAGCGAAGATCTTCCACAATACC
Source organism: Stenurella melanura (assembly GCA_963583905.1). Lineage (NCBI taxonomy): Eukaryota > Metazoa > Arthropoda > Insecta > Coleoptera > Cerambycidae > Stenurella > Stenurella melanura. The sequence continues at coordinate 62,502,730 of OY757313.1, read as the reverse complement.
GCGATAAATTTGAGATCAATTAATGGGCTTGTTACGGATAATTCATTTTTCGTAATTTTTTATGGTATTAAATAGTATTCAATCATCTTGATAAGCTGATAAAATTTCAGCTTCATAAGTATATCCAATCCTTAGATATTTAATGTTAAAGATTGGCTTTCAGTACAAAGCGCTTCGCCGACTCGTGATGTCATTTTGCATGAACACTAGGGTGAAAGTGTTTGAGTTTGCCATAGTAGTCAATAGTCCATTATAATCCGTCAAACTTTAATATCCTGACATGAGTTAATCTGACGTTTGAAGAAAAAAGGTGTTTTTTTCCAACAATATAATTTAACAATCAAACACCGTTTTCATACATATACAAAATAACACGCGCCACACGCTTATTAAATCTTGACTGTCACCCTATCAGCATATGCAAAGTGACGTCACGCGAAGCTCCGCCCCGTGTTCGAGCGATCCAACTTTGGTAATTTATTTAAAGGCTTAAAAAATGCTGAACGGGCCCATTGTTCTGTTTATGAATTAGAAGAGAGTTAAACGAAAAAATAGATGTTTGCTCATTTTAATTATTATTATTTATCCAATAGACGTCAAGAGCGACAGAAATAGTCCACGGAAATGTGCTAACTATTTAACTATATTAACTAAACTATTCGATGTATCATTGTGAAAATCAGTACGGGGTAGGCGAAGAGACTAAAAAAAATCAGGTGGATCTGAAGAACTATACTAGGGAAGGCTACTACAATTGGTGCAAAATTAAAATGATTGAAATTGAAATAAAAGCAGATCTTTATCAACCAGGTCAAAAGAACACGAGAAAGTAATTTTCAACTATTATAATGCCTGTATGCACGTATGTATGTGTCTATGTCTACAGAACAGCGCCGAAGCTAGTGAACCGATTTTGATGAAATTACAGTACATAAGCTGCAAAGATTTTGGCGATATATTTTCTTATTTTTCAAATGTTGGTATTGTTTTGAAAGTATCTACGTGAATACACTGCTTCAGTATTTTGTTCATCATGGCGCAAGAAACTTTTACTAGATATTGGTAAATATTTTTTAAAAGAAAAAATGTCATCAACATTTTGTTATTAGTTTATGATAAAAACTAAAAGCATTTGTGGTACCAAACTGACAAATGTATCAACTTGGCGCTATATGTTTTCATAACTTTTTGTATTAGCATCAAAAATTCGTATGTCCGATACCAAAATTAACAGAAGAACTATAAAGTACAACTATTCAAGAACTATTAAATTTAAGTGCCAAAATATGACTCAAACATTTTTAGAAATTGATGTTTCGAATTGATCTGTAAATACAAAATTGTGAAAATTCATTACCTGCTAACTAAGCAGGTAATGAATTTTCACAGTTTTTTAATATTTCGTAAATTAAGAAAAAAAAATCAGGTTAGAATTTTGTATGCTTGTTGCTATAGAAGAACATTGTTTACTCAACACAATGAACATTTTTTAGCGACTTAAAGTAACACAGCTTTACATAATGACTGAAGGGTAAGTCTTTCAGAAACTTTTGGTTTGCCTTCTATTAGTTTCGTGCCATAATTAGGTTTTATGCCTTTAAATTACATCTTACATCAGTATTAATATATAATAATAATAATCTTTATTGTCCACAATAAATAACTGACCACAAAAAAGTAATATAAGACTAGACAGATAAACAATTTTGTGAGGAACTACATCATCCAGATACATTTAAAAGAAAAACCTAAACTACTATAACACCACATAGATAAAATGTCTCAAAAACATGGATCAGTGAAATATTCAGTCACATTATAAAAACACATTTGTAAAAGAAATAGGCTCTAACTTTTCAAATAATTCAAAATTAACGACATTTTTAATTTCAGTTGGAAGTCGATTAAATGGCAAAACTACATGTAAATTCAGGTTTTAGACATTTTTTGAAGTCCTGCTTGGCCCTCCATTTTTTGTTTACAGGTTTATAATAAAAAGGAAGTCCGACCAATGGGACTCCATTACCGTACCCCGAAGGTTTTTGATGTGCTAAACACGATATGCCGTAGTCCGTGTTGCGCCATCACGTCAGGATTTCGAGATAACTTAACCTAAATATGCTAAAAATACTTTTTCGCGTTCGTTTATGCACAAATTAATTCATTTAATATTTTGGCCTGAGTTTTATTGCAAATTCGGATTGTCTGACTAAAACTAGGCTACTTTTATTCGAACATTTTTTTCCGAAATTGTTTTAGATATCCGATATATAAAAATTGCAAGAGGCAAACAGAGTTTGGAATTATCCGGGGGTTATTCTCAATTTTATTCGGAAAAGAGTATTGTGGAGTTTTCAAGTGCATCAAAAAGGGCAGTGGACAATTTCGAAAAAAAAAATGAGAATATTCCCCGGGTGATTCCAAACTCTTTTTGCCTCTTGCACTTTTTGTCTAAACATCTTTTTTAAGGCAAAAATTCTAAAATGTTGTATTTCTAGCACTTTTAGGTTAAGTTTTCTCGAAATCCTAACATGATGACGCAAAACGGACTACGGCATCGTGTTCAGAACGTCAAAACCTTTGGAATACGGTAATGCAATCTCATTGGTCGGACATTTTTTTGTGTAACCAGTGTAATTTATCGGTTCCTAAGTTTTTACAAGAAATCGATTTTAACACAAGATTGTGAATTTTGATACAAAACATAAAAACGACTCTATCATTTCAGAAATTTAATGTTACCTGTGTAAGTTTCTAAATTATTGTTAAAAACCTAATTTTGGCCAGTTGTTAAATATAGGTTCTAGCACCTTCCAACAAAAAAGTAATCGCGCATATTCCTTTTTTTCTCGTTTTTCAAGATCATCTCGGGTGTAAAAAAATAAAAAAGCTTTTCACTATCCAATCATTAGATTTAAGATACCGCCAAGTTTTACGATGATGGCCTTAATCGTATTCCTCGGAGATAACAAGCCCGATTATTAACTGAACTAAGGAATTCTCGCAAACATTTGATGGACAGGTACCAGCCGTTTTCAGTAGTTGCCATTTTTTGGTCGTAACATCTTTCGTATAATGAAAATATTGAGATAATTGCAAAGAACTGTATTCGAATCATCACAAAATAAACACATCAATGTGTCAAATTTCATGCCACTATCGAAAAATGAACGACAGTTATGCTTAGCAACCCCACTAAATTATCAATTTGTAACTGTATATGTAGGTGTTTCAAAAATTATATTATTTCATCAAGAACACATTTCAAAATGGAGGACTAATTTGCTTCTAAATTTCTACTCCCTGAACCACATTAATTAATATCACAAAAGAATTACGGCTAGCCAATTATGACACATGCATTTTTTTATTTATAATTTCAATGTATAAAGTGAAATTTAAAAGCTGTATCCATTTTTAATTTAAAATATGATTTATTTCCAGCGGCCTTTTCAATTTATGTCACAAAGCTTACCGCAGTCAAAACACGTTTTGCAGTAATTTGCGTAATGTAAATTATTTTCTACAATTTATTTATATACCATAAAAATATCAGTTCGTAACCATTCCAGAATTATTGAAGCAAGCTGAATTAATATCATTGAATTACGTTTATCTCACAGACCAGTACGCCAAGGGTATGAATAATTATACAAAGGATTATTTTTACTGGAAATGATTTCTCTAATCGATTACATGATGTTGAATATGTCTGGAACATGAAATTTCTCAGCGTCGTGTCGGTCATTTAAATTATCGTCTATTACTAAATTACTAAATACATGACTTGGAATGACACACTTTAACATACAATAGTAAAGATAAGTTGTTCATATTGTTGTGATTTAATTTACAAAATATATTTTCAAAGTGTTAATATTTTTCATAAAATGAAATTCTCTGATTTTTTCAGCTTTTTCAGATAAGAAACTGAAAATTCATTAAAATAGGAAATAAGCCACCAGCCGGGATATTTAAAATGATTTAATACTCTGTTTAAAATCCTGTTAGCTGAAATACATTACGTTCCAACTTAACTCCAGCTAACACAAGTAGCAAGGATTCTGGGATTAACTCATTTGGAATTCACGACCAGACCCACTGACTCAATGCCAATCAAACGGGACTTCGACTGTCCGTTTAAAATAGGAAATAAGCCACCAGCCAGGATATTTAAAATTATTTATTACTCTGTTTAAAATCCTGTCAGCTGAAATACATTACGTTCCAACTTAACTCCAGCTAACACAAGTAGCAAGGATTCTAGGATTAACTCATTTGGAATTCACGACCAGACCCACTGACTCAATGCCAATCAAACGGGACTTTGACTGTCCGTTTGATGTGCCATCAGACGAGCAGAGTCGAAACCCTGCAATTGGAGAAGGGGTCGCTCATCTGGTACACAGATGGACCGATGATGACTGACGGGGTTAGCGTGGGCGTAGTGGGGCCTAATTGCAGGCTATCCAGAGCACTAGGCAAGGCCCCAACCATCTTCCCAGCCGAAATCTATGCTATAGATCTATGCGCCCAGGAAATAAAGGCAGCAAAGATCTATATACTTTCAAATAGCCAGGCAGCGTTAAAAGTTCTCAGGTCCTTTGAGTCTAAAATTGTCTGTGAATGCAGACAATTCCTGAAGCAACTGGCAAAAAACAACAAGGGGACCTTGATGTAGGTGTCAGGGCATGAGGGAATAGAATGAAATGAATTAGCCGATGCTCTTGCAAAAAATGGTGTTGTAGCCCAATTCTTTGGGATCGAACCGTTTTGTGGCCTATGGAAAAAGGAATAGAAAGGGTCGTACTGGAAGAATACACCAGGCCAAAGACAAGAGAAAAAATGCATCACTTATTCGACAAAGAATGCCACAAGGTTTCTCGAACCCGAAAAATCCGATTTAAAGCTGATAACAGGTCTATTGGCAACTGCCCCTTGAAATATCACTTCAGGAATATGGGCAAGATAGATGTTAATCCTCACTAGGGAAATACCTAGGAAAAGTGAAATTAATGCCTGAAAACATAGGGAAAGTAGCCCCCCAGGATAATCACAAACAAGCTTTGTAAAAAGCTTGCGAGTCCTGGGCAACAACTAATTGTATGGTAATTCACAAAAGATCTTTTAGGTCGATGTGGAAAAGGGCTGAAAGAGCCGAGCGACTCCCTAAACTGCAATCTACAACAAAAGTAGCATAGTCTCTTTACACTTCTGGGACATAAGCTGTTAGGGAGATAGACAGGCGACTTACTGATGCTCTCGAGTTGTAGTCGGGAGATGTTTACTCGGAATTCCCAGCCACTCAATTTTGCATGAAATACGTTCCACAAAGCGACTCTCCAATATCGTGTTCTCCCGAATCTTCCCTTTCTTGGCCACATCAATCAAAGAAACGACCATGGAAATCTTCAGGAAAAGCTAGTTGATAGGAGACGAAGAGGACGCTCTCCAAAACATTGTGCTGATGTAAGAGAACGCCGGTAATGTTGTGCGTCTAACAGACGACCGTGACAGAAGGCATGGTGCTGTCAGACATGGTCTACAGCAAAAGGAGGTCAACTAGAGTAATGCATGGATTAAAATGTCTGTCAAGAAGCCATGAATAAGAGGAAATAAATATATGTATTTATGGCCTACACGCCAAAATTATCGGAAAATATATCATTATTAAAAAACAAAATCACATAGACCATAAAGTAAAGAATCCAAATAACGAAGTAAGACACCGTAAGTAAAATAGGCTGCAATAATAGCACATATATCGGCGCACTACGATAATAATAAGACTAAAGCTGTAGTCCCTTTACATTTACAGTGTGCTACAAGTAAAATTAAAAATCTGTTCTTTTTCTACAGTATGGAAAAAATTAATAATTATTGCATATTTATTATTCTTTACCTCCAACTTGACAAAACTGATACATGACTGTAGTTTGCGACAAGAAAGCTAATAAAAAATTCGAATTTATATATAGAAATTCCTAAGCCAACGACGCGACGCCCAATGGTGAAGGTCACTTCAACTAAACCTTACATCATGAAAAGTTTGAGGAATAAATAGTTATAGTGATCAAATACCCTGCTGTTCTAAGTAAAGGGCAGTTCAAAGTACTACATATACGTCTGCTATCGATTTATTATTCAACGGTTCTGTCTTGTACATTGTCTATGACAGGCAGAGGAAAAATATTCCTTGCAAATGCAACTATTTGTATAATTCCGTACCATATGTAGGATACCACCAATAGTTGACTTTCTATTAGCATATATCAAGATAGACGAGATCGAATAAAATAAGGCCACGGTATTGGCGGTGACTACCTCGCTAATTATGGGATTGACGTTAGTGGTCCAATATTTCTCAAAGAACGAATAGAATCCAGATGCGTGAGCAAAACACAATATCATGTTTATATTGTTGTAGAACGAAGGGCAAGGATATCACACGGGTCCACACTACAGATTATTGAGCGCACTCATTTGGTGGCCGGGACATGGTAAGTACCTTGAAGACGATATACAGGTACCATCAGAGTATATTAACAATACATTTGTACCATTTTTCAGCTCTGACGAGGAGCTATTACCGCAGTAAGTTAACAAGTTGAATCAATCAGAAATACTTTCCACTGACCTCAAACGACGTAATACTATTTAATTATTATCATAATTAAATTATTAACAACATGGTATATAACTCATTACTGGATGCTGATGGCCCAGAAGGGGCGAACTACATTCACAAAAATATCTAGAATACTTTTCGAGATTTTTGTAAAGAACATTCAACATTCTGCATCTTGAAAAATATGCTCATTCGAAGGGTTCTTCATCTAAACAGGTTGGCAATCATTTAGGACTACCATACCTTGTTCCTGTTTCATAATTATCCAACGAATCTTAAACACTAATGAACACACCCGTTCTTATTGGCAAGTTGATAAAAGTTACACAGAACTCCCAGATCTTGGTATACAATATTTTGTTAGTTACAGCTTAACCTTAGTTTGATGTAACAGAATAGTGACCAATATACTAAAATCTTCTCAGAAACATATTTCAATATATAAAAAAACTACATCGCGTTCGGTTCGCTGGTTCGCAGATCTTAGACAAGAGACACAAACAGACAAATTGGAACTTTCTATGTTTTAAATATATAAGGATTTGAAGATGGAAATATCACTTGTGAGAAGGAATGATTATTATTGTAATTGCTGTTGCTATTTTGCTATTGTCCTTATAAATTGAACATATCAAAAATTCTATGAGTTCAGGAAATAATACATCGGGAGGATAAGAGCAAGAAATAGGTTCATATCGGTGTTACAGCTTGTATCGTAAAAACTGTAATGTAGAAACGAAGCCAAAAACAACTATATATTTCCATATTTCTCATATTTCCAATTCTAATAATTGCGTCAAGGACATAGACTAGCAATAAAACTGATGTTTCGTAGAGCGTAATTTCCTACGAGAAGAGTAGTAGTACAATTTAGATGAACAGATGCGGTAAAATCTTCTGAATGTATTTTAAACTTGTATTAAATAGGTGCCATCAAGATCAGAACTTCGATGGGAAAATGCACCGTATGCTTAAAATCGATGTTATCAATATGAAGAATTTAGGGAAAAATATAAGGTTATTGCTTCATTGATAATGGTGAATCTGTGTATAAATTTTATTATGTTAACAATACTTTATAACAGTTGATTTGGCAAAAAACAATTAACCGACTTTAATACAAGAGTAAATGCTTGTATATCTAGTTACATTATTACAAACGTGGAAATTCACAAGCAAGTGCCCAAATCTATTCTAGCATTGATTAATACTAATTTCATTGGGGGAACAATAAGGGAAAGGCTATTGTTCAAGCTACCTTTATGAAATTAATCATTGATGTACAAATAACAATACACATAAAGAATTTAATATCTCGTGAAGGATAATGATACGGCCACTAAATCGGTAAAGCAAAAAGGTAGTCTTGAATTGGAGTAACAAAAAACAACTACGACACTATCTACGTCTCAAATTAATGATGCTATTTTCTACTTTCTTACTTAAATAATGTAATAGTGAAAAACATCTACTCAGATATTTTTTTTGAAAACTCACGTCTTACTGAACAGATTTTATTCCAAAAACAGAAAATCGCCAAACTCAAACTCACAAATATTGATAGAAAAAAATTACACTAAATTATTTTCAACATTTTATCACTTCACAATATTACAGTGATATTTCTTTCTTTCATACATTTTCTTACTGCCGCAGTGGCGTAAATTAATAAAGAATATTACCAATTTATATCTATGTATTTTGTAGCAAATGTTTTCTAGAGATTAATTTAATAAATAAATCATTATCACCTAGAACACACGTTTTAAATAAATTTTGATATATTGATTTTTGCAAAAAACGCAAAAACTCATGAAAAAGAAATAATATATACTTTCTTGTGATTAGACATAGGATTAGCTCCACGCCCTCACCCCAAGAGTCCACCTTCATAATTTTTTTAAAGGAAACCCCCGTGTATTTTTAGTTTCACATTAGTTTCTCTTCGGCGAGTTTATTACAAATATACAGAATGTGGGGTCTAATATTTTGGCAGTTTTAAATGAAACACATCAAAAATAGGCCGTGTTCTATACTACATTCAATAAATTCACTTGATAAAAAATCTCAAATCTTTTAAAACACGCCTTAGTCATAGAATGGAATCGTTTTTCTTTAGCCGAAAATATGCTTCTTATCGGTATATATTCGTTTAGTAGATTAGTAGCAGTAATTTGCTCGCATGGCAAACTGGGTTGGGTTCCGAGGCAGACGCGGATTTGGTAGCTCCACAAAATCTCGAATAAAATTGGTTAAAACTGTGAGAAATAGTGCGAAATTGTGTTAAATTAAAACGTGGCTAATTCTACATTAATTGATATAGATTAGCATGGGTATGGACACTTCATATAGTTGATATTTGATTAAATTACATTAGTATTAAATATAGCAGCAGAAAATGGTGTATAGACAACTTGAAAAAGGAACAAAACATCCATCAAGATATTAAAAACCGTGCATTATAAAGTCTTCAGTGAATGACAACAAACTAATTTTTAGGAAGGATGAAAACGAATGCAAGTAGTGTGAGAATACTACAGAGGAAAGGCAGAAGCTGCAACATAAACACAAAGAGGCCAGAAAAGATAAGTCTATTAATTTTATTATTTCATTAGTTCAATTTATTACACAACGGGAAGGTCTAGACGGGCAGCTGTCACGTGATCCATATACTGGGCTTATTTGCGAATACAAGAATATTTCTCAGGTCAGAGTAGCTGGGATCTGCTGGATATACAGGGCGTCCCAAGTGTTGTCCTAGATCTCTTCTTTATTTTTGAAGATATAATTTTTCTATTTTGCATTACATTGGCAGTTCAGTATGCAGGGTATATACGGTAGACAATTGATATACAGGGCGTTTCAAATAGTCCTGGATCTCTTTTTTGCTTTTGCAGATTTCATTTTTGTGTTTTGCATTACCTTAACAGATCGGTATACAGAGTATCTTCAAATGTTCTCTAGGGGCGCCTCGTTGCACTTCCACTGTAGACGGCTGTTTACCTGTGGAACGGTTAACATATAAAATCTTCTTGCGGCGAGCTGATTTATGTCTTGGCAAGAGGATGAAGTGAACGCACTGAGTCAGACAAAACGCGGATTTCTGATGAAACATATGAAACCATACCTGTACGCAAGAGGGCAGGAGGAGGTACACACTGCTAGACTCGGAAACAGAAGAAACAGGAGACAGAAGAATTGAAAGAAGCACGAAAACTTAAAAGAAGCATCCCACAAACACCTACACTCCCCATCCGATCATGATAGGTGGAAACTTAAAAGAAGTATGGAAACATTAAAAGAAGCGTCTCACAAACACCTACACTTCTCATCCCATATTTCTACCCTACGCGTCATGTGGCTCTCGCTGCTGGCAACAAGCATGTCCCATATCCAATCCAGCGTATGCAGCCGGTATATAAAACATCCAGATTGGTTGCCGGAATCGGCAGCAATGCCCATCTTACGTTGGTAATCAATCAATCAAGTAATTTGTTGCTCGAGTAATCTAGGTAAATGGATCCAAATTAATGTTATCTGTAGCTTGCAATGGCACTCTATTTTGAACTGTGTGTCTCACTACCACGCTGGTCTATCGTAGTTATGCATCTAGCTAACAAACTCCCTTCTTGAGTGACTGCTGGGCTTATACTCCCGATTTTTTTGTCCGCCAAGGCAAATATAAAAAGTACACATTTCTGTCGTTAAATCAGCCGTTGCGGAGATATTTTGAAGAAGCAATTGTGTGGAAATTTCATTCAAGATGGCGGCTCGCGCCTCGAAAACTTCTATTTTTTATCAGGGTCCAAACCTAAACAATAAATTGCGAAATAGTTTCTGCTCCACCTTGTCTAAGCCAAAGGCTTATTTTGGTTTGTCTGAATTCTAACGATAAAAGTAGAGGCGTAAACTTGTGAAATGCGGTTTAGAAAATGATCACTATCTCCCATACTAATATAATAACAATACTAGCTGCGTTCAGAAACTGAGGTACTCAGTGGAAATTATTTTATTTTAAAAATTATGTGGAAATAAAAGTTCTTAATGTCTTTCCGCCTACATAACTTTTTTATATACTAGGTAAAGAATAACTTCAGTTTAGATTGCTTAAAAAACGATTTTTTTTTAAATTGAGAAGCACTGTAGAATTTAAATGTGTGCCGTGAACGCGTCACGTCCTCCTTCCTTATTTCCTCAGCGTGTGCCCTGCGAGCGCACTCTCTTGCAATCACATTAGCCTGCCGTCTCCTGATTTAAATGTACTTTCTTTTCACAAGTTGTCCTGAGAGCCTCAGTCGGTTCGGCTGATCGCCTTAGCTTTCGACAACATGTCAGCCGACCCTTATGACCGAACTGGTTACGAGAGTTGTTATTCAGAAACCTTGATTCAGAATAATTCAGGATTGAATTTAAGGGCCACAGGGACTCGAATGTTTGCCAAGTGCCGGATAAGAGAAAAGAATCGTGAACTGGGAATTCGGAATGGAATAATAATGTTGTTTTGTGTTTCACTCCTTTTCCTTTCCCACGGTATTAAATAAATTGGACGTTTCTGCCGACGAACAAAGTTTTATAATTGGATTTGAATTTTAAGAATGCTTATAGATATCGCCAATAATACCAACATTCCATATCAATCGAACTCATCGTTATTTTAGTAATGGTTTCTATTAAAGAGAATATGAATAAATCAATTTTGGGATAATTTAATTCTTAATTAGCCTGTAAATCTAAATTTACAGTTTAACGAAATAAAGCTAATTAATCTCTATCTCCAACTTTTAACTATCTATTTTATTGTTTCAACAACAACAACAAGGTGGCATTCATTTTAATGAAACGACATGTGCTGTTAGATATACTATTTTTAAAATAAATAAATAAGTGTACAAAAATAAAAATCTTTCTTTAAATAAGTGTAAATTGTTTCTCTTGTATAGTATATATGATCTCAATTGGGACAGCATAAAAACGAAAACTCGGAGTAAAGTTGGCATCTCCTTTATGGGACATAAGCGGCGGCGGTAGAAATGTAAAGATGCTTTGAATACTAAATAATTATTTCTTAATTGTTAACGAAAGGGATTTCTATACTACCTTTATTCAATAGAAGTGATTAATGAAAAAAAATATTTATCACAAGTGATAAGTCACATAAATGATATATTAAGGCTACGTCTATTGTCTAGTGACCTACCTCTCGTTCTATCTTCTAGCGACAAAGTTATGTAATCTTAGGCGGGAGTTGCATAGATGGTATATAATCCTTCGGCTGTCTTGTTTATTAAATGTTAGGCTGTGATACTATGAACTTTGCAATATCGTGATGTTAGGCAAGTAGAAAGTTTCTACTGTTCTATGAACGAAAACTCGGCAAAATTTTAAAGGAGCACCTCGGGGGAACTCGTTTCCTGGAATTGGTAATTGGTCTCAGCAGCGGAAATGGGTCTGCGTTAAATAAACATATTTCAAAAAAGCTTTGTCTATGAACTTTAAGTAAACAATATTTCATTCCTCACTATCCGAGTTTTCAGATCTTGAATCGGTATTTACATTAATAATAATTGGATTAATAGGTGGTAATATAGGACATTCATTTTCCTTTTTTATCACATGAGATACATACTTCCTCCATATATCGCTTTTGCCTATTTCATCTACTATTATCTTTATATTCTTTAAGACAGACTCAATTAATTGTGGAGATTGATTATGTTGACGTAATCTTGTTTTTACATCAGCCCACACCATTTCCATGGGGTTGAAAACGCAATAATATGGAGACAGACGTAAAATAGTATGATCGTGTGCTTCGAAAATATTTTCAACGGCATATTCCTTTTTAAAATTTTGCTTTCCAATCAGTTCTAATAAAGTCTTTTTCGTATTTTTTGTGGTATTTCCAAGCCCTTGTCTTTCATAAATTCAATAATATTGCCACGAGGACCGTTAAGTTTTCAAAATTACTTATTGGCATGTTCTCTGTAGGTAGGCTTAACTGATTCCTAAATCTAGTAAAATAATTTTCGTATCTTTCCCAAATTAATTTTATGTATTTTATTTAACTTATAGCATGTTACAATATTTAAAGGAAGCTTAGTGTCATATTTCAAACACATAATAATTAATAGAGTTCACTTAACTATAAATTATATTCTACCTATATGGAATATGCCGACTAAGCAAGTAGCATTTATATAAATACTCGAATCATTTAATGATGGTCAGTCCATTGGCGTCCAGGCACATCTCCTCTACACCTCTACTAGGATGATTTGGTAAGAACACTTTTATTATATATATTATTTTTGATCAATTTTATTATGTCTTATGTTTAATTATTTTATTTGCCAGTTCCATTTTATTTATCTTTGATTTTTACCATGATTTAGTGTGTTAAATAAATATATGTAAAAGTTATAATAATTTATTTATTAAAAAGAGCAACCTCTTCTCCCAGGTCGTGGCACATGGTGGAGGCGCCTAGCTTCGTTCCTAGGGTTTTATTCTCCATAATAAAACCAATGTTTTTTTATGGTATTTCCATTGCCCGTGCCAACTGGCTGGAAATATGAAGAAAAATATTTATTAAAAATTGGTACTTTTATTTTAGCCCGTGTAAACTGGTTAGTAGGTGGTACTAATTTATCCTCCAATTGTGGTATTTCTATTGCCCGTGGGAACTGGCTAGAAATAAAACAATAGAACAAAAATAAAAAGTATTATTCATATTTCAGCCCGTGTACACTGGTTGGTACAGGATAGTATTTTTTTGTTGCCTTGACTTAACCCTAATAGCACCCTTTTAATTAATTTATTTTTTTTCTACCTCGTTTCTCTTAGTAACTTAAAGTAAATTTTTAAACGCCGCGAATAAAGCCTGGGAGGAGAGATCATCACAAGAGGAGTTGTGCCTGGACCTCAGTATACATGGACTCCCGTATACATGGGCATGTATGTATAGGGTATATATAGAAAATTAAGTCTTAGCAATTTCTAGCAATGCAAAGCACAAACAGTAAATTTTTTTAATAATATTAATATTTAGTACAGGTACATTGTCTTGTCCCTACGATTTTCATTATTGAGAAGTAACAGCAGGAGCTTTCTGGAAAGCTCTCCCAGCCACGGTGGGATAGGAAGCCAGCTACTATCCCATTGATTTATAAGTCGAGTTGGTTCAAGAAAGAAGAGGCCTGGTACTCCTCCAGGGGTAGTAGTCACGCCAACCAACGGTGAAAACAATACTCTCCTAATCATCATGATGTTTTATTTGGTAGTATATGCACCCCATTGGTATTATTCATTGCATATTTTCTGGTTAAGTATTTCCTTTATTGGTGCAATCGCGTTAAAAATCTAGAATAGAAAAAAATATATAATGAAATAAACACACTTGCAGGAAACTCATAATGGTACATTATAGAGGTTGAAGAAGATATTTCAACCCTCGCACTAGGTGATCAAATTAACTGTATTTTGTAAGATGCAGTGAATGATGATAAGTAGTCAATAAATAGCATATTAAAGTTGATTTTTTTTAATAGGTACGTACGATACGTTAAAATGAGAATTGAGTAAAATACTCAATATGATTAAAGCTGAGCTACCAAAATAGGGCCCATTTCGAATTCAAAAATACCACATCGTTGGGTTACTTAGGTTAATAATTTCGTAGATTATTAAATAAATATCCTACACAATTGGTAACTTGAATTATTGCTATATTAGCACAGCTCAAGAAAGTACTAGTATACAAAATGAAGTAGATAAAAGGATAAGATTTCTGTTTTCTGTGTATTTTACTAAAGTAAATTAATTTTTATAAAAAGAGGTGATGCATCACCCAGAATAGGTATGCCAGATGCTTAATTTAATAAGAAACAAAAAGAAATAAATAAATCATGCAAGATATAAGTAATTTTCTAAAATGAAATTAATATGTCGTTCCACGTAAAGGGAACATCAATTTTTTCTCCTGTGAGTAGTGATAAATTTATTTAAACCAACAATAGAAAGACTTGTTTCAAGGAACAGGGAGAGATAAGTTTCATACATTTTACTTTTCGAAAATATAAGTGTTAATAGGAAAACGAAGAGGGACAAATAGACAAAATAACTTATAACCTAATGTTAAGAATTAGGGACATAATTGTACTAATTGCATGCATTATATCATGTCTAATAAAAACATCAAGGGATGTTAGTTTATTGAATAAAACATTGTTTTTTGTTGTTAAAAACAGAAGATTCTATAATAATTAGGAAATATTTCTTTTAAGTCGATAATTACGAGATGAAATTGTACTTATAGATTTTAAATAGTTTATATTTTTTTTCACTTACCAAAGCCTTATTGTCTTTTTCATGTGAATTACTCCGAGGCACGCGGAGCACTAACCAGAGTCAAACATCACCACACAACAAATCGACCTAGGAAGGGCCTCACAAACCCATAATAGTGATCATAATGCTGTCATAGATACCGAAGCCCAATGGTTAAAATGGAGTTCCGATGTACACACGGAGGACGAGCCAGTTTCCAGTAAATTCAGTACGAGCTTCGCTCTCTGTTAGGCAACTGTAAGCCCAATGGTTAAAATAGAGTTCCGATGTACACACGGAGGGACGAGCCAGTTTCCAGTAAATTCAGTACAAGCTTCGCTCTCTGTTAGGCAACTGTAAAGGGACAAAATTCTTGGCCATTTTCCTAATTTTGCACATTCTGCAAATCAATTTCGCCATATTTTCCTACGTCCTTGTCTAACAGGAGCACATTTCACTCGAGATGGAGTGGAACCAAAATTTAATCGAGAAGCAAAATTGTCACCTATTGAAAAGTTTACCCTGGTCTTCGTAAACGTTACCTAGAAAACAGGTGATAAAGCTTTATACAATTGTTAGCTACTCACTTGAAGCAAACCAAGTAAATAAGTACTCACCTCCTTACCAGACCAAAACTTCACCGAGGGCTCCCAGTTACAAGCAACACAAAAAATACTTGGCATGATAATCTCCATTGGACGTGGCTTACACTTATTACACAAGTAATATTTCCATCCAAGGGATCAAACGAAAAACCGCGTTGCTTATTCAGCATTATTTTAAGAAGAGTTGTGATTGTACTAAATGCAAATAGTGCTAAATTAAATGACAAATGACATATGACATTCCCTTGTGTGCCAACTTCAAGTTAAGAAACAAAACTCTTCCGACTGAGAATTGCCAATCGCAACGTCGGAGAACCGAAAGTAACTAGGTCAACAAATTGCCATTTGGTGGTGTGCGGTAAACGCAGGACCGGACTCAGGTGAAATCAGTGTTTCAAAACGTGTGCCAAAAAACTATAATTTATTTACATGAACTTACTCTGTGTTTGTTGTAGAAAGTGTACTAATGTGTATATTTATTTATTTGTCTTCTTGTATTGTACTGTATTGATATTTTTATTATTTTTTTCTTTTTTTACTAAATGTATATACAATGTATTTTTTTTTGTTTTAAAATCTGGAGTCCAGCTTTGTCAGGTGGGGGAAATGTGCCACGAGGACCGTTAAGTTTTCAAAATTACTTATTGGCATGTTCTCTGTAGGTAGGCTTAGCTGATTCCTAAATCTAGTAAAATAATTTTCGTATCTTTCCCAAATTAATTCTATGTATTTTATTTAACTTATAACATGTTACAATATTTAAAGGAAGCTTAGTGTCATATTTCAAACACATAATAATTAATAGAGTTCACTTAACTATAAATTATATTCTACCTATATGGAATATGCCGACTAAGCAAGTAGCATTTATATAAATACTCGAATCATTTAATGATGGTCAGTCCATTGGCGTCCAGGCACATCTCCTCTACACCTCTACTAGGATGATTTGGTAAGAACACTTTTATTATATATATTATTTTTGATCAATTTTATTATGTCTTATGTTTAATTATTTTATTTGCCAGTTCCATTTTATTTATCTTTGATTTTTACCATGATTTAGTGTGTTAAATAAATATATGTAAAAGTTATAATAATTTATTTATTAAAAGAGCAACCTCTTCTCCCCAGGCTCCCCCAGGTCGTGGCAATATCGCCTTTTCTTGTATTGGTGTTCGGAATTTTTGTGTGTTGTCGCGAATGGTATGACGCATTGTCCATAACAATTACAGAATTTGGTGGGATATTTGGTAACAGCTGTTCCTTTGCCCACTTCTCAAATAATTCGACTGTCATATCCTCATGGTAGTCGGCAGAGGATTGCCTAATATTTTTAGCAGACAATACAACGCATTTGGAATAAAACAGTTTTTGCTTTCAGCACGTAGAATTATAATTCTTTTTCCCCTAGAACATGGATCACTTAAATTACACTTTTCGGTGTTATCTGGTATCCAGCCGTATTGAACTACAATATGTGTGTCAAACCTTATTTCGTCAAGATAAATTATGTCTCTATTTGCATCTAGGCATTCTCTTCTTTTCTTTATACTCGCGCGATGATCAACGATACGTGCTGATTCCATAACTACCATTCGTTTGTTCAATTTTTTGTACCTAAAATCGCAATCGAGCAAAACGTTTCGCAAAATATCTAATGATTTATAGTTATAATCTGGATAGTCGCGGAACTTATCTCTAATCATTTCCAAAGTGGGCACCTTCTGTTCATTGTAAAAGTCATACACAAATCGACGAATGACATCTTTGAGCGCGTTATCAAGTTTTCTAAGTTTTTGTCCAACTCTTTTCCATCTAATAGAACTACATCCCCGGCTCTAATAACCCTATATATTGGAATACGGCTAAATTTGGTTAATTCACAAATCCTCTTCACAATGTGATTATATGAAGAATCAATATTTTTACCTTTTAAACACTAGTAAATATTCAAAATAACCCTTTGAGTTTGAACGTGTAAGTCTTTATTTGCTACCTATCAGAAAGACTAAACTATTTTTTTTTTCTCCCAAACACCTTAGATTCCATTCCATGTTACATATGTTCTTTGTTTGCTTGGTCGCTTCTCACTACCAGTAATTTTCAAGGTCATGAAACTAATTACATCTTGTCTATAGAATATAATACATTAATAGGAAATACTATTTTGTTGCTAGTAATTTAATGCGAACTCTCACTTAAATATTTCACCGCACCGTTTGTCGAGTTACTGGAACGCTCTGAAGTTTTTATCGCTAAAAGATCATTCGCAAAAACAGAACAATGTAAAACATATCAATATCTATAAAATTTTCCCCCAAGCACGTTCAAACCACAGTAACTTATCTGAGAAATTTAATTTAGGCCAATAAAACATTCATAAAGGAGGAGGATAGGCAGTGTTCATAATACGTGCCGGAATCCTTGTAATAACTGCTGCAATATCTCCTGTTGCCGACAGGTTAGATGGAACATTTAGACTCATAAGCATATGCCCTCCGGCTTATTGTGCTGGGATAAATGCATGTTGAGGTAGAATGTCCTATAAATGACATTGCATTTTATTATATTCAATATTGTATTTCTAATTCTCCATTTTAGTTTTATATGTTGAAAAATATAATGGACATCTCTTACAGAAGCACAGATCAAACTAAATATTACTTACTGTAAAGCAATATTGAGACTCCTGAACTCAATTATGATTCGTAGCTTCAATATTGTATGGAATTCCATCCAGATTTAATTTCGTTTTGAAATAAATCTCATTGGATTTTTTCGTGAGATGGAGATGGGGTTTATTCCACAACATATTATTTACTTAATAAATCAGTTGACTCATATACTGGGTAAATTAAAAATTATCACATTCATTTTTGAGAATATATATAATTTTTATACATTGAACTGAGTGGAATATTTTTATTTTAAAAGTAAAATGAGATTTTAAAATTCCCAGATTTATTTAATTTCACACTAGTTTCGTCTATTTGCGTCATTGTCAACATATGGGCTATTTTTTGACAATATGTGTATTCCGAAATGTGTTATTTGCATATAAATTTTAAAGCCGTAAAAACACTGGATCAAAGTGAGAATTAGTCGCCCGAAACTCTTAAAAGGGATCCAGTATCAAATTGCAAAAAATTATTTAATGAAAATAATTCCATATTGTTGTTAGTCATATAATTCTGAACAACTTTCAAAATTTCCATCGTTTATCCGTTCGTCCGTCTGTCTGTCTGCCTCTCGATCCGTACCATGTTTCTTGTAAGCACACTAACTTAACAACGGAAAGTCCAAATTAACTGTATTTTGGATAATTCCGATATTGCTAACAGTTAGCGACTATAAACAAGAAACTTCACTGGAGCGTCGTTTTTTCTTGATAGCAGCTCCAGCGCAATAGATAGAGAAGGGGACTTTTAGTTTATTGAATAGTACGCCTAAATGAATATGTCTGCCAAGTTTATAACTTTTTTTTTTTTCGTTCAATTTGATTGAAATAATAGTGCGTCGATAACAGCTTAGTATAATAACATTTTTTTTTAGACAATGTGCACTAGGGTGGCGTGAATTATTAATACTTGTGAAAAGAAAAATTTAATTTTTTTGTCACCTCCGGATTTATTTGAAATCCAAAAAAAATTATCTCCAAATATCTGCAAAGTCGGTTGATGTTAACACGTGCCTTCGAGATCATGAAGTTTTTCATGTGTTTCATTTGCGCAAGGTTTCGGTAAAATAATTAAAATTTAGTGAAATTAAAATCGAACGCAAGTTTTCGCCTCACATTTTTTCATGGAATACGAAATTAATACTGTAATGTAAATACATTCCTTCATAAATGTTTTACCTATAAGAGATACACGGGAAATGTCACAGTCTCGGGGGGCAGAGAAAAGACAAATTTTAAACTCTATTCCTTGAGGCATCATTATGTGCACATATTGCTATATTTCTAAATATTTGTAACACAGAACTAATATTCCAGTATCAAATTGCAATAATTTATTTAATAAACTTGCTTGTAATCTGACAAATATTTAATTAAATAAAGAATCAGCGAAAGGGGTACACGAGGAACAAATATATTAACAATGAAACCCAAGCTTAACAAATGGTAACTATGAAGTTATAACCTAAACTAACAATGTAGTATAACTAGTCTCACAAATTTTAACATTAGTTTAAATTAATATAATTATGTGAACATGCGCCTAAATATAGGAACATATAATGCATAATTAATTTAATTATAGCTTTCAATATTAGCAAAATTATAATCTGTTCGGTAATTCTGGGATAATTTTAATTATAATTCAGAAAGTGAGAATAAAATTGTGATACAGAAAAAAGACTGTTGTCGTTCTCTTCCTACAAACAAAATACAGAACAATATAAAGTGAGAATTATCAACATTAAAATTGAGAACAAAACAAACAAAAGACTGAGAATAAAAATATTATCAATAAAATTATTTCGAAGCTTTCAACAACAGCTTGAAGATTGCTTTAATCATTTTTTAGATAACTAAAGTCGTTTTCAGGTTATGAAGATTCTTACAGGGTTACAAGGCAGACATTTTGTTTTTTGCAGTATGACTATGAGTCTAAGGATTCAAATTACCTTAAACGGAATTGCTGTACAGTAGCAATTTTTCTGCTGAAACTTGTGAATACTACAAGACCTGTAGGAAATTATTTTAGAAAAAATCGGAGTCTGAGCATTTGTTTAAACAGATGAATTTTCAAAATTGGCTTTTCATCATTTGTTTCAAATATCTCTCGTTGTATGGCTCGAATCGCAATAGATGAAAAATCAGATTCTTTGCTATGACATTGCGAAGAAAACCAGACATGACAGCAAGTTTTTGGTCAATCTGTTGAAAACAACGAAGAAATATGAGATTGACCAGTTTTAAACAATTAATGACAGTTTGTACAATAGCGCATATAGTTTAGGAAATATAAATATACTCTTAGTGAAGATGAACTGCCATGCCAAATTTTGACACGAACAAACCCTGAAAAAAATATATAAAACTTATCAAGTCAAAGCAAATCTGCTTAATCTATAGAAGAACAAATAAATTATGTACATTAATTAATATTGTCAGATTTACTGTTACTGTAAGATTTTGTGCTGCAGAAAAAAAATAGATTTCAAACAATACAAAAAGAAACGAAGAAAAAGCGATGCAAAAGAATTGACCACAACAAAAAATAACGTTCAGAGAAAGATGGCTTATAACGGTGGCCAGAAATTTGGAAATACCTGGCATGGTAAGGTGTGTTTAATCGAAATGGGGTATAGTCTGTTCCACATAAAATTCAGAAAAATAAAAAAGCTTGCAAAATGGCATTAAGGGAACCGACCTCTTCTGATTCGTATACCGCCGGCGCGGCGGCGTTCGGTAGTACACCTCCAAGACCACGTTGACTCATTCCAACGAATCAACAATTCGGTAGAATAAATTTCAATCAATTATATTCAGTGGTATTGACTATGCTCTTAACTTGTTAGGGGAAATATGTATGACAATTTTCTATAATGATAATAAAGACGCCGAACAACTTCCTCATGGCCTTTTTTTGTAAATAAGCTGATAATTGATATCCGGTATGCACGTTAAGCGTTTTTGTGAACTTTTCATATTTCTGAATTATATTCGGGACAGACTATAGTATACTATCTAATTTGTGTAATGTTGTTTGTTAGCAGACTATCACCCAGTTGGAACTGATAAAACTGGGAAATTTGTTGAACATAGTCCGCTTGCTAATAGGGTTATGTCATGGCGACGTGCATAGAAAAGATATGTACTTGATGAAATTATTATGAGGTGCATCAGATAATGCAATAGTCATTCCGAAGATAGAATATAGTGTAAAATAATTTTTGTTCCTTTTCGTCTTAACAGGTGTTTACACCGAGTATTATCTTTACTTTTTATTACTTTATTTAAATCTATCTATCTGCATTTACCATGTAGTGCAGTTCTGATTTTCACTGAATCCATTTGGATTATTTCCCCAAAGATCTGTATGTTCATTCCTAGTCTTATTCTTCAGTTTGTGAATCGCTCTGTAGATTTTCACGATAAACTAAAAACTTACATGAAATTAAGAATCACTAGAAGCTAGGCTTAAAAATTATTTTAAACATAAATTCTGTAGCAGGATCGAATGAAATATTTTTATTGAAACATTATTTGACTGAAGTTCTAAACGTTGAGAAATAAACTTAAATTAAACTGTTAGCCGCAAATTCGTTTAATGTATCGATAAACTTCCATTTCATGCATTACCGATACATTTTAACGACTTTAAAAAAAAATTGTTTATTTTTCAACACTTGAAGCATGTCACATGGAAAAAATGCTTAAAAATAGCGGAGCACCTATAATCTAAATAAAAAATAGGATTATAAAAATGTATAAATCGGAATTCAATATATTCAAACCCTACGGGATTTCGCTTTTAAATCTCCCATAAAATATATTTCCATACCTCTTTCATCATTATGTAATAATGATTAGTTACGAAAACAAAATAAAAACAGGCTAAATATCACAGATATCATTTACGGCTGTTGCAGTAGATAATGCATAAAATCACAATTTTGCATTTTATATTTACTTTGTAGTTTTAATAAAATGAAGCGGCATAAATTCTGTAATATTCAGTAAGGAGCTTTTAAGTTAATCCTCTTTCATTTTATAATATAATGCCGCCATTTCATCAATTTGAAGCTCTACTTATCAGGATAATACTTTTATATGAAAGACTCATCATAGAGGGGAACGTTGAATGCATTACATTATAAGGGTATAATTGTTTCCATAACTAAAACAAATTAAATCATGCCATAAGCATGGAAAAATACGTAGTAGTTCAATATTACAGGTTCACAAATATTAGTTCCGTAACATTTAAAAATTCGTGTTATTTTTTTTTAATAACCCAGTTATTCGAAGTCATAATTAAGCATATAGAAATGATAATTTGTACAGCTGCAGATTTTTTAAGGTGTCGCTTTACCCTATAATTAGTTGTTGTCCAGGACTCCCAAGTTTTTAACAATGCTTGTGATTTTGCTGAGGGTTAATTCCCATATGTTTTCAGGCGTTAATTCCACATCATCGGCTCAGTGGCGCAATGCTAAGGCGTTTGGCTTGCGACCATGGAGTCCCGGGTTTGGATCCTGGCCAGGGTATGGATGATTAGTGGCGTTTTTAATGGTAACCGAGATGGTAGCAGTGAGCTCCACCGCTGCACAGTGAGTCAAAATTCTTAAAAGCTGACCAAAATCTCAAATTACCAACTTCTCAGAAGGTTCCCAAACAAGTTTTACCACGAAAGAGAAACCTCCAGAGAACACAATACAGATGGTTTTATGGTGGTAGGCAAATTTGCCCTGTACAAGTAGAGGAGTTCGGCAGTTCGGTGTGTACAGTTCGCTACTTTAAAATAAGTTAACTTTCGTTGTATCGTGAGTGAATTTGAGAGACGTTATCAAAAAAATTTAAGATGGAACATCTTCCTCTGGGTAAGTACAACACAGTAGTACATGTTTTCTAAATAACCTATCACTTTAAATATGTCAAACGTGCATTAAAAGTACTCAATGCCGACGCTTTTAAAATTCACGAGAAATAAAAGTTTCTGTTGCTATACGGGTTTTTACATCAATTGATCAGTCATAGAAGCTAGTATCTGCACACAAAAAATGGCTTTTAACATGTGCTGTTCCGGGAGCTTCGATTTTTTTATACAGCACTGATAATTTAAAAAAATCAGATATGTTACGATTTTATGGCGTATAGGTTTAAGTAGTGAGTAAAACATATATTTTAAAACGGTAAATTTGCAATTACGTGTTGTTAGAGGTGTTTTAAAACCTCATGAGCCGTGACCTTCATATGCGCAGAGACATAATCCGTCCTGTTGACTCAGTTACACTTCTTAAAAATATTATATTTATTGTTTACAATTTATCCCGAGCTCTTGTTTATGTATACGGCAAGGCAGCCTCCAGTGTCTTCAAAAACATACGTATAACTCAGATTAAACTTTGCCTTTTGCGCATTTCGCGGCTCATGAGATTCTGAAACACCTCTAAACAATTATTTTACTATTTTCAGCAAAATAAGAAGCAGAGGTATTATTATAATCATTTTAGTAATTAATAATAATAATAATTTTATTTGTCACGTAAGCTGATACATAGGAACAGATGTGAAAGTCAAAGAAAAGTAAAATTACATGTAAAATACACAATTAATAGTAAAACACAAACAATAGATATATATCATCATAAACAATAGACATTTAAACAAACTCATTAATACTGTAAAGACAATTTTGAATTAAATATTGTTTTAATAACGATTTAAAAGAATTAAAATTCCTAGCATTTAATATGTGTGTAGATAATTTGTTGTAAATTTTAATGCCCGAGGAATAAGGTGATTTTTCATAGAGAGACAAATTATGCACGGGAATTGTTAATGAAGATCCATGTCTAGTGGTATACAGATGAAAGCTACCATTATTTTTAAATGAGGATAAGTTTTTTCTTACATATTTAGCAATGTTGTATATATAAATTGATAGAAGTGTTAGAATTTTATGATTTATAAAGTAGGGTCTACAAGACTCTGTGGTTTTTAGATTAAAGATGACTCTAATGGCTCTCTTTTGTTGTATTAAGATTCGATTAATGGTGGATGATCTACCCCATACCATGATATTGTAAGACAGATGCGGATATATCATAGCATAGTAAATATTAAGTAAATATTCTTTGGGTATATTCTGTTTTAATGAGGAAATAGCATACAGAGAGGTGTTAATTTTCTTCGCTATGTGATCAATCTGGTCGTTCCACGTTAGATGCGAATCTACAAATGTGCCGAGAAATTTAACGGAACTAGAGAAGTTAATATTTCTGTTGTTAAAAAACTTGTCAGCAATAGTTGTTTCTCGTGGAGAAAAATATATACAATCAGTTTTCGTGATATTTAATATCAAACAATTTTTTGAGCACCATAAGTTGAAGCTATCCATCACATCATTTGTGAGAGACTGCAGTTCTTCAAAACTTTGTGCTGAGACCATGACTGACGTATCATCCGCATACATGGTAATTTTTCCTTTTATATAAGATGGGAGATCATTTATGTATAGTGAAAATAGTAGAGGTCCCAGCACGGAGCCTTGTGGAACTCCCAGATTAATATGATAATCATTTGAGGTAACATTTTGTATTTTGACTCGTATTAGTCTATTAGATAGGTAGGAAATAATACAATCTAGGAAGGTACCCCTAAACCCCAATCTGTATAATTTTTCAGACAAAAACTCGATACCAACTGTGTCAAAAGCTCGACTGAGATCGAAAAATAAACCTATGACATAGTGACCTTTATCCAATTCGTCATAAATATATTGCAAAAACTGATTAGTTGCAGTCTCCGTGGACCGATTTTCACGAAATCCATGTTGCGAATTTGTTATGATACAGTAATTATTTAGAAATTTGTTCATTTTATTATCTATAGCTTTCTCAATTATTTTCGAAAATATACTAAGTATAGATATGGGTCTATAATTGTCCTTTCTTGAAAATTGGTACCACTGAGGCTATTTTTAAGTAAGATGGGAAAGTACCTGTTTGTAAAGATAGATTGGCTAAGTATGCTAATGGCTGTGCTATTATGTCACTAATTGATTTTACTACCTTTAATGAGACTCCATCTATACCACTAGAATTGGTTTGCTTAAGATTATTTATAATGGTTATTACATCACCAGGCAATATAGGTTCACAGAAAAACTAGTTGGTAACATTTCACTATATGTGCATTCCTGAGATATTTTATCTGAAAAATGTTCAGTTAGTTTAGTTGACGCTATTGTGGCAAAATAAGATGCGAAAGTCTCAGTTATTTGCTTAGTGTCTTGTAATATTGTTCCATTTTCTAGAATTTTGATATCATTTCTTAAGGTTAAGTGTAAGAGTAGCCTATGGCTAAACTTCGCCTTAATAAAGACGTTTTATTATTATTATTATTATTATTTCTTTGTGTTGTTTTGTTTAATTGAGAATTTACAATTTTCCAAATTTCCTTTGATTTGTTATGGGCGTTATCTATTTTGTTCCTAAAATATTCCTTTTTTGCTATACTGATGTTATTTTTTATTTATTATTTTATTAATTAATTGTTTTTTTAACAGATAACAGGGTGTCTAGTAAATCTTAATCTTAAAAGTCCCTGACTTTTCAAGGTTTTCCAGGTAATGTTTTATCTAAATTTCAGGTTCTAACTTCCTATTCCTATTCGAGTACAGATACGATAGTATTCATTCACCACAAAAAATACATAAATAAATTCTATGACCCAGTAAGTAAAAATTCTTGAATTTTTTATTAAAACGTTTATTTTCGAGAATGCAATTATGAGCTGAATTATTTCTACAAAGATTAATTTCCATTGTTTTTTAGTTCCTTATGAAGTCTCTCTTTTTTAAATTAATCAGAATCAATAATTAAAAAATTATGGATATAGTGAAATAGTACAAATGAAGAATCTATCTATTCATATAGTTCATAATCTTCATCTGCGAGACATTTCTAACAGAGTTAATAATTTGTATTAATAATAATTATCTGAAAGTAAAAATTCCTGGTTATACTGCTTATTTTAGTAAATTCCCTATAATTTCTAGGTTTTCCCTAACTAAAATAAATTCCCTGACAATCCCAGGTTTTCCAAGTTTCTCAGATTAGTAGACACCCTGAGAATATAAATCCATCAGCACCAGAATGGCGCTATTCCAAATTTGGCATGAAAAAGCTGGAAGCCAAAACCAAATTTGTAATCAACACGTGTAAACAGTAGATTTGAGTCGTTTTGAAGACAACGAGTGTACTGAAGCCGATGTCAAGTTAATTAAAAAAATTTAAGCCGATTTTGCAGTAAACTTGGTAAACGTTGGAACGAGGCAAAATGAAATAAAGAATACTTTTTGAAATAGAGCAAGACGTGGTTAGATCAAACAATTAGTTTGAAAGTGCCTACCACAACTTCTGATGACGACATCGATTCGGACAGTAGTGTTTAGGTACACAAGTATATATTTTTGATAGGTCTTACTTTCTTTATTATTTCTGTACAAATACCTATATAATAAATTTAACTCTTGAATGCCTTTTATCTCTTTTTATTCCACAATGTTAACAATATATAATTTTTTTAAATTTTTTTCCAAAAACATTGATTAAACAATTTTTTGAACTCTTACATATCACTCCCAAGTATTTAAACATATTTTTCTCATAAATACCTAAGTGCAATCAACACATATGCCAAGTTTGAAAAAAATCGTGGAATATTTATATTTTTAACCCTTATAACTCAGTCCCAGGGGATCATATTTTTTTTTCCATATTTTTCTCATAGTTTAGGTATCTAAAGTACGTAAACTGAGTTTCAAAAATATTGAAGGTTGTTTATATTTTCAACCCCTATATCTCACTCCCAGAGGGTTTCAATTTTTTTTACTATTTGTCCCTTAAAGACCTATGCACAATAAGTACATTTGCAGAGTTTCAGAATTTTGGCCAGAAATTTTGGATTTTGGGTCACTGTGCGCTGTTGGGTGGCACAACATGTCGCTGTGATCTATCCTGAGTTCGAATCTCAGCTGCGGTAGACGGCAATATCGCAGGGAATGGTTGTTTTGTTGATGTCTAAGTGTACGTGTTCTGGTTGAGTGGTGGAAAAACATTAGCTAAAACTCCGCCAGGACGCTAATATAAATAAGGTGACAAAATTTAAAAAAATAATAAAAAAATCTTCTAGTTATTTTAACCTAGTATGGACTTGCATCTTGCATTCGCAAAGAATATTCTGCAGTTTTTGTTGCAGTATCATTGTATCTGCAAGTATCATTGTCTGCCTTGCCCATATTCTTAAGATGACATCTCAAAGGGCCAGGGCCTGTTAAAGGGCCTATCGTTAGACTTAAGTTCGAGAAGCTTTGTCGAATAAGTTACGCACGATTTCGCTTGTCTTGCCTGGAGTATCCATTTAACTCTTTCTGTTTCATTTCCCATTTCAGGATCTACGCTGTTATGTGTCCTTTAGATTGTATAGGAGTACATAAAGAGCATCTTTCCTTTGTCAACATTTTATTAACAAAAATGGTTGTTGCGCCAATTTTTATAAATGTTTATAAAACTCCTAATCGCAATGTTTACACTCCAAGTGTGTAAAATATACGTCAGATAAGCTGCTCAATCATTGCACTGGTGCTGTATAGTTACTGATCAAGTGCATGAATTGGGTTTTGATCATTTGAGGGGGTAGGAAGGATCGAAGTCGCCTAGAAGTATTTTATTCGTCATTAGAATCCTCGAAAACACGGGGGTAAAAGTTCCAATAAGAAGAGATATATTTTATAATTTTCCCACCCTCTGGGAGGGTAGATTCAACCCCAAAGGGTGGTCACGGTCATGTCTCTGACATTATCGTTCGCACTTTAGCATGTCCCGGTCAAATTTGCAGAAATTCAAATTAAAACCATTGCTATCGCGCGTCCGTACACAAAAACTGATAAAAGGGGCGGTTTTACGCTCATATTCGTGTTCAGCATCTCTGAAAACTGGGGGATATTCGTTTTTCCTGTGTAGGGTTATAATATATAAAATAACCAAATAATACAGGTTTTATATTATTGGAAACTAGTTTGAATTTCTAATTCCAAAAGTTTATATAGCCCATGACTAGAACAAGGTAGATCGAAAATATTTATGAAAGTTTTTGACAACTGAACCATTTACTTCCCTGGCTTACCTCTAAGATTTCTTCAGAATTTAAAATTTCAGTCTATGTAGATTACTAAAATGAATGTCTTTCAATTCCGTCAGGCTGTCTGTTTATTGGCGCTATAACTAAAAAACTACTTGACGGAGAACAGACAAATTTAGTGGGTAGTTGACGAGACTGCCATCGGAGAAACCGATAGACTTTCACTGGAAAATATACAGAACCATCCAAAAATAACAGATAATAAAACAATTTTCTTCGCTTGAATTTAAAATCTCGGCGTTTCATGATATTCTAAACCCATTTCAACAAAAAAAATTGATTTTTTTTACGATTAATACCACTCCACTACGTTGATGTGGAAGTAAAAATGTAATACATGGCAATAATATTTGACATATAGTTAATATAACTGTCAAGGAAGATATCTATTACAGTTTTACTGAAAAATATGCAGGTCAGTTATCCTAAGAAATTATCCAACTGTGGTGGAAATTTCTAAGATATTTACGCGAACCATCCATATTTGGAATATTTTATTTATTATTTATTTTTGCTGTCGATGACCACTTTGTATTTTTTTTAACCAAAAGTTTTCGGGTTTTCTTCATAGCAATAATGATAACTATATTTCGATTATTTTTCTCGTGTCTCTTCTTTTTTAGTTAAAACTGCACCTTTTGGCCATAGCTTGCTACAATTTTACAGATTTCAATTATATGTAAACTTATATTTTTATATGTTATACATTGTTATACTCTTCGCAAATACAAAACGAAGGGTGTACTGCATTCGATCGGCACATTTCTAAATCCGGTAATATTATTCATAGAGAAAAAAAAATCATATCACTGTGTTGGTGATCGAATTCAGAACAACTTTTAAAATGTCCGTCCGTCTGTCTGTCCGTCCGCCACGTTTCTTGTAAGCACGGTAACTTAAGAACGAAAAGTTCTCGACAGTATTGAAACTTGGACCGGAAGTTATATTGTTAGGTAGCGGAAGAACCCTGTTGTTTTTTAACCATATCGATCAATAAATAAAAAAGTTATTAATATTTTAAATTAGAAAAAAATCATGTTTTGTATTTAAACAAAAATTGTCTAAAACTACTACTATTTACAAAAAAAAACTGCCAAGAGTATCCTATAGAACGCGCAACAATTATAAGTCCAGTTTTTTATTATATTGACTATATATTGGTATATATGTGTATGTATGTGTATATATGTATGTATGTATTGTTATGTTATTCTATAACTTTTAAAACTTTATTTTTTATTATTATTAAAATTGCCTGGACGCCAGTCACGCTTAACCCCGCGACAAGGTATTATACACTAGCTCACTTTAGAACACGTGAAACCTACTGCTCGCCTGCCTCTCACCTCAGTAGTAAGTTCTACGGTGCTCTGAAAATAATGTTAATCTCGATAGTAAAAATCAAAGGAAAGGCCCATTCAAAATTACAAATTTAATAAACAAAACATGGGAAAAGTATAAATGAGACTGAGATAATAGCTATTCTAAAAATTTAAAACTAATGGCCTTTTTGATTTTAAAGATATCTGTTGCAACTTTTATTATATTTAGTTTCCCTTTAATTTTCGAATTTAAGCTTAAATTGGTACAGTGTTTTATTTCTTACTCCGTCCTGGATGTAAAGATCGCTGCTTCCAACTTTCCGGCCTGAGATGTAGACCCGCTACACTGTCAATACTTCAGATCTGTGAATGGCTGCTTGATTTCTTGCGTTTTGGTGAAATTTGTTTTACGACGAATTATGCACTTTGTTTTAACGGATACACTTCCGAACTTTATTCTATTTGTTAAGGTAAGTAGTGAATTACCAATATTTTGTGAGAAACTGCTCACTTGTAAAAAAATTTACATAAATTGTTTATAAAAAGTAGGGTTATGTCTTCACAATTTTATAAAAAGGTATTTGATTACCTTTGACTGCCTTTTAGCTCCTAATTTACTATTTGACGTATTCCACGTACTTTAAGGATACTTTTAAACATTCACTTTACATTTGATTTAAGAAAATTTGATTTAATTTGAATTTATTTTGTAAAATTTTGTGGAGCTCAAAAAACGGCGTCTTTTCTGTACCCACGCTTGAACAACTCTCTTTTTTTTTCTTAATCCTTAAATTCTATTGGCTTAGATGTGGCATTTCTAAAAACCAAAGCAATCTAGTTTTGACATATTTAAAATTTATATTTTTTATATTGAATTTTCTAGCAATTTACTGAATAAATCTTTACTCTGATTATGTTTTAATCTTTCTGACCTTCTTCTGAACATTTTGATACCCCATACATGTCTCTAGGAGTCTTATTAGTAATTTCGATAACTTTTCGTAAAATTGTTCACAATTGCTTAAAACTACTAAAATTACTTTACTTTTCCCATTTTAACTTAAATTCTAATCACCTACTATCGTTTTAAATCATATAAACACCTTTCTTAACATTTATAACAATAATAATAATAATCATGCATTTTTCAGGTATGCCTACGATGCAATGCTATGTACCAGTCCTTGGGTATGGTATTCGAAATATGCTATTACATCAGATCAAACTACAAAGTGGTCTCTATAATTACAAAATGAACAAACTTACACAAACTCTTTATTTGAAATGTTTTATGCAACTTCTATGGAGAAAGTCCTAACCAAAGATTACTACCAACCATTTTATAAAGTTTCTACTATTTAAAATCAACACATTCCAGTGCTTGGTGTGTGATTACATACACTTGGTAAGTCTTTATAATCTTATCACTGATTTTGCTCATTACGAGGCTTGAAATTTGTATTCTATATAACTTTACGTTAGCTGCGGGAGAGTTTTTCACTATCTTATAAAGTCACTGAGTTTAGGTCTCCCATTTGATTTTTATAGTTAAAATGTTATTAATTAAGCACTTTCTTAGCCTATTACATTAATATTTAAAGTTTCTTTGTGAATACATTCTTTTTAAAATGTTTATTTTGTATTCTGTAGGTTCTACGCTGGGTTCCAACTACATCTATGCACTCTGGTAGAACACTACCTATGTTTGACTACTTAATATTGTTACATAAGCATTTTGTAAGTTAAACGGTGTACCAATATCCTTTTTTATTATCAGGTATGTTAAATATTTAAAATAATAAACTTAAAATTAATTGATATTCAGTACAATTCAAACATTTACTACTACGCGTTACTATTGCCTATACATTTTGTATGAGCCCTTCTTTCTATCATTTCACCTTACCATATTGAAACTTATTAGTACCGTTGTAAGAGGCCACGTGCAACATCCTCTCATGTTCTGCGGTGAAGTAGTTTCTGGCTTAAGCGTTCTATTTTACTGTTTTTAATTTACGTTATGTGTTACTATTTTGGCAAATCTTTTGTAAAGTTTAGCTTAATTCTAAAATATCTCGATATCATAATAGTATATTTATGGTTAGTCATATTCTAAGTGTATTATGTATGCCGTTTACTTATATTTAATTAGTTATATTTGCAGCATTTTCATAAATTCTTGTCTATATTAGGGCTAGTTTCTAACGTTATAAGTTATATATAGATATTAGTCTTGGGTATTTCTTATCTTATTTATATCGTATTCTAATTGGCATGTCAATACACTACGGAGAAATTACTCTTGACCAATAAATTATTATTATATATTATTATTTATTATTATGAGTTGTTTTCACAATCTTTAACATTTCTCTGTGAAATATTTTTGTATTGCCAAGCACGAAATGCAATAGAGAGTAATTTATGAAGTATCATTATTTTACACATATATTATTTGTGTATATATATCGTAACACATTGTGCGTATATATTATTTTGTGCTAATAGTTACATATCAAATTGTTTGAACTTAACGCAAATCATTAAAATATAAACATATTGCCTTTCCCACAGACAGTTAACAGGTTTAATCATTATTACTGCAAATATATCTACAAATAATACACTCAATAGATATGAGAAATGAGAATATCAAATTTACCCTTTTGATAATTCCATGCCCGCAGTTATACACAATATTCATTCGATTTAAATCTGGGTTTACTCTAGCGATCGAAATTGCAGTAAATCTGGATGTAGATGATTGATATGCCAGTTTATACAGGTGTGATCGCGGGTGGCTAATACCTTATGCTAATAATTCTAAAATCTCATAATCACATGGGGTGAACTCCTGAAGTTATCTTGACGAAGCATATTGAATTACTGCTGAAGGGGGCCGGAGCTTTAGGGATGACGCTGCCTTTGAAGTCATTTACGCAAACACCGAAACACTACATTCGAATACTATCATTCGTCGCGCGTTTGCCAATCACATTAGCATCATCTCGAGATCCTGTAATATACAAAAATACAATTAAAAATGTTCCTACATTTATACGACAATAATGTCATGAATGAATTCAGTCCCTGCCGAAACTCTGTCTCGGTTCGACGAACCATGGCCCAATAACCAATAAAGCGGACTATTCATGGTAGGCCCTTTATCACTATTCATATTATTTTTACTTCCACATGCATGTAGTAGAGTGGAAGTATAGTAATCGTAAGAAAACACATTTTTTCTTTTGTTGAACGAAGTTTGGAATATCATGAAACGTTCAGATTTTAAATTTAAGCGGAAAAAATTTCCTTCTGTCTATCAGTCTGTCTGTCTGTCAATCGTTGTGCACACGTTTCCGCTGGAACGGGTGAAGACATTGATTTGAAATTTGGTACACGTAAGTATTAGACGGGGATCTGGAACTATATTATACTTTCAACTTACTCCGGAGAAGGGTTGGGGGGTAAGTAGTGGGAAATAAATGAAGCAAGCTGGTAAGAGTCCAGAAACTTGGAATTTCGCGTATACACTAGAAACTAAGGCCTCATTTTTTCTTCATAACATGTTCCACCCCTCATCACCACCCACACTCCATTAAAGAAGGGATTACTAAAATAGAATTGAGATATTCATTTGAAATTTGGTACATGTACACGAATTTTAAACTTGAAAATGCGATTTCTGACGTTATTTTCGATTTTAACTGATAATCATGAGAAGAAAAATGAGTTTTGTGTATGAATTTATATAAATGTTAATTTTTTTTTGCTTACTCTCACACATCTCACTATTAAAACAAACTGATAAAATTTAATTTTTTCTTTATTCTCAGGAAAAGGATAGCTACTGTATAAGGCATAAGGTAAGAGAATAATAAATACGAATGGGGCGAGGAGGGGGTTGACATAAAAGTGAAATTTTTGTTGAAACGTGATAAAATTTCATATTTTTTTAAATTCATAGTAAAAGGGTTGTTACAGTGAAAGGACGAAGGTAAGAGGAGGGGTGTAGTACGAGAGTGACGGTAAACATAAAAACATGAGAATCTATGAAAATTTATAAACTATAAACACATTTTATTCGCGTAGTTTATTGTTCAAAATAGAAAATATCATCAGAAGTTGCATTTTTAAGTTTGAAATTTCTAGTCATCCGTATAAATTTTTTCCCAAAATTTTATATATTAAACCGTTCCCAAATGCTTATAAATGATACAATATGACAAGGGAAGTTTAAAGACTAATAAGACAATAAATTTTCAACAAATCTAAACTTTCTGAACAGTAAATTAATTAATAGTAATTAACAGTAAATTTGAAAACATGCCGAGAAAGAGCAAAAATCACGAAAAATGCATTTTTTGCATAAAAGTGCATTTAAATATACGTTCCACGACCTACCAAATGTCCACGTTAGTTGGACTTGCTTTTGTAGACTTCAAACAACAAGTTAAAAAAATTAAACGGACCTAAAATTTCGGTCTCAAATGTTGGCTCAGTCGGACCACTATTTATACTCCGTTCGCCCAAGAGATTCCTCTAAGCCACTCCCCACAAATGTGCGCTAAATTTGAATATAATATTTCTATTGGTTGAATTTTTAAAACCCATAGTACAACCAACCATGTCGAAAACGCTAATATAATATGAGGTATTTGTTCTCCGAGACAAATCGTTTTCAGTCTCAAATCTGATGTATGGTTTTTAGAAATAACTGTTGATATTTGCTGTTATTCCTATTCATCTAATAAAATAGTGTTTTTCAATACTGTGGTGCATATTTGTGTATATCAAGGTACGCAATAAAAACGATTTATAGTATTGATTAAATGTCAGAACCACTTTTTCTTTTTTAGGTTAAAAATTCATTCTTGTCAAATTAATTATGAATCAAGCTCAAGCCCTTTCTCCGCCGAAAAAACGGAAAAGCAAAAATTTTTCGGTTAAAGAGAGGAAAATATTGTGAATATCTTTAAGGCTTCTGCTGCACAGAACTCAGACAACTTTAAGACACAAAGCGTCGAGTTTACTGCAAAGGCAGCAGGTAATTTTCTTTTTTGTATTATACAGGCATGCTCAAAGTACTTTCTCTCGAGGCATTCTTAGTTTAACAATGTATATTTATTTATTATAGTTTATATTTGAGTTTATTATTATTATCTATATTAATTATACATAATTTAGGTGTGAGTGACCGGGGCATTTTCAAAATTCTTCATGAATATCAGGAAACACATGCACTTCAGGAGCCAAAAGCGTATCACCGACAACGAGCAATTTTGGACAACATCGATGAGAAAACCAAAAGTTATGTTTAATTCATGTTTTTTTTTCAAGAAATGAACCACCGACTCTAGATAAAATGTTAACAGCGCTGCATGAAAATGAAGATCTACCTGAATTTAAACTGACTACTTTGAGAACATTGATCAAAGAAATTGGCTTTCGGCGAGTAATTTTTTTTTAATTCTACATGTTCTACATATTTTGGCATTACAGGTTCTCAAAAAGATCACGCAATAGTGTGCTTAGAGAGAAGAATGAGATCATCGCCTGGAGAAGGCGTTTTCTGCGAGAGATCCGAAATTACCGCGAAGAAGGCAAGAAATTGTACTTCTTAAATGAGACTTGGGTAAACGCCGCCGGCCATACTGTAAGTAAAGTATGGAAGGATACAACAATCCTCAATCCGAGGTAGGGCCAAATAAAGGGAGAAGTAGCGAGGAACAACATTACGTTTAAAATTAATGACCTTCACCAATTATTTCAGCAAGCCATTGGAAACGTTTCTGCCGAAAATTGGAAGAATGCTATTCGTCATGCGCAAAGTGAAGAGAAAAAAATGTGGCAAGTTAACATCGCAATGGACATTGTAGTAGAGTCACTGATAATTCATGTGGGGGGTGACACTTCATCGTCTGAATCGGAAATGGATTAAAGGCCGCATGACACAGAATAAAATTCAGGAGCTGATGAACAACCTACGCTGCTCCCTCTACTGCGCATGCGCCTGCACAGTGTCCTTGGCTCATGAATTATAGCTACCGGAACCACAAACATCTTCAGCGGCCAACCTGCCATCTCTCCAGGACCTACAAAGTCCCTACGTTCAACGGACCCTCACGGAGGGGCAAAGCGACCCGACGCCGATGGTTCAGGCCGAGAATATCGTTACTGCCCCCCTCCAGAGCCAATCCAGTGCTGACATACCAACAAAGTGTGCCGTAAACATCAAAATTAGTAATTTTATTTTTGTGTGTGATTTTATTTATTACTTAGAATACAATTATTAAATTTTCCATTCCATTAAATAAGTTTCACTTGTAAATACGTAACTTTTAAGTTTATTAATTAATATCGGTCTATGCATAATATGTAATATTTATTTTTATACATTTTTGTTATAGCGTTACCACTTAATTTTCGTAGATATTTATACAAATAGGTACCTCTCGTAATTTTCTTCTTGGTTCTTTTTATGAGTAGTAATCGAACCTTGTGATGATAAAAAGTATATGTAGTAGGTAACATTTTGTTTTATTTATTTATACTTAATTTACACAATCAGTATTGTTAGAAAGTGTATTTGTTGAATAACAATTGCTCCTCGCTGGTTCTCACTTGTAATAATATAAAAGAATATATACAATCTATTACACCATTCAATAATTTTTTAATTTTGCCGCTTTTATAAATTTGTAGCGTGTGAAGCTGGTTGTTGCCCTCAATGGTCTAAGCAAAATGGGGAGTGACCTTACTGCATCTCTTTGGTGAACGGAGTATAATAGTGTATCCCTGGTGCTCTTAATTCTGTGTTTTTAAACTTATTATAATCTTCGTAAATACAAAAGGGAGAGTAAATTCCATTCGATCGGCCCATTTCTAAAACCGGTAATATAGCTCGTAGAGAAAAAAATTTCATATCACTATGTTTGTGATCGAATTCTGAACAACTTTCAAAATGTTCGTACGTCCACCTGTCCGTATGTCTGTCCGTGTGTCTGTCGTACATCACGTTTCTCGAAAGCACGATAACTTAAGAACGAAAAGTCCGATTGTATTGAAACTTGGACAGTAAGTTAGTGTTAGCTAGAAAAAGAAGCCTATTGTGTTTAAACAAAATCGACCAATAAATAAAAAGTTATTTTTTTTTATTTAAAAAAAACCTTTTTTTAAATATTTTGTAATTAAACAAAAAATGTCTAAAACTAACATTATTTACAAAAAACTGCGAGGAGTATAGAATGTGCAACAATTATACAAAATGTGCAGTAAGTTGGCGAAGAGTATCATGTTGACTAATTTTGTTTAATTAAATCATTCAATTAGCCAATAAGAGTTTTCTTAAATGATCCAATTTCAAACCCAGAATCGATTTCTAAATGTGATTTGAACGTGTCGAAAATTGAATCATCTGGATGTCACCGTTTCATCAAGAACCTGTTGATTACATTTCGATGTAAAAACTTAACTAACATACCAATCATATGGA
This sequence comes from Stenurella melanura, assembly GCA_963583905.1. Classification (NCBI taxonomy): domain Eukaryota; kingdom Metazoa; phylum Arthropoda; class Insecta; order Coleoptera; family Cerambycidae; genus Stenurella; species Stenurella melanura. The sequence goes on along the minus strand of OY757313.1, from coordinate 62,465,475 downwards.
GTGAAGTAACATTAATCAGCACTTGTTCTGCTTCCACAATTTCAATTTTTAGACAAACAAGCATAGCTTATGTAGTACTTTTACAACATGTTAAAAATGAATGAGTGTAAAGGTTGATAGACAAATTGAAGTATAAATTTTATATGAACATGGTAATATCTTGTGAATATTCGCATAATTAAGTTAGTTTTGGCTCATTTTGCACTTATTAATAACTCATACGGGGTGTAATATGCAAATTTAAGAATACATCAAACACTGCTAGCATTATTTTCATATTATTTCGAATATTAATAACTGTTATACATTAATAACCCTTACTAATTCATAGGTAAATTTCATCGAGCGTATGGAAGCAAGATAAATAGTATAAATTGATAATTTATTATCTGATTAAGAGAATATCTCTCATCTAGTGCGGAGATTTATTAGTTGATAATAAACTGTCCAATGTAAGCGAAAATTAACGAATAAAATTTAAAAGCTGGACTGATACTTGTAGACTACATATTTTATATAGTCTGCAAATGTAAGTCCTGCTTTTAAATTTTATTCGTTATTATATGTTTTCATGTCATATATCAATAAAAAGAACGCACTTTACAACGAAGAAACTGTATCTGAGGTGTTTCTGACGTTTTAGATGATATTAACTACAACATCCTATTTTACAGCGATAAAACCATTGGTCGCCTAACTAACAAAGTTGCTCTATACATTTAAGATGACAGAACAATTTTATTTTATTACTGTTGCATTACTGCTCTGCAAAAATTATTTTGTTTTATTAAAACTGCTAAAGTGTCTTCACAACTAAATCGTCATATAAATAAGTGCTAGGGATGTTCTTACAGCTAAATTATAAAACATTTTGCAGAATTTGATTTTCGCCGTTTCATAAACGTCTACACAGCAATTATTTTAGGATGTTTTAGCTCACGAAGCAAAACTGATTTATAGCAGATTTATAGTAATTACCTCCGGCACTTTTTAGTCAATTTGCAAACATCTATAAAACAATTTTAGCTAAGCATTAGTAAAACAATTTTGTTAGGATTCTTCTTAAGACAATAATATTGCTGGGAGCATATTGTATTCGGTCGTAGTTGCTAAACAATTGTTACATAAACGAAGCACACATTGCTCTCATAAAACACATAAAATAGTTAATAAGCTTTAAAGACTATAATACGTTCTCTACCATTTTTATAAAACATAGGTAGGTGTTTATGTGCCATATTGTTTTCTCATTTACAGTGAAGTCTTTTACAGGACCGCCCCCAAAACTCTTAGTTTCCAGATGTGTGAATTAAAGAAAATTATTTTCTTTTCAGTACCTTTTCAATGTTCCTTCTTTTTCAGTATTTTTTTTAAACAAAAGCTTTTTATAATAATTTCATTTTTTACTTGTAAATCTATAGCTCTGTAAATTTTGTACCAACCAGATTGTGCAGATGTTGTGTTGCACATATCGTATTCTACTCGTCAAACCCTTTCATTTGTTACCCATATCAAGGAGGTTCTTAAGAAAAAGATAATCCGCAATCTTGGTGCGCCCGCCATATTGGATTTATAATGACGTCACATAGTTTATCATATTCCATATGTGTGCAATATTTGAAAGCTCAATTAGAACTAGTGGAAATTTTGATTGCAAGATTTGTTTACATTGTTACAAGTGAAGGTATTAATAAAAACTTTTAAAATAGTAACATATATGAAAGTATAGAGGAAAATATTATTTAATTATTATTTGTATTTTATTAACTGACCGTTGTTTTTTGTCGGGAACTCCTCGTAGTTGATTAAAAGGCAATATCGGACAAAATTATTTGGAACAAAATATTAATGGAAATTACAGGTACTTTTTGCAATACGCCCCTGTCTAATTACAAAAAATTTGATATATAACAATTCTTCGGAAATTATATTTATTCATAATGTTATTTATGTTTGAACTACTTGTATAGCGGGCATTTTGGACTTTAAAATAAAAATAGTTGAAAAATAAGAATTATTGTAATATAACCATATTAGCAACAATCCATCATTGCGAAATATTTTATCTGCGAAACACAATTGGTGCGATACCACAAAATGATCGAATGCAAAAATTTAATTTTCACTTTATATTTTTAATTCTGATAAATATTCGTTATTATTAGAGCGCTCAAAAATTTCATTGTGTATGTACCACATATTTCAGAGAAAAATTTCCTTCGTAGAACAAAATCGCTTTGCTGTTGGCGAACGCCGCAACCTCAAAACAATGGATAGTAATAATGAGGAGGAGAAATGAAAAACAAAATGGATAACTGGAGCTCCGGTAACAGTACTGGAATTGTCTTAATAAAAATTCGTACGATTCTGTTATTTGTTAATTTTTACACAGACTTCAAAATCGATATTAAGCAATAAGGTCCCATTAATCGAACGACGGTGCAGTTTAATTTCATAATTTTCAGTGACCGTTGTTTTAAAGGCTGCTCAACTAAAACAAAAATAATTACCCCCGTTCGGTACCCAATCTGCAAAAGTTATATAATTATGGTAGCCCTAATGGATTCGCCATTTTGAATCTTTAACTATTGATATCAGATTCTGTATCAGCTTCTTCGAAATTACAGAGAGATCGTGAAAGACTGAATGTTCCGCCTCCTAAAGATTTTCTGTGTGCCACTCACGCTAGCTTGTGATGCTTTCAACATTTGACCGTTGGCGACAGTGATTAGTGATTTATATAGGTTATGTGTGCGCGACGTCAAAATTTAGATACTGTTTGTAAAGTTAGGGACATCAAATCCAAATTCTCAAGATGTTAAATGCAAACTAATCGAACTTTTCATTATATTAGTACTTTTGTGGACATGGTATCATACAAAATGTGAAGTTTTAGTTGTGTTATTAGTTGTGGAAGTGTGGCAATTAGAAATGACGCCTATTTTTATTAAATTGCCTCGATTTTTCAACCAGGAAAAGTTGAGGTTGAAAGACGACAACTTCGTAACACTTGGCCTTTGAATACCTTGGAATTATTCTTTTTATTATGCACTCCTTTCAAGAATAATATAATTACAATATATGTGTATGTAATATTCGGAAATACATAGATATCTGTGCTAAAGTCTTTATTTAATATAGAGATTTAAACTGATAGCACCAACTTTTTTCCATATACCTATCCTGTACGTCGTACGACAATTTCGTAAAATATTAACTCGTCTCCATCTTAAAACAAAATTCGTCACATGAATTGATTAAGGATAATTCTTAAATAAACAAATTTAAGTTTTAAAACGACACAAAATCTATAAAATATATGCATTTCACTAGTTTGGTAACATAAGAAATAAATTTTAAAAATATACGTAGAATATAAATCAATTTTGATAATTTATCATTATTGTATCACTTAACCCTCAGTCTTTCTCGACCACACTGTATTTAATTACCAATTGTTAGACATTTGTTCCTAGCGACTCCGCCAAAATATCGAAAATATTAGAAGAGAAAAATCAATTTTTCGCTTTTTTCTCACCTCATACTAGACATTGTTTGATGAAACTGACATAGGACCACAGTCAAGCGATACTCTATAGTTTACAGATAATTTCCATACAAATCCTTAAGCGATTTCGGAAAAATATTTCAACAAACATAAAACAAATATACATGCGGGTTAAATTGAAAACTAAAAAGTCTGTTAGAAATTAAGTTACAAAGTGATAATCTAGAATGAGCTTGAGGACAATGCCGTTTGCGCTTTTTACCAATACTATACTAAACGTGGTGACGTTATAAACATATACACACCAGACATAGTAGACAACCCCCAAATCCAAAACCTAGACTGTCCGGAAGGGAGTTACACATTTGAAAAACGCAGACAACATCCATTACCTCCACGTTACCGGTGTCGAAGCTAGGGATCAAACCCAGTACACGATAGATGATTAAGCGCGCTCGTTAAGATGCTTTACACTATATTAGTACAGACAAGTGCTTAGTTATGTATAACCATTCGAGGACTCATTACATTGTAAGTCAACACGTCTGTTTCTAATATTTCAGGATTATAACCATACCTCGGATGTAGCGGCCAGAATCCAGGGTTGTTTTTTACAAATAGGTACGTATAATATTATTATATTGTAAACACCTACTAAAACATTCCCAAACTACAAACACAGAAAGGATGCAACGTGAATTTTATTAATTTTACCATGGTAATCCGTTTAGTCGGTGACGCACTATACCTATGAAATACAAACGTAAGGCGTAATAGATTATTTTAACTTATAGTGCACGTGCACTTTACGCTACCCAATCCGGCCGATGCAGCAGGAGAGAAAATTACCTGAAACAGCAGAGATAACGTCACGTGTGGTTGGTGACTAATATACAGAAAATATGGACAAGTTCTTATTATTTCTTACCGATGGAGTGAATTGTATGAAAGCTGCTGGAAGAATTTACAAAGAAACATATCGGAATATACTGCATGTAACATGTTTAGCACATGGGCTGCGTAGGACTGCTGAAACTATTAGGAGGTGCTACACTAATGTTGATAAATTAATATCTAGTGTAAAGAAAGTTTTCCTTAAAGCACCAGGTCGTGTACAGTTATTTGACGATATTCTACCAAATATTTCATTACTCCAGCGTCCATTATCACACGATGGGGATCTTGACTACAGACCGCATCGTACTATTACTGTCATTTTGAAAATGTGAAATACGTAATACAATAGTTAAATCCAAATGACGCAGTTGCCATTTCACAGGCGCACCAGGCATTTCTGGATCCAACTATTTAAGAAAATTTGGAGACCATGCACGGATGTTTCTCACGAATTCCTCTAGCCATACGGGACCTTCAACATCAGCCATTGTTGATGCAAGAAACGTTGTGTTCGATCTTCGACAATATATTTTTCAATTATAGGAAGGCATTGCTGCGACAATACAAAAAAAAAATCACACTGTGTTAACAAAAAATCTCGGATTTGTTACGATGACAGGTGTAGCAGACCTTTTACAAGGCAAAGAAGTAGACTTTGCTACACCCGGCATGAATGTGGTGACTGCGAATGTTTCGATATTTGAAGTATGGCCCAGTTACATCTGTCGACATCGAGAGGTCCTTCTCAGAATATAAATGGGTTTTTACCGAAAGGTACCGAAGTTTAACTCCAAAACATTTAGAGCAGATGTTAGTGATATTAGTTTTTATTCTTGTAGTGAGTGTTATAAAGTGGCGTTATTACCTTTGGATACTACATAATTCGCTACAAAATATTTCAAGGTAAGATATCGTTTCATACATGCATGCAACTCTTTATGCGTTGACACATCATCGTCTAAAGCCAACCCTGGTTTTACGTCATATCTGGCCGCTAAATCCGAAGTTTGAGTATAAAACAAAATATTCATCACCAAAGAAGTACATAAAATATGATCGCCTATCATTATAAATTCAGTAAAACTCAATAAATATGTTGCATTTATGGCACTATTTACGAGTTTTATATATTTATTAATCCTCTCCTTCTACACCATCAATAAATAAGAGATTAAAAATATATTAACAGACCTTATTATATATCCCCAACATTTGGCTCGTGACGTCTTACCTGTAAAAAAATATATAAAATCAATATAAGAATAAAATCAAGAACAATATTTAAAAACAAAGTTATGCACTGGAAGCTTTATAGATGATTATATAAAAATGTATAGATGACTACTTCAAGTTATGAAAGCGAAGTTAAACTGATATACCCATCCATCAATTTCTGTCCACCAAAACAATTTACTTTTATGACAACAAAATTATCCGGAAATAAAAACAAACCAACTGAGGTTGTTTTGAAAGCAATGAAGACAAACCATGTGGCGAGTAGACCAACATTTGCCTTTGCTTGTTATTAGCTTTAAAACTTTAATAATCTATTAAGTCCACATTCATGGAGCGGTATCACAAAATGAAAACGTATCATTGACTATCAGCGTAAAACACATATATGCAATAATATGCATTATGTTCGGTGTTATACTAAATTATTTCACAACCAAATTAAAATGTCCTTTATTAGGCAATTCATTATGCAACGCATATCGCATATTTGTAAATTTCTCGTGCTATATTATTTCACAAAAACACAAAATCATTAATCGTTACATGAACTGCAAATCCGAATCGTAATTGTAATCAAAACCAAGGATGTTACAACTTGTTTGCATCGAATATAATAGGGTAGAATAGGGGACGCATCCGCCTGGGACATTTGCGTTTTACTCAAAAAATCGGAACATTTGCGACCTATGAAGTATCTATCCTTTGACGTCGGGTGGGTTATTTGCGCCTATGTATCTAACGACAAAAATATTATCTCCAAAAATTGTTAAAACTTTGGCAAAAAAACATTTTTTATTGCGAATTCAATTTATGTTAGTTGAATTTTATTTTTGCGTGGGGGGCTTTGGCCCTCCCGACCCCCACACCCCCCGGGGCGTCCTCTACCGGGGCGTTGAAATACCACTAAACGTCAGAAATGCCTCATAAGAATTACTTCGGGGCAGTTTCAGTACTAACAAAATTATGGCAAATAAGTGGCTAGCTTCTACGAATCAACGAGTATTCATCGGGTCCATTTTTTGAAGTTCCACTAACATTCTAACATATCGAAACAAATTATAATATATCTATGATACCTATTACAGCCCAGAATACATTGAGAGGTAAGATGTGTGTTCAGTGAAATGAAAATTGAAATCGGTCAATTTTCGATATAGAAAAATTATCTAGGGCATTACTGGATCATTTTATTATTTTGTAAACAGAAACATAAAGAAAATACTACAATTATAATTAAACAATATTTGTATCTAGTTGAAAGTTACGTATTTTATATTTATATGAACATTTTTTATATATATATTTTTTCGTTTAAATTTATTATCATTTACTCTTTTCCTCTGTTTAGAAATAAATTCAGAGGGTGTGTTACTTGCATAACCACTTGTTCCTCGGCATTTTTCATGGAATAATGATAATTTGATTACATCCTTGTTATTACTAACGCATATTATTTATTATCATTTAGAAAAATAAGTACTTACACTATTTCTATTATTAATAACGCATACATTTTTAAGAGCACTTTATTATATTACCTATTACCTATAACATTGGCCGTGTCTAACTGTCCAAAATAATTGATGGAGATTGACTTAAGACTTTATTGCTTTCAAAGTTTCTTTAAAATGATCCTTCACCTAAGACACGATTTCTAAAAATATCTTAATATTCTCAAAATGTCTGACTTGAGGCCAAGCTCTAAGACTTTTAGACCTCTCGTAAAAAGTCGGTAGATAGTAAACGATAGCAAGCAAGAATCCGGACAAAACAACTTTATATATAAACTGAGACAATTCAATTTTTCTTATTTCCACTTAAAGTCATTTCCTTTTAAGTCAATAGCTAGAAAATTGAGTTAAAACTTACCGACTCTTACTATTTCTAAAGTGATTAAGTTGAACTTAATAAATTGAAGTTCATTGAAATTTATATCCGCTTTAGCTGTGTAAACAAGCAATTTCCCCTCCCCTAATAAAAGAGAACAAACAAAAGAGTGAGCCAACAAAAGTGTAAAACTTAATAATACCACTAGTTTTAAAGTTATTACGTGGCCTTTACTTTTAATTCGCTATACTTAATGACTATTATTGTACGCTATATATTATACATAAACAATACGCTTAAAGTTATAGCTTTTTTTAATTACTTCTTTATCGCATATCATTAGATTAATAATATCTTTTACTAGATAATTGTGTTATATTATAGACACCACGGATGTCATTTTTAGAAGAGAATTATACGTAGAAAATACGGATTACGGATGTAGTTCAGTTTGTAGCAATTCAATTGCCACAGTAACTGAGAGTTACAGACAACCATAAAATTTCCTTTTATTCTTGCTATCCTGATATAAATAAAATAACAAAATTATCCTGTAATTATTTTCAATTAATATACACAATCGTTAAAAGATGTCACTTAGCTAGAAATATAAATAGGAAAAGAAATTCACACGTTAAGCTACCTTTTACCATAGCAGTAGACTGTAATTTGTTCAAAAATAGAACACCATACATAGATGTAGCTTCTCACTCTCCTGACTAGTGTTGCCCTCTACTCATACAAAATTTTCGAGAGCTTCATTCTGAGGTGAGTTTCGAAACGATACAGACTGTTAAAGTTTTCCCTAGTACCCAACCACTAAAAACGATTATAAGAAAAAACTCGCAAAGATTTAATCACCCTTGGTCGTGAGTTGTACAGTATGCCAGGGAAAATTAATTAAAGTATCTTCACTTTGAGGCCACATACCACCTACGGTTAGTAGAACTTTTTTAAATTCCTCTAAAAATAGCAATTTCTGTATATTTTTTAATTTAAGTTTTCTCTTAATTTTAGGCCTCCTTTTTTTGTTTCTTTTTTCTTTGAATCCTTTACAATTTTCTCCTTACTTCATGTATTGAGAATAAATTTTGATTAAGTAGCATTAAGAAATATCAAGATTGGTATCAATAGCAAAAATCGAGAATTTTTTTTGTGAATTCCAAACCATTTTTTTATGCCCAGCCTTGCCAAATTGTATCTTGAAGCCCTGCTATCACTCTGCAAAGAATTTATTTAGACTACATAAGAGCATCCTTCAAGGACTTCTCTTCAAGAAAACAGGTTGTATGCAGTTCATTTTCTTTTTATATTGAAGCTGTTTTTCTTACCGTTCCATAAATTGTAAAACAACAATATTGGTAAACTTTTTATAACGACCTATATAGTATAGTATATTTTTTTCTTAAATTTTAAACGTGAAATTATTATAAAATACATATATCTATGTACATATAATATAATAGATATAAGATTTTTTCTTTTTTGTGCGGCTACGTATACATGTATACCACGCTTTCATAGTAATGTAATCATTATAAACATTTTTTTACTTATCAATACATATACTAATTTTAAGTATAAATATTTCAACTTTGTACTTCAAAATTTCACGAATTTCTTTACTACATTATAGTCTCACAGATTTTATAATTTTTGTATTATTTCCATAATGTTACGTTTGAAAGTTAACTTATTAGTTGGTTATCTTTAAAAATTTTAACATCATTTGATTTGGAAGCAACTAATTGGCGCCCCTGTATGCAATAATTTACTATCAACATCTAAATGAAATTAATATCATTTTCAATACCCATTACCCAGCTCCCGAAAGATAAACTGAGAGCCGTTCGCAGTTTACCATGAAAACAACTTATAATAACAAACACGAAAATTTACAAAAATTTTAGATAGGCGTTTTTATGGTGACAAGTTACAGAAGACAAAAAAATTGTTTGAACTTAGAGAAAAAAGACGAACAGTTGAAATTATATGTTATTTTCAAATCATTTCAGATAATTTAAAAACACTAATGGTTACAAATGGTTGAGGAAAAGTGCAGCATACCGAGCACGACAATGAATAAGTTAGAGGTGTTTTAAAACCTCATGAGCTGTGACCTTCATATGCGCAGAGACATAGTCCGTCCTGTTGACTCAGTTACACTTCTTAAAAATATTATATTTATTGTTTACAATTTATCCCGAGCTCTTGTTTATGTATACAGCAAGGCAGCCTTCAGTGTCTTCAAAAACATACTTATAACTCAGATTAAACTTTGCCTTTTGCGCATTTCGCGGCTCATGAGATTCTGAAACACCTCTAAATACCCTTGAACACAAGTTCATGCGCTTCATTGCTAACACAACGCGATACATCCCCATCAGGGATCTATACGCCTTACGTCACGTCACGACTACGTTTCTGAAATTTCTCAAAAATTGAATGAATTTAAATTATATGCTAGTCCGCTAACAAACAATATAACGCGAAATAGCACAATGCACCTTTTAGAATAAAACACAAATTACCATATTAGACGCTGCGCATATTTCGTCAGCTACTTTAGCACATTTCTTGAACATTCTTGCATAACAAAATTTTATCTTTCCATCTTTCTCTTTTTTTTTGTACATTTTGTCTTAAATTAATTTATTTTCCAAAATTCTCTTCAGAAAATCCTAACTTAACCAAAACTTTCTTAATTTAAAAATGTATCCAAACATAAATTATTTTTAACCAAAAATTCTGCGGCATTGCCGACTATTAGTAATGTAAGTTTTGAACGAATTGTACAGAGCAGGTAAGACTCACCTGTATATGTCTACCATTAACAACTGGGCATGTTTTTTTTTTCTTCACATTATTACATTTTTTATTATATTTTTTTTTCCATCATATTTTTTAAATCCTTTATGCAAAGGATAGGAGTTAAGTTTTATTTGTTAATTAGTTTAAGTTTTTATCGGCACCGTACTCATCCAGCCACTTAATTCTACGGCTTTTCGCGCCGTGGCTGGCTCTGAGTACGTGGATCAAATGAAATGTATAGGTTAATAACAACAAAAACTTTGAATTGAAAATTTTAAATAAATTAAATAAAATTCAAAAATTTTCTTGGAAGTAACTTTCACCATCGTTCAGTAAATTGAACCTTATCACCTAATATCGATTTTGAGATCGATGTAAAAGAATATATTTGACTATTTACTTCCAGTCCGCACCACCGCCGCCGTACCTTCAAATATTCTCTAACAAAAAGTACTTCTTTCCATACATACGTACCGAATTGAAAACGTCCAACTTTTTAAGTACATTGGCAAAGATCCATGTAGAAGCATACAATATGGAAAAGAAATATAGGAACGTATTCAAGTGTGGTTTTTACAAGAGTCTTAATTTTCTGTGCACAGCATATTATTTCTTCTTATCCACAACGTCTTGTCAGACGTTTTATGATTAATGCAATCTTCTAGTTGGTCTCCCTTTGCCGTATAGAGTGTCCGACAGCCTTACACCATCTATTGCGGCTGCCTGTTAAGCGCACGACCTCACCAAAGCTCTTTGATGGCATCAGTTACACGTTTTAGTGGTCTTCCTCTTCGCCTACTGCTATCAGGTTCTCCCTGGAGAATTAAACGTTTTATGTTGTCCTCTTTCCGGTTGATGTGGCCTAGAAATGAGAGGATTCGAGAAAATACGATGTTAATGAGTCGCTTTGGCGGACTTATATCTGGGAGAATCGAGCTGTGGTGAGATGGGGCCGTCCAAGGAACTCGCAGGAAACGTCGCCAAAGTCACACTTCGAAAGCATCAATCTGAAATCATCTGTCTGCCTCCCTAACAGTTCATGTCTCAGCAGCGTAAAGAAGGACAGAGAAAACTAGAGCGTTAGCAAGTCTTATTTTTGTGCGCCTCGTGGCATTCCTATCACGCCAGACTTTGCTCAACTGAGAAGTTACCGACATTGCCATCTTTATTCATCGTCGAATCTCGTACCCGCAGTTTCCGTTGTTGTCCAGAAATGCGCTAAGGTAAACCATCTTGTTTACTACCTCAAAGCCACCTATTCTTAACTTGCCTGGATGGTTTTCATTTGCTCGGTTTACAATCACAATTTATATGTAATGTACACTCAAACCGTACTCAGAATTTATTGTTTGGAAATTATCCAGCAGGTGCATGAGCTCATCCTCGCTCGCTGCAATTAAGGTGGTATAATCCGTAAACCTCATGCAAGTTAGAAACCTTAGTTCGTCCCATAGCTACTCCGCTTTGCCAGTCCTCCAGCATACGCCGCATTACGTGTTGTAGAAGTTAAAAGGGAGTGGTAACAGAACGCAACCTTGTATGAGCCCATCGCCAACTTTACATTTGTCGGAATTAGTAGGTATTGTCAATTTTTACCAAAATAGAGTTTCTTTCATAAAGTCGACAAATAATAGAGACCAGATGCCTGGGGGTTCCTATCTCTAATACAACACTTCATAGTTTATTCTATTCCACATTGTCAAATGCCTCACTAAGTCCACGAAAAAGGGTACATTGGTACATAAAATTTTCGGGCCTTCTCGATAAGTTGACGTAAATTCAAGATCTGTTCTCTAGTATCACGTATCTTAAAAAGGCCTGCCTGCCCTGATATAAGCTGAAATCTGAATTGAATAATGTACAGCATCACATATTAATTCCAGCAATATATAGTTATCACAAACATCTGTCAATTCCTTTTTATGTAATGCTATAAAGATTGACGTTTTCATCGGGGCAGATTCCTGTTTACCATATTTTTTTGCTCATCATCTGGAAGATTTATCTTCTTCAACTGTCTTAAACGCCTCAGCCGCAATATTGTCGACTCCAGCCACTTTGCCACCTTTCAGTTTTTGTATGACTGCCTCCACTTCTCTCCTGCCTCAGGGTGGTCACCCTCGAATCTTTTATCTCAGTGTATTATTTAATAAATAATAAATGAGATTTTTTTTTCAAAACTAAGTATGACTTTTTTATTATAACCACGATATAATTATGTTGTATTTTTTGGAAATTCACTTGTATGAATAGATCAAAAGTAGATTTTTATTTTTCTTACCACGGCGTACCCCTTCAGTAACTTTGGCAAAAAATTGTATTATAGGAAGATTCTTAAGATGACAAAAAAACTTAGTATGTGTGTATTTCAAAAATCATGATGAAAGAAAGATTATTTTCTTCAAGCGAATTAAAAAGTTTAAATTGTGCTACCAAAAACAGGATTAGAAGTACGACATTGTTTTACTAGTAACGAAATGTTAGCACCGAACACCACCGTGCTGGACATTCTTTTACTAGTAACATAATGTTAGTACGGAAAGCCACCACAGCGGTCGGTGGCGCGCTATCTACAAATGATCTGTCATATTTTATATAATTAGTCTTTATTCCGCGATTCCATTCGAATTATATATGGTTGTCGTGTAAAACGTAAAAAATGTGTGAGGAATTACAGTGTACACCACCAGAAAGCCAAGAGCAAAAGGTTCGCAATTATTCCGAAGACGCTATGTTGGGCGTATTTCTCGAATTTGTCCAAAAAACATAAATTGAAAAGTTCAACTCTCTGGGTACAATATTCAATGCTTAGCGCTGAGTTAAACCTAAAAATAATGTAAATATTGCAAAATATGCAAAAGTCAGTGCTTAAAACGTCAAAGGGAAGGTTACAACCCGAAAAAATCCAAAGTGTTAACAAAAGAAGAGTTCGACGACTTTCTGCAAATTGCACCCAATGACACTTACTTAGCTACAATGGTAAGAAATTTAACATCTTTTTTTTACTAATTAACAAATAGGTAATTGTCGATCGATTGCAGGTTATGTTGATATTCAGAGTCACAGGCGCCACTCGCTGTGATGTGCTATTAAAATTAAATGTAGAAGATGTCGAGGATTGTGAAACATTAATTTTAGTAAAAATGATAAATACAAAAACTAAAAAGCCACGGTCGTCTACTATTGTCGGTGACTTGCTTGAATTTGTGCCGCCAGTACACCAAACTTAGCCCGAAAGATTTCCAGCCCTTCCGATTTTTTTTCAAGTATCAAAAAGGAAAATGTCACAAAGTAGTAATAGGCATACATAAAATTTCAAATATGGCAAGAAAAGTTGCTCTGTATTTAAATTTGTTAAATCCATCCGAATATACAGGTCATTGTCTACGACGAATGTCACCAACAATTCTTGTAGGCAATGGTGGAGATATTTCTTGCTTAAAAAGACATGGGTGCTGGAAGTCAAGTTCTGTAGCTGAGGGTTATATAGAGGAATCTATAACGAATAAAAAGCAGACAGCCAAAAGAATTCTAGCCCCGGTCGATTATAATAAGCCTAGTACTTCTAAAGACACAAATTGGAGCATCCCTAATGAACTTGATCCAAATGAAGAATGGTGTATTCTTCATTTGAACAAACAATTAAGAAGAAACTAACAATAAAATTATGAAAATAGACAGTGAAACATCGACTAGTGGTTTCAAGATGCAACACTGAAATTTGAATAATTGTACAGTTAAAATAAATAAATAAATTAATTAATTAATGTTTGCATTTTAATACGGTTGAAGAAAAAACAGTGTATATTACACGGAGTAGAACGCCTTTTTTGTATTTCGCCCAACACAAAAAAATTATGTGTTCTACTCCTAGTAATATAATATACTATTTTCAAACAATCCCGACATTGCAAATAAATTGAAGCTTTTTCTTTTAATCACTCGTAATTAGAATCGGAGTTTAGTCATAGCTAGTCCATCGCTCAATCAGGACACGTACACTAATAAGGACCATTCTTTTAATCACTCTTAATTAGAATCGGAGTTTAGTCATTGCTAGTCCATCGCTCAACCAGGCCACGTACACTAATAAGGACCATTGTCCTCTGCCGCAGTTGAGACTAGAACTCGGATGAGATAACAGCGACTAGCGGTGTTGTACCACTCAGCCGTCATCTAATCCACTGCTACCATCTCGGTAACACATTAAAAACGTCGCTAAACATCCATACCCTGGTCAGGACTCGAACCCAGAACCCTGTGCTTTCAAGCGCAATACCCTAAGCACTGAACCACTGAACCTAAGTTAGGAAAAATACTACTTTTAGCCAATCAGAAATAATCAGAAAAGTGAACAAGGAAGAAGATAAAGGAAATATCATAAACCGGTGAAGAGAATCAGAAAGTCAGAGGCATTTTAAACTTCTTACTCACGAATTCTGAAATGTAGTCCTTTAATGTGATGTCAATTTAACATACTTATCCGGAGATCTGAAACATGTTCGGAGGCAGAGGATTAATGTTCCATGAAGTGTAATTAATAAGATCGTTTAAAGTTTACATGAGTTCCAGACCGGCAGCATTAAAAAAAATTCAAAAACTTTTTTTTCGGTGTATTTTCCAAATTTTTAACGTGCAAAACCTGCCTCTACAAATTGTTTTATTAAAGTCACAGAATTTCCATAAAAAATTATGAAACTAGAAGTAGTGGAGCAAGTGGGGTGGGAATGTGCGTATAGCACATATTTGCAAAATATTACCTCAGGTACGAAATATGTTGTGAAAATGGCATTATTAAACAATATTTGTTAGAGAAAATAATAGAAAATAATAATTATAAATGATATTTCATCTATAGAAAGTCATACACAACATCATAGCGGTAAAACAGGAGTCGAGCGAAGCCGACGCTTCCGCGCCGGTACCTGAATACAGTTCTTTGCATTATTATACAGGTAGACAAATGTGCCTATGTATACGTGATACTCTTGTATACAAATTCTGTATGTTTCAAAATTCATATCATATTTCTTAGCGAACTACATTCCCGAGAATGCAAATATCGGTATTTTTGCTTATCACGTGATGCACTGAAAATTTAGAAAAACTTGTAGAATTATATCACTCTCTTTTCGAATATTTGAGAAGCTGGTATGTTTTACTTTATAACTGAATTTCTTTTATGTATCTAAGTGATTTTTTTTTAATTCCGATAACATGTATGTATATTTGTTCGACAAATTCTGAAATTACGAAATTATAATAATTTCGAAGTACTGTTTATTTAAACTACATTAACTTATATTAAGCAAATGTAAGTTAGTGAAGTTCAAACTGGCACATTTCTCTAAAGTTTACCGAAGACCAAAAAGAAATTCGAATATTTCCTACGGATTATCATACAACATACAAACATTTTCGAAATATATATTATACATATTGATCATTTGCTTCTATATATTAGCCTTATATTAATATACAATTAAATGCGTAAGAACGGTGATACTTCCAGCCTTAAAATGATACCATAGTTTTTTAATTTGTGTAAATGTTTGCATAGCAAATGGTTTTTCGCGCGCCATGTACTGCAAAACATACCGCGCATCATCCAATATCTCCAGTTCATTAATTTTGTATGGAAAATCCGTTCCGTGGCACAATTTTTGTAGATACATTTTTTGTGCGAAAATATATGCTATTTCTAAAAATAATTTTTATTTTCCCACACGTCGACTCATGTTAAAATTTTTTTTAAAGTTTTGAAAAAATAAAGTTTTTGATTTTTTCTTTTAATGTTGCAGGTCGGGAAATATCTCTAATGACTGGGCTATAAAGGTCAAACTCTATCTTGAATACAAGCAGTATAAGTTTGATTGTTCTGGGTGTTTACATCACAACTGAACCACTCCTGTAATCATTAATTCATTCAATTCTACTTGAGGCGCTTCCCAGGAGAACGAATGTTCGCGACACCTTGTATAATGGAAATACTGTTTCAGAAATACCAACAAATGTTAATAACAATTTTATTCTTTTCTTCTCATGCTAGATCCAGTTTCTACTTGCAATTAATATGTCTAACAACAATTGTGTCCACTAGAGTTTCAGCAATATTAAAAATTAATAAAAGCGAACAACGTTTTATTAAATTTAATGTGGCCTACTGAATTCATTAAAAGGCAATATCCCCTTTGCGCTTGTGGGTCGAATTACCATTTAATTGTTTTCTAAAGACTTCCTGTCGAAAAGTTATTGATAAACAACTTTGTAGAATTAAAAGTGAACCCGTTATTATACAGCATGTATTTAGATATTTCACAATCTCTGCATTCTTTCGATAACCTGAATTCTGGTTATGCTAGCAATTAAAATCCTAAAATAAATTTGTCTTTCTTATTGGACAATTGTCATTCTAACACTAGTTTTTTTATGTTTTGTAATTAAACTAAAAATGTATAAAACTAATATTATTTACAAAAAGATACTGCGAAGAGTATCCTATAGAATGTGCAACAATTATATAAAAAATGCAGTAAGTTGGCGAAGAGTATAATATTTACTCTAGTTTTCTATTATAACACACATGACATTCCCTCACTTTCTAAAATAACTCACTGCAGGTAATAACATGTAACATATGAAAAGATAATGGATTGATAGTATATTTTGTTTGCTCGGTGCTCATATTTTATGGATATATTGGCACTAATCACGTTATTTGAAAGATGTGGACAATGTTGTCCAACTATACAGATCAATAAACAATCTTGAACTTCCTATTTTAGAGTCTATAACCGTTCTATTAGGAGGCCAATAGATATTGTTTCCTTAAGAATGTCTTCTTGACTGCCTCAAGTGACCGAGATAAAACTTTGATATTCATGATTTTGTTCTAGGAAAGGGGAAATAAGGCACTAAATTTTATAGTGAATTCCGAACTACTTCTTGAGAATAATTTTATAATTAAAGTTATTTCAGAGTTAGCAGGGTTTGAACCCACTGCGCTATGTATCCCACTTTGCCAGATAAAAGCGATAACCACTGTGAATATCAAAGCTTTTAAAGAATTTCGAACCGTATTAGCATGCTACTACACCAATTAACTATGTACACGAAAATATGCAAAGTGGCAGGTGCAGAAGCATAAGATAGAAGGTTTGAAAGGATGGATGCTTCTACTGCTGTTATTAGAAATTCTGCGAGTTATTTCTACAATAGGTGGTTGTGCAAGAAAGCGGCAAAAAGCAGACAGTGCGCGGTCATGCAGATAGAACAAACAGTGTCAAAGCAGCAAAACTAGTGTTAAATCATTATTAGGGAAAAAGTTCAAGCACTCAAATGAACATAAAGCAATGCTGTGACCGTGCATTTAGTGAAAGGTAAATGGAGAGGTAGGCAATTAAAGGACGAGAAATATCGCAGTCTGTAGCAGGATAAAGTTATGACAGTAAAGTGACGTATCAACTTACTGACCAGTAACTATTAACGAATCTAATGATATAAAGATGTTTGTAAAAATTGAGCGAATTAAAAAAATGTAACTAAAAATTATTAAATGAAGGATTATGGTCCGGTAGGTGATATAAAATCAGCCATAATATGGACTTCGTTAAATTTTTTGCGGATGTTACTCTTTTTGTGAGCATTCTCATACTCAATTACTAGCGTCTAGGAGTTGCAGTGCTTGTGACTAATATTCTCAAGAAGCAGTGCTTACTCTATCAAGTAACATTAATTACCACGTAGTTGATTGGAAGTATAGTAAATACAATTTTCCAACATTTTTTTACCTGAAATAGGTTTAGAATGTCATGAAACGTCGAGATTTTAAATTTGGGAGAAAAACATTTTTCTGTATGTCTGTCTGTCTGTAACTTTTTTTTTGTCCGTACGTTTACTCCGGAATGGTTCAAGGTATTGACTTGAAATTTTGTACACGTATATATTGTACCGATATCTGGAACTGGATTGTCTTTGGAACATTTCCGGTGAACGGTTGGGGGGTAAATAGGGGTAAATAGGGAGAAATAACTAAAACAAGCTGGTAAGAGTACAGAAACCTGAAGTACTACTACTAGAAGTCAAGGCCTCAATTTTTTTTATGATGTTTTTCATCATCCCATCGCCCACCACTCCATTATTAAGGGGTTGATAAAATAAATCTGAGATACTCACTTGAAATTTGGTACATGCTATTATAATGACATCAGGAACTAGATTATATTTTGGGATTATTCTGATGAAGGGTTGAGGTTAAATAGGAGTAAATAGGGAAAAATAAGTAAAGCAAGCTGGTAAGAGTACAAATCCTTGAAATTCGGTGTATGTACCAGAAGCCAAGGCCTCAGATTTTTTTATAATATTTTTCAACCCCCCGTCACCCCTACTCCATTATTGAAGGGGTTGGTAAAATAAAATTGAGATATTCACTTGATATTTGGTACACGTGTGTATCATAACGACATCTGGAACCGGATTATATTTTGAGATGATTCCTTTGAAGGGTTGCGTGTTAAATAGGAGTAAATAGGGGAAAATAAGTAAATCAAGCTGGTAAGAGTACTAGAAACCAAGACCTCAGATTTCTTTCTAATATTTTTCAAACCCCACCACCTCCTCTACATTATTCATGGGATTGATAACATAAAATTGAGACATTCACTTGAAAGTTAGTATACGTATGTATTGTAATGTCATCTGATTGAGATGATACCGTTAAAGGGGTGGGAGGTGGTAGGTGGTAGGTTGTGAATAGGGGAAATAAATAGGGTAAACTAGAAACTTAATTTTTAACGTATATGGTAGAAACCAACGTCTCAAACTTTTTTATGACATCTGCCCCAAATATTATTAAAACCATATACCAATAATTTCCACATACTAGAATGCAAATCTAATCAAGATGTTTTCGTTAAAGTGACTTGGATGAAAAATCTGGATGTGGAAGTAGTGATTCTGTAAGCAGCGTTTCTTTTTAATTAAAATAAAAAGTTGTGATATAGTTGAGGGAGAACTACAAGCATTTCATAAAATTATCTTCATAATTTACACTAAAATGCCTCAGAATTTTCGAAATCTAGAACATACTCAAAAAATCAATAAAAGCTAGCATTAATGCTTTTAGTCTCCTTTTGTTTTATACACTGCATATGAAATTGTATTTAAGAATTAATTAATAAAAAAGGACACATTCCCATACAATTAAACCTACTTAAGGCGGCAGTTCCAATCACTCACTTCATACAAAGGACATTCGGACATTCCTGTTTACAGCAAAACTATACAGTTTAAGAATGCGCTATTTTTCTTGGCTGTAGAGCATTGCTAGTTATGCTAAAATGTTTAAATGTTTTTATTATTTTCGTAAAAAGTTTAATTGAAAAAAATAATACGTTTATGGAGTTGTATAACTATTGAGGCCTGTACTACATGTTATGTCTCTTTATACCTTTATTGATTTTAACAAACATACGTCGAACTTGCAACAATTTAATTAAGAAACGATAATTTTCTATAAAAGTTTAGATTAGCTTTTTTATAATAAAATACATTATTATTCAACTTGCCTTTGATCACGAATGAAGATAAGAATAAACGCAAGAGAAACTTTAATTTGAAATTATATATAATGGTCAATGGATAGGTCGCGCTGAACCCATACCCTGGCCTGCCCAAACCCCCGATTTAACACACAATGTTTTTTTTGCAGAAATACAATAAGGATAAGATATACCAATACACACCAACTACTACTTAAAATATGACAGAAGAATTAGGGATCTTTGTGCATATTGCATCTTTTATAAAGCTTGTTGAAATATGTATGAAAGTTGATAGTCTTTATTACAATTATTTATTGAAATAAGAAACAAGAAATTGCATCAGATTTAGTACAATGGAGAAACTTAAAAAGTGGTTTGAAAAATATTAGGTACATGTATTATTAACAGTAGTGGTCTTGGCAATAAGACACAGTTTATTCTGCTGTAAACTGAAATGACGCATTTCACTCACTGCACTGTTAACTTATCAGGTCATATGCCAAAGTATTATTGTTTCCAATAGTAAAATAACTGTGTTTTTGGCAATAAATAACCAATATAAATAAACAGCTCTATAAATAAGGTGATTTACTGCTACTAATTTCTAGGTTATATTTATACAAATTGAACGAATTCTGTTTCCATGGTTGCATTTAAAAATCAGCCCTACCAGATTTATCAAAAAGCTACAAAATTATCGCGAAAGTGAATGATCAATTTTATAAGTAACGAACATTTTACACTAAGGCGCATTATTTTATAGATGTTTTATAGGAATCGTTTAATAATTTAAATATCGTGAAATGCTTCGTACTAACATAAAAGTATTTTATAGACGGAGACCATCTTGAAGGGCCAACGTTCATGATGGTAAATATGACAAGATATGAAAATTTAAAATATCAAATGTTTATTAGAATTTAAGGAGTCAGAAATGTGCTAACTATACAGTTATGCCTACTAAAACAAATTAGTGTAAGTTACATAGTAAAAAAACTCAAATTCATAAAATCGATATTTACAAAATTTCAAAAAACTATTAGAAATCATCAATAAATGTGAGGACCGTTAAAAATATATTAAAAATATGGCCGTATTTCGCAGTAAAATTTTCTCCGCATCAAAAATTGCAGTCGTCGTAAGCCAGAACAAGTCTCGTATTTTTTTTAAAATAATGACCATTTAAAAGCTCTTACAAAACAGTTGTTTAGTTGTTTTATAGTAGTAATTTAACAAACAGTGAAGTGTGTTTTATAGTACAATTAAACGAAGCTTTAATAAAATTGCTATATAGTGATGGTACTAAATTTTCATAAGGCATCTGGAAATGTTTAAACAATGGTTTTATAATGGTTTCAAAAGGCGTTAGAAATTACCAACAGAAACTAAAATATTTTATAAGATGGTGCCAATTTCGCATTTATAGCTGCTGTGAAAACGTTATGACAGTGTTTCTGAGAGTAATGTTGTTTTATAAAGTTTGTGTCAGAGGCATTCCTGCAACTTTTATAAAATATCAAATTGCTAGTTGGGATGTGTAGAGGTAAGTTTCAAACCTAAGGGGCCGTAAGTTAGACCTCCTGGGCCATATTAAGATTCCACAGTCCTAATCGCGACGCATCCTGTTTGTTAGTATATTACAGAGTATTTAAGACAGCTTGTTAATTTTATAATGATTGAAATCAAACCCGGAGTTTCAATCAACTACTCTCTTCAACTTCCAAGTTACAGAAATTAAAACGCTATAGATAATTGAATCGTTAGATGCGACTACAATTTCATATGGTAACATTTCATGTATTCTACTGCTCTGTAGTTGCAAGTAGTTAGTATTCATAAATTTCCAACTAAAACACGGGAAAGGGGCGTGCGAATATTTTATAAGAAATCACTTCGAAACTTTTTACGGTAATAGCATATCGAGGTTTAGAAGGCAATAAAAGTAATAAAAATAAATCCCAACCAGCAATCGTAAAAGTCAATTGATCATCGAAAAAACAATGGGGCAATTAAATACAGCGCCGGCAAGTCACGCAAAAGTAATAATTCTTCGGAACGGAAAACGAAAGCTTATAATTTTTAGTCCCTGACTAGCTATTACAATTATTATTAATGGAACAATTTTCTCTCAATTAAAAATAAATAATGAACGTAATAGTAAGACGTGTAATAGACAGTTATCTTTTGCATTATATGTACTTTGTCATTTGCAGTTTTTTCAAAATTTCGGTATTCGAAAATGTAGTTAATTTTTGTGTGTGTATGTTTACAAAATACAGCACTGTACAATCTTCTTTTCTAAAAGTAAATGTCATCTTCTTTTGCTGATTTTAATTCGTTATATTATTTCAATTTGCTTTATTCCTAGTAATATTTTTCTTTAACTCATCGTTTTTGAGAAATTTATGTTTCATATATATAGTGTGACTGATTTTTTAATTAGTTAAAAACAAGAAGAACATTTTTACAAGTAAGCTACGGTGTAATGTACTAATATTCATAAATAAACTTCGTTTTTAAATGACTCCATAGACAATAAGTAAAGGGACTTATGTCTGGAGATCTTGCTGGCCACAAGATGTCGCTTTGTTACTGACTTGACAAGAAACATTTATCTTAAATAACCGTCAACTATCCCAGGATTGTAGGCTTACTAATGGGCATATAATATACACAAAACTAAACCTAAACAAGTTAGATTAAATATAAAAGGCCATCGATATGTCCAAAGGATTCTCTAAAATTGTCTCTATTTAATTGGATCCCACTGTATACATATTGATACACTGGAAAGTGGGACACCTCCATAAAATTTATATTTACCGTTCGATTTCGACATCTTTCTCTTTTAAGGTAGAACAAAGTGTTCTGTTTTTGTTACAAGACCCAACGCCTATTACGTAATTTTTTGGAAGGTGTCAATTCAAGAAATCATATTAGCGATTCTATTTGCAAAATCACTGGATCAAACGTCCCCTGAAAAAGGCTTTTACCAGACGTTGTCGGAAAATATTGCATATTAACAATGCTGTGACGAAATTAAAGATCATGTTGTCCTAGGATTCTAGGTCTTCTTATCAAGTAACCCGTGGAATAAATTATTATGATTTCTATTATCAACAATATTCATCAAAATTTTCTTACTTTTTGTTGGGTATTTTGCCATCGAAAAATACAGAAAAATTTTAATGAAAAAACCTCTGTGCCAAATGGATTAGACAGAGATTGGTACTTGAATACTTGACTGTTTCAAAAAGTCTACCACCTAAAAATATATAAACTAGAACAATGTTATAAACTAAAAAACGAAAATGAAAGCTATATACCAACGTTTCGGAAGAGAATCTACTTCCGTTCTCAAAACTTTCTGGCCGTCAACCATGACAGTTCTTTGTTTATGTTTTTCCATAGTCACGTGAGACATTAAATTATGTTTATCTCATTTTTACTTACTTCGTCTCTAAGGATGGGCAACCAACTAGTACAAAAATCTATTGAATAATTTGAAACGCATCTATCCTCGTATAAAAAATGTTCGCGGATTCTTCAAGTTTCCTTTTAGTTCCGTTGCTCTCTTTTTCCAAACTCTTCGCCGTGTTCCATTTAATCCTGTGATTATTAACCCACGCGTGTTCACAAATTTTGTATTTTTCAAATTCTCCCCTTCCAGGTCTAAATGATTCACCTATGAAATGTTTTACGCACTCACACGGAACACCATAAATACAATTTTTTGAATTTTGAACAATATTTAGAGGTTTGGTTTTTGATAAAACCGATCTTAGCGTGGAGCCCGTTTGAAAACCCTTTCGTACGGAAAAACCATTCCCAATTTTTCGTAATTTATCCGATAAACTATGTATATATGGAATTACTTAGGTGTGAGACTTTTTTAAACAGTCAAGTATTCAAGAACCAACCTCTGTCTGATCAAGAGGATTTTTCATTAAAATTTTTAAATATTTTTTTTTACTGGCAAAATACCCAACAAAAAGTAAGATAATCTGAATATGCCACAAATAAACAATTATGGGCAATATTCATCAAAACTGTTTAAACCTCAATAATGAAAAGAAATGGTAATGAAATTCCTATGCTTCCACCAATCCGCACTCTATTTCATAGTACTTAGCATATATTCTTCATACGTTCATATTTATCTTTCTTTAGTTGCTTAGAGGTATGGTTTGTCAGAAACGCTGACATCCTCAGAGACCTGGAATACACCTCGGTAATTGAAGTCATCCAGAACAGAGCAAATAATCTATACGCTCCTGCGGCAGAGCATGGGAATCGGCTGGCCAGACAGACGATTGACTACGACACCAACCACGCTCCGAGGCACAAGAGGCCAAAGCTCCAGATCCTGGATAACGGGTAAGTATAACTTAACAGTTTTTCTGTTTCAGCCCAATCTTCAATCTACGCTACAAGGAGACAATGACCAAAAATACCCAAATCACCCGATCTCGGGGGTACCAAGCAAACAACCAGCTCGGTACCCTTATCCTAGTCCGTGCCGGCCTCTGACGGTAAAATAAGCGTCTTTGGCCAAACATAATCCTTGACAGTTGACACATCCTTCCGACGAAGTCGGAACACATGATGCCAATTGGCACCCTGAGCTTCCCACTAGTCAACACCACCCAAACCCCTCCAAACTCCGAGAGAGCTTGGTAACAGCTGTTTCCTCTCACTATAAACGATATACACTCCCAGGAACCGACATGCCAGCGAATAAAGAAGACCAAGACAGAAGAGCGCCAGAAGAACCGACCCAGCTGGTGGGGTCCAACAGCCAGGACCAGGGGAGGTCTGCTAACATCACCGACACCATTCGCAATTGCGAGTGGGGTAGGCGAAGAAGCAGGCCCACCCCTTACGAGGCCGGTCCGGGTCTACAGCGATGGTTGGGGCAAAGATCTCAAACTCGTCGCCTAATCATCCGAGACCGTCACCATTAGTCAAGAATATTGGCACACTACTTAGCATACATTCTTCGTACTTTCATGTTCACCTTTCCTAGTTTCCTCGAGGTACTATCCGCATATGGTTCAGTTATTCTAACCCGTTACTCTTCAACATACTGCAATATTGCTTTGGTGTGTCCAAAATGAAAAGGTTGAGTGGCGTTAAGAATCTTGGCGGTCCTTATTACTGATGCGTTGTGTACAGGCAGTTCATCTAATTGAAACTTCAAATTCTGTGTGCGTTCCAAAACTCATTTCTTACAAAATCCAGAAACAGGTTTCCATTCACATTGCTCCTCAAAAAGTAGGCTAATAGAAGTTTCATATTCCGCACCATACCTTTATTGTACAGGGTGTTCCTTAATGCCGTGCTAATATTTTGGTTAGAGAACCAAAAATGTAAGGTTAACTTGGCCCTTAATAAAGACAATTTATTATTATTATTTCCGGGTGTGATTCCTTAGTTTATTTTATGAAGAAAAGTTCATATGAACATAATATGTCCGCAACGGCCTAAATTCTTTGCTACAGGTTGTTGAATTTTGTTGATGTTATTTTTACTTTAGATATTATTTTTAACTTTGGTATGTGTTAATAGGATACAAAACTACATATTTTAGTTAGAAAAGTTATTTTATAGCTCCACCAGTGGCGTCCTTGGAAACGTGTTATGATATCTTTTAACAAAAAAATGGTACGCCACTGACATTTTTCCTTGTAAATGGTTTTTCTGATTAACTCGGTCTATTCTACATGAAAACAGTCTCTTGCGTTTTTCTCATCAGACTATTCAATGAGACATTGTTTCATTTAGCAGTATTGACTAATAATAATAATTTTTGAACACATAAATCTAATATAAAATAACCTTTTTATCTCAAATATGTAATTTTATATTAATATACCAAAATGGAGGGTACTTTATGAGATATTAAAAAATAACGAACAAAAGAGAAAAAATTCACCACTCTGCAGGTGTTGCGGACATATGTTCATATGAAATTTTCTTCATAAACCTAAGGAATCACACCCTGAAATATTACCACGTCATTAAGGAACACCCTGTATGTAAATACTGCCCCCTTATGAGCTTATAATGCAATAAGGATTCTTACAGTGAATATTGGGATGACACCTCTCGTTTGTAGTACAACTAGCTTTGTCGCTGAACATAATTTTCTTCAGAATAAAGTTCCTATTATTCAGATATTTTCTCTAGTTCCAGAAATAGAGTTCCTACATTCTCTCATCATCTCCCTATTTCAGAGTATGTAAAATATTCGACTCCTAATACTTTCTCTAGGGATATTTGAATCGAAATTGACCATTTTCAAGACCGAATTTGGATTATTGTGAAAATATTCCGATATTCGCTCATTATTTCTATTCTTTAGATATTATCTGTTTTAATATACTTTGATACACCACCTGTCTCGTTGAAAATTTAACTTATGCTAGTTACGATACTCTCATGCCTGAATATACATAGACGCAATTTTATCTAGGAAATCCGAGCCTCATTATCAGTTCACATCCTTTATATCCTAAATGCTTTGTTGTAAATTGTGAGTTAGTTAATAAACGCACATATAACAGTATATCTATTACTTACAACAAACTGGGAAGAGCATCCTATAAAATGAGCAACAGTTATATAAAAAGTGTTATAAATTGACGTTTGTTTACTCCATTTACTTCGCAAATACAAAACGAAGAGTGTATTGCATTTGATAGGCACATTTCTAAAACCGGTAGTATCGCTCGCAGAGAGAAAAAAATCATATTACTGTGTTGGCGATCGAAGTCTAAACATATTTCTAAATGTCCATCAGTTTGTTTTTTTGCGGGTATGTCCGTCTGTGTGTTTATCCGTCCGTCACGTCTGTTGTAAGCACGACAACTTAAGAATGAGAAGTTTGATTGTATTGAAATTTGGACAGTGAATTAGAGTTAGATACAGGAAGAACCCTAATGCCTTTGAATATAATTGATCAATGAATTACAAAGTTATTTTTTATTTAATTTCTTTTTTAAATAAATTTTGTTTTGTTTTGTAATTAAACAAATAATGTCTAAAACTAATATTATTGACAAAAAACCCGCGAAAAGTATTTTAAAGAATGTACAAGAATAATATAAAATGTGCTAGTAAATCGGCGAAGATACTTTTCGGTTAAGTTTGTTTAATTGTTAATTAAGGTTTTTTATATGGTTTATCATCTTACAGATCAAGCGATCTAAATTTAATAATTATCTTTAAGTTCTGGAAATACAATCATTTGGCCAACTTTACTCGCATTAATTAGCTAGATGACAAATAAATTAAATCTTTTACACCGGCTATCAGAAGAGAAAAGCAATTATTCGCAATCGCTTATCATTTGTAGTAATAAAACTTTTAACGCGGCAGTTTATCAGCTCTTTCTCTGTTCGCTAATAAAACAATATTGAGCACAAAAGTCGCTATAAACTATATACCAAATAAAATACTTGTGCCGTCATTATTCTTAAGATTAGAGTGGTAAAATTTGTAATACTATATATAAACTGAACGGTGAAAACAGAATTATTAAATTGAAAATTCACAGGTTAAGGAACATTTTTGAAAGGATCCGTCACAATTCTCATGTAAAATGACTTTCTGTCAAATTGTCTGAAACTTGCAATTTGTTACTTTATATTATTCTGATCAAAAGTTGTTATGGACAAAATCCAATTCTATGTGCCGTCTTTACCTAAAACTCGATCTTGACCTTTAAATCGTAGCGACATTTTGCATCTACCGCCTCGTGTGTATAAGAACAAGCAATAGCAATATAATGTTAAAATGGATGGAAATACATGCAACAATAGGAAAATAATGAAGTTATTTAAATATGTTACTAAGTAATATTCTCTTAATTCATAAGTAATCGAAGCTCATTATTATTCCGTCCATTACAGACCAACCACTAACATCTATAATTACATATAGTAAGTTGTAATGGCGGTGTGTGAGCACAAAGGTCAAGGGTTCTCGTACCTGTTTTGCAGATGCAATAATACCCTTAATAGTAATACCTTGATATTTTCGTTATTACATTCTTCTTCATTATCAACCCTCTAAATCCCTGTCAATACAGGAATATAAATCTTATGATACCTGTTTAATCCCTAAACATATTCATTTGTAAAACTATAGAATCATCGCTCTGTAAAGAATCTTGAATGTAAAATGTTGTTAATTTTATGTGGTATACTCTGACTGTGAGGCCATTTACACACTCAATTGAGAGGTGGTGAAAATCACCTAGCTGATTGTTCTCTAGATTGATCCATTAACTAATCCTTCTATGGAGGTTTTGATTCCCTAGAAGAGTTATTAGTAGGTTTGGTTCTTAGCCTTATTAAGCAATTCTTGAGCTAGTTGAGCATTTACTTCTTCCATTGCCCCTTTCATTGATCATCATATTATCATGACAGTGGCTAATTATGCTTCACCTATTTTATAAAAATTGTCAAGATGAGACCCAACATGTGGCATGATTATTAAAAAATGAATGTTTAGTTGCTAAGCAATTTCTCATATTGGTATATCAAATATATTGCACATAGAAGACTGTTCTTACTGATGCAGTGAATGTATATAATACCCATTTCACGAACAATATATGAAATACCCATTAAATAACTTGGTACATGTATATCTTATTAATGTTTATTTATACCTGACACACATCAAATGGTATTGTTGCTACGACTAGAAGAGAAGAATCAGCTCCTACAGCAAGAACGGTGCATAGAATCGGATTCTTGATCGGGTTAAAATGAAGTAAGCTATTTTACTTAATAGCCCAATCGGCGAAGGAAAAATAGGGGAAATAATTCGTGTGGTTGTCAATTTCTGTATAGTTGTTGGGGGGGAGTCCCAGAACAACATACTAAAAGTCCTGACCAGTGGATGGTCTGCGGGGGGTAGGGTGTAGTTTAAGGGTCCCCTTCTTAGCCCTTCTAGCGAAAAAGTATTTATATACAGTATTAAAAAAAAAGAAATTTCGATCAAATAAGTTCCTATTCATTTCTTTTCTAAGATCACCACTCTACGAGATACACAGGGTGGAAAAATCTCTTACCGAAGGGAAGTATTTTATCCGAGAAATAAGCACCCTAGGACTCAACTTCGTCAGTCTGTCTGTCTATCTGTCTGTCGGTCTGTCTGTTGGTGTACTAACTAAAAAACTATTTGGCGGAGAACAGTCAAATTTGGCAGATAGCTGGCACTACTGCCACCGAAGAAATTGTTAGACTTTCACTGGAAAATATGCAGGGTAGGCCATCCAAGGGAATAGATTATGAAAAAAGAATTCCACTCATATTTAAAATTTTCACGTTTCATGACATTCTAAACCTATTGCAAGAAAAAACTTGTTCTAAATTTTTTAACCACTGCTATAGAACAGATGTAAAAAAGTATTGATCCTAGAAAAAAAAATGAATAGGAACTTATTTGTAGGAAATTTCATGTAGTTTAATATTGTATAAAGACACTAATTCGCTAGAGGGCATGGCTAAGCGTGCCTGTCAAGTTATTCAAGAAAAAACGTTAAAAGAGGACATTTAAAGTAACCCCCGTCCGTCTCAGACAATCCACTGACCAGAACTTTTAGTATGTTGTTCTGGGAATTCATCCCAACAACTATGCAGAAATTGGCAACTACACGAATTATTTCCTCTATTTGGCCTCTTTTGGGCTTCGTTGACTGCACTATAAGATAAGTGTGGGGCGTTATGTTAGTGAAGAATACCAATATACCCGATTATTATAGTAATTCTATCTAATAGTAAAAAACCGACGTTTGGCCTTAAGGTCAGAATTAAATTCATTGCTCAAAATAAAAAAATAAAATATTTTTATAAACACAAATTTTATAATTAAATAGTGAGAATATATAAACCTTACAAACTATGAGATACCGATTACAAAATTACTGTTTTTATTAGAAAGTACTAATACGTTTTCCATATTTCACAAGATATGGTAATACGTCTTATATTTTATTGTATTATAGCATGGAGTTTGTAAATGGCGAGGAATCGAGTCTTAGGAATTTTTCTGTCCGCTGAGTGCCTATTCGACCGTGATGGTCGAACGACAAAACGTCCATCTGAAAATAGGATAGAAGTCCAGAGATTCTTATTACTAAATTCTTTCAGCAGAGTGTGTTTTATTAACTATTTCAACTCGTAAAGCAAAATTATGATGTAAATTTTGTAAAAAAATAAATATATTTCGAATTCAAATGCACCAAATCAAAATAAATCAGACTATTTATATCTAATTTTTGATAAAATCAATGTTCTACAATATTCCGTGTCTTATATAATTGCTATACCATGTGATGCATGGTAGAATTCTCTTAATGCAGACATTTTGCAAGAATTGATAAACAATTCAGATATCCGGAAATAAGAAAAATAGATATGTTAATGTCCTTTTAATTTTTTTACCAACTTACAGTTCGTACACAATGTTTCACTTTTCGTGATCTATGAAATTAAAAAACGGAATCATTTCGACTTGGGGTGGCCAGTATATACTCAAAATGTGACACTGGAAAAAATAAAGGATGGTTTTTTGAGGTAAACAAAGATAATCTCGACCCAAATCTCTTTAAAAAATATAAGGATTACAGAAATAAAACAAATAAATTAATAAAAAGGGATAAAAGGGACTATTACCGTAATAAAATAAATGAGAACAAAAATGATATAAAAAAGATTTGGGCAACGGTGAAGGAAAGTTTAAATGAAAGAAGAAATTATGTATATTATAAAATTAAAAAAAATTAAATTATGTGAAATATTCAATGATTATTTTATAAACGTTGGTAAGAATATGGCAGAAAAAATTGACCGGAATATAATATTTGAAAAAAAGGCAAATTACCTGTAATAATTTAACTGTCACCCATTACAAAAGATGAAGTAATTAAAAATATAGGAAAATTAAAAACAAATTCTGCCCCTGGTTTTGATTGAATTACAACAAAAAATTTGAAAAATATTTTTGTAAAAATAGCTGAACGATTAACTTATTTTTTTTAACTTATGTTTTCTTAAAGATATTTTTCCAGAGGAATTAAAACAATCCATTGTAACTCCTATATACAAAAAAGGTGACAAAGCGCAATGGAAAATTACAGGCCTGTATCTGTCATAAATATCATTGCTAAGAAATTAGAAATATGTATGAAGAGCAGACTGGTGGAACATTTAAACGATAATAAATGATTATAAAATTTATATATTAGCGTTTTATTAATAGAACCTCTGATTTTAATACTGGTAGGTCAAAACCCGGAAAGATTGCAACGATTGCAGGAACTTCTAGGTCTGCAAATTGTCTTCTCTTTCCTTAAAAAAAAGTTCTTGCATGCGCTCGGGAAGCAAATCGCATTAAATTTTTATTTTGAGTATCATAAAGGCGGATTGAAGATAGCAATTTATATTAATTCATAACTTTTTTGGTACCATTTGTGCATTAACCATCTTTGGTGATAAAATATCTATTTACATACAAAACAAAACAATATAAGAAAATCTGAGGTAGGCAGGAGATCAAGGGGTAGCAAACCACACAAAGCAAAAGTTTAATTTCTAATTTTCTTAATATTGTTTGGGCATAAATCATCTTTGGTGGTAAGATACCTAGGTATTTACATATAAATCGAGATAATGCAACAAAATCGGAGATAGATAGGGGATGGTGGGGTAACAATCCACAAAAGGCAAAATATTAATATCTTTCTTAATATCGTAATGGCACGATGAAAGGTACGAACTAATATTTAACTTTTTGCGGATTGCTACCCCGTCATCCCATGCTTCCCTCAGATTCTATTGTATTTTCTTGTTTTATATGTAAATAGGTATTTTACCACCAAAGATGATTTATGCACAAACGATAATAAGAAAGTTGTAAATAAATATTTTGCTTTTTGTGAATTGCTACCCCGTCATCCCCTGCCTACCTCATATCTTGCTTTATATGTAAATAGGTATTTAATTACCAAATATGGTTAATGCACAGATTATATTAAAAAGTTATGAATTAATAATAACTGCCAAAAATATTGCTATCTTCACATCACCCATAAAGGGTAGGTTGTTGTTTAAAAAAAAGTTGTATTGTTTATTACAAAACCCTATAAACTTGGAGAGTGACAAAAGCGCTTTGGTACACTTGATATTGTGGGTATAACTTACGCCACGCAAAAAATAACGAATGTAGGCACCTTTACTCGATACCGAGGTATATCTATTTAAAGAATAAAGAATTAAGGATAATAAATGTAGGGTTTCAATGAGGAGACTTTCAGCGATCATGCTCTGGTATTGTACAAATGTTTGTAAAGTTGTTGAAAGATTGGTAAATACAACTTTTGACTTGGACTTTTTCTCTCGAATTTGGCGAAAACAATCACTAAATTTAGACCAAGCATATGGGTAGGTTAAATCGAAAATGTGTCCGGGGGGAGATCTCTACGGGAAAAGTTGTATTGAGCTGAGATATAAAAAAAAGCCTAATATACTACTAGCCCCACCCTTTCCTTAAGGGCAGAAAAAGGATGAAATAGTTTATTTTTGCGTATAAATCGAGAACGATGGGAGATATGGAAAAAGGTTTCAGATAAAAATTGTAGAGCTTAAAATTCTGATTAAAAAAGGCCATATGCATTTACACCGTATTTCTGATGGTTTGGCTGTAAAACCTGTATGACGCTTAGGGGCTGAATGGATTGTTAAAAAAAATCGCAAAAAATCGAAAAGTTGATATTTTTCATTATTTCTTTTTTGAATCTCCTTAGAAAAGTCCTCAACTATCTTCACAGAGATGAAGTATCTTTGTCAACTTGTTTATATAAAAGTTATGAACATCTGAATTTTTAAATTCACGATTAATCAGAGTTAAACGTAGCGAAAAATATTTTTTTAAGCAACACTGTCTTCTTCGTGAAATTTCCTTACAAAAAGTCCTTTGCAGTTTTTTTTATCTCACATACCAACGTTGATATCCAAATAAAATTACTATAATTCCTACAATTTTTATTTCACTCGACGCCACTGCTATATAGTCTAAGAGCTACTGGCCTCGGCAACCCATTGTCACAATGCTGGAAATATGTTAAAATGTTAGGTTAGATCTCCCCCGATATTTATTTATTGACTTCTACAAACTTCTGACTTACAGACCTCAAATAGAGTAGCGGCAATAGAAATACTTTACACACTAGAGGTCAAGAGTTCAAATCCTGTGTAGCAACAAAAATATTTTTTGCTTTCTTTTTTAATTTTTCGACCCAAATCTCTTGCTCGAATATTATATTACCTATATTTCACGTCTATAAGTGTTTCTTTGCCATAAAATTTTATATTAGTGACAGAAAGTGTATTCGATTAATGAAGTATTTTTGAAATCTACAATTATACATTGAAAAAGGTAAGAAAAGTTCATACATTATTTTCATTTTACGTTTACTCACACTGAAAAAAAATTAAATATATTATAAAATAAATTCAATATCTCAAACAATCAAAAATGAAACCAGGATTTTTCAAAAACTCGACATATTGACATATTATACCTAGTAGTCAATGAGGCTGAAAATATGCTTAATAATTCCGGGAAGCGGTAACTTTTCATCAAAAGTTACCAACAATAGAGTGTCATTTGTTATTGAACAAAATAGTTGCCAAATACCAGTTTTTGTCAAATATATATTAAAATATTTTTTTCTTAAAAAAACTAATAGCGCTATTCGAAGTACGGGAAATTTTACATAAAAAATGTATATGAAGTTATTTTTTACAATGAAAAATGTAGGCTTCAGATCGCACGAAAATGGAACGTGGCGATGCGTAAGGCGCGCGAAGCGAACGCTGTCTCGGGCGCGCTACACCAAATTTGTTGTAACTTTGGAACTAATTGAGCTCAACAAGATCTACATAAAAAAAGAACATATTATACTTACAATTAAAACAAAGAATGTATGTAGGAATAGTACGTATATGAAATCGGAACATAAAGAGATTTCCGATGAAATCTGTACTTAGAAACTATACCATTTCTACACTGTTTAAGATAAGAAAGAACCTGGAACTATCTCATATTACTCTTGAAGTCATGTATAAAAAGATCCGGTGAGTGAAAAAAATCCCAAAAATTTATTTTTGAAGATGTACACTTCCAAAATTTCAAAATTTTGAGAAAATGATAATATTTGATATGTATAACTAACTTTAACCATCTATTACTCTGGTTTCAATTACGTTATTGGATTTCTGTAGGCGATTTTTAAAGCTTGTAGTGTGTACTTTACGATACTTCAAAGAAATTTACCTTAGAAATTAAATTAACCCTTTTAATTTTAAGAGAATAAAAAGTTATTTTGTTCCAAAATTCTTGAAATTAGGGGTAAGATAAACGTTAATAACTTTAAAAAGTATGTATTTAGCATACCTAATTATAGTGATTTCTTATACATTACATCAAGAGTAATATGTGAAAGTTCCAGGTTCTTATCTTAAAAATTGTAGAAATGGTAGAGCTTATACCGATTTCATCGGAAATCTCTTTATGTTCCGACCTCCATATACCTACATATATACATGTACTATTCCTACATACATTTGTTTTTTTATTGGAAAATATAATAATCCAATAGTGACTTACTGGAGTGAAAAAGGACATTGACGTGTATAGTTTTGTAACACAAAAATTATATCATCATCAGGAGTATATATCTAAGTTTTGGACTTCCAAAGTCTATAGCGTTTTTTTATAAACAATTTTGTTTTTTGAACAGCGTTTATTTAGGTAAAAGAGGTGAATATCTCCCGTTCTAGGGGTCCGATCGAAACAAACAAAAAATCAAAATCTTCTCAATTAAAATTTCAAGAAATCTGCGTTAGTTTTGGGTCATTTGAGTATGTATATATCATGCAAAATTAAATAAACCGGCTAAAAAGCTTTTTTTCATTTTAACGCCAAGGGGCGTCAAGAATTACGATCGGCTTCAAACTTTCAGAAAATATACCTTTTGTTGAAAACTACAAATTTTTTCGGCCATTTTGAAAAATTTTTATCTGAAAAGAAAGAGAATTGCGACAACTTTAATTTAAAATAAAGTAAATTTTCGTCTATATGAACTCGAGATAGTTAACTTTTAGCATCTTGTAAAACCATAAATAGCAATAAATACACACACACACACACATACACATAGAAATAGCCCGGGAGGCAACGCGACAGTTTCTCTGAAATCATTTCTATAAAACTAATTTTTTTCCAAAGAGAGTTTAGATAGTATCTATAATGAAGGTGCAATTCTACCAAACTCTTAGTGGTGCATAAATGAGTGAAAAGTTAAACATGTAAAAAAATATATGGACGAAAATTTAGTTTTTCGAATTGTCACAAATTGTCAAATAATGACGATTCGCCTTCGCTTCTGCCGGCCTCAATTTTCGATTTTCACCTCGCGACTCACGTTGTACGGCCATTGCCGACCTTCTCCTCGCTATGGAGACATAGAACGGATCTCCGTTCGCCTTATTTATTCAGTTCTTACGTTTGAAAAATTGACTTGCGGTCGTGCTAATCGGCGACTATTTTTAAATGGTTTCCCGAGTTCGAATCCTTCCCGGAGATAATTTTTTGTTTTTTTTTCGTTTTCAATTTTTTTGCAGATATTTTTGATTCTATAATTGCTATTCACTCCGATCTATTGCATTTCTCGGAAAAGTTTTGCATTTTCCGCCAAGGAATATTAATCTGCACTTAATCTCGATTAGAAATCAGAAATTTCCTTAGCGAAACATATAATGTAATGGAGTAAATAAAAGCTTATCAACAGATCTATAAAAATACTGTATGTGCATTAATACTAATGAGGAATACAATTGTCGTGATTTGACTACGTATTGCTGTTTTTGCCACGTCTACCAAAGATGTAACCCTATAGCGGAGGTAGAATGTGATTCTTAATCTAAAAAGTGCAGATTAATATTTCGCGGCGGAAAATGCAAAACTTCCCCGAGAAATGCAATAGAACGGAGCGAATAGCAATTATAGAATCAAAAATATTCGCCAAAAAATTGAAAGCGAAAAAAAAAAGTATCCCCGGGCGGGATTCGAACTCGGAAAACCACTTAAAAATAGTCATTAGCCTGACAGCAAGTCAATTTTTGCAAACATAAGAACTGAAGACTATTGGAGACCCGCTCTATGTCTCGATGGCGAGGAAAAGGTCGGCAATGACCATACAACACGAATCGCGAGGTGACAATCGAAAATTGGGGCCGGCAGAAGCGAAGGAGAATCGTCATTTTTTGACAATTCGAAAAACGATATTTTCGTCTATTTATTTTTTTGCAACATGTTGTTTAATTCTTTACTCATTAATGCACCACTAAGAGTTTGGTAGAATTGCACATTCATTGTAGATACTATCTAAACTCACTTTGGAAAAAAATCTAGCTTTATAGGAAAATCTGTCGCTGCCTCCCGGGCTAAAACAGAGTTGTCTCTGAACAGAACAAATATGTGACATTAGCCAAGAAAAATAAAATTTTATAAAGAGAAGAATTCCCCTAAATACATACGTTAACTACTAACTATTAACTTAAGTAAGCTGGAAACAATTGAGCACAGTGCAACAAAACAAGAAGCAATCTCGATATATAAATTTAAAAAAAGATATTCAGGATAATTAAGAACAATAAAATGTAAATGCTTGAAAAAACAGTTTTTATAAGTTTAAAATGTTTTTTGGACGTTTCGTATGAAGTAAATATGTTTCAAAATGATACAGTTCAAATATTAGCCATTTGTTAATTAACAATAATTGGCCAAAATACCAAAAGTAAAATATGAAGGTATAAACTCTATAAGCTGTAAATAATTCTTCTTCAAACATGTTTTTCTTAAAATACCTATTACATTACCAATTACTTTACGCCTGATTTAATACAGATGTTTGTTTGCTTCATTAAAACTCTGGCAAGCAATTAGTTTTATGAAGGTTCGACCTGAAACTTACTGATTTCAAAGCATATTAGATTTTTAGCCCAGCATTAACAACCACCTCAAATTAATTTCATGAAGCAATGATAAAATCACAACATTTCCTTAATTTCTATAAAACTTGATCCTCCTAACTTGAACTTAACAGCTATAAAGTTTTATTGAAGGCTTAGCAAATACCTTGATAAGTCAATCATAAGCCAATAGAGACTAAATGATCATTTAGTTCTAATGTAAGTTCTTGAAGGCCTCTTTAAAACTTTCTATAAGACAAAACTATCTTTAAGTGCAATTGGCATTTAATAAATCTAGCATGAATCAGTGGTTTATAAGGTGGCCATTACAAAACACTGATAAAACCTAAATAAATCTGAAAAGCATTTAAATTGTTACTCGGCAAGTTACACCTTTCTGCTCCCCCACTCGCCTGAAGGGAGCCCATAAATGCGGGTCCAAAAATGACTAATTTTTTTTTCAACACATTAAATAGTTAGTTTCTCCACCGATTTTTGCCTATCTGACTTGCTGAATGTGTTGACAAATAAAAATCATTTTTTGACCCGTATTTAAGGACCACCTAGATGCGAGTGGGGGGCAGAAAGGTGTAACTTTTATGTATGTCATTTCTTATGCCCGAAGGTCTATGCCATTCTTAACGTTCTCCATCGAGAAGTTTCCATCTTCTAGGTGCTTTGTGAAATTTCAAATTTTTCCTTGATTCTGAGTCTAAAATGGCCTTGAAACTTTTTCATACAATAGGAAAATTGTAACTTTTTGTACATGGTCTCAAATACTTATAACAAAGGTTTTGCCGCAAAGTAGAAGTGGTGTTAATTCGGTTGGATCATGGCCAATTTTTAAATTTGCCGCGATTTTTACTTTACCAGCAAAAAATTGTAACTTTTTTCATCAACTCAAAATTGTACAGACTATCGTATACCGCAGTTCCTAGCATGTATTCATTCCGTTAAAAAATATTTATTATTCCATGGCCCCGGGCCCAAACTCAAACCATTTTGGGGACTTATGACCCGGCCTACGGTGATTGGTTTATACTACTATATTCCTCAGTATACCACAATTGTTAGCAGGTATTCAAAATAAGTCAATTTTGCACACTGGTTCTTAAGCTATAACCCTTCAACTGAGCTCAAAATTTGTTTAAAAATGTACGCACAATTGTATTAGGAATGTAACTGTATTGACAGACAAAAATAGTGGTGCCTAAACGAAGGCAGAAAAAAAAACATTTTTTTAAAGATTATTAGATCTGCTTTAAGTTCATCATTTGAGGTCTCCAGGTAATAAACTTTGTGCAATTCTATTTTATAGAATTCTTTCTCATTCCAAGATTCTCATACATTTGTTTCTAAGATGATCTCTAAATATATAATCAATTATTGTAATTAAAACATATTCCACATTGTAAGATTTTTTTGTAAATTTTTCTCATTCAAAACATTTCCGCTTATATAATTAAAGTATGAATTTCATCTTGTTCGTGCTTTCAATGTGAATTTTTATAGTTAAAAAAATATATTTTTCAATAAATTTTGAATGAAAATGCTAATAGCGTTATTTTCACAAGCCTATTTCTGAATAAATATCCAGGTCACTTAACACAGTTCTTATCTTGCATTATCTCATTTTCAAAACATCACCTACCCTGTATCGTCGGAATCTGGACAGAATTACGCCTTGCTACGCTTACGCTATATTTAGGATATTAGGGAGATTTTAGGTGACTTAAATTTGCTAATACGTAAAGCGTAAAAAGGTACACTGAGCATACGCATTAGCTCGAAAATAAGGTTTTCTGGTATATTTTGACACGTTTTGAGTTTTCCAAGCCTTTATTACTTTCTTGACGTTACCTAAACAATGTAAACATATAATCCTACTTTTCGTTTAATTTGAAAAATTTGGTTTAAATATCAAAAAGTCAAATTATGTTCACACCTTGACAAAAATACCAACGTTGCCAAGGATTGATTTTCACGCAATAATTTCATTAGAGATTACGAACACAATTAAAAATATCTAAAAATTGTATTAAACAGAGCCAGGAGTCATATATTTTAAATGCAAGTATTAAGATCTTCATATATTAAATGTATAAATAGATGTGAATGTTCTCTACCGAGCAACGTTGTAAAACATTATACGTTACTAAGTGACCTAAAATCTATCTATTCTTCCGAGTTTTCCGGTTATTAACGTACAGTGAGGTTAATGAAACAAAAAACAAATCAATTTCGCAAAATGTCAAATAATGCTTTTTTTCGTTCACTTCTGTCGGCTCGAATTTTCGATGTTGCCCATGTAATTCATGACGCCGTGAAAATGCCAATTTCGATCAGTCGATATCGACATTCGGGGACCTTCCTGCTGGTGTATTTATTTAGTTACGTCCATTTAAAAATTTCATGTTTTGCATTTTCCGACGAGACTATTGGAAAGTTCAAATTCATTCCGGCCATAGCACATCGCGTTAAGCGACGACTTTCACAGAGGATTTCTCGGTTCGAATCCTGTACAGGTATACTTTTTTAAATTTGTCTTGAACTTTTTAATATTAATTTTGAACATTTTGGCTAATATTTATTATTCTAGAATCATCGCATTTATGCGATTAACGTTTAAAAACTATAAAAAGTAGAAATAATTCATGTCTAAGTTAATGAATTTGTTCACGACTTCAGAGGCGTATTATATCACTATATTCGAGACCATTATTTTTCTACTTGTTGAATATAAATGAATTAATTAAAAAAAAAAACAGCTTGTTACAAATCTGTCATGCAGATTAACAGTCTTTGCCTCTAGAAAGGCACCAACCGATATGTATGCTAATCGTATTTTCATAATTACCGAGTGGTAATTAATCGATAAAAAAAAAATCAGCTTGTTACAAATCTGTCTTCCACAGTGAAATATCTCGTAGGTTAACAGTTTCTGCTTCTGGAAACCCACCAATCGATATGCATCTCAATCATATTTTTGTACTCATTGTGGGACAAGTAATCGATAAAAAATATCAGCTCTATACAAAAACTTCCACCAACCATGAAAAGCATGTCCACTTTCAAGAGTCATCTAGTGAAGTTCCCACCAGCAAAAAAATTTCTCTTATTACTTTTTTGTGTGCCAGCTCTAAGGAACAGGATTAATAATGTCTCTAGCTTTTACAAATATGTTAGGTGATTGCACGCTAGCTCCCTATTTGATATCTGAAAATGCAACTTTGTAAAAGTAAAAAATAAATATCAACTTAAACAGCAACCACTTTCAAAAATTCAAGAGTGCTCACTGTTCACCCCCCATCGATATCCTTTCGCCACACCGGCCATTCCGTCTTTGGGAAGCCTTAAACTAACATCTTGGCATATTTCCAGCCTTTTGAAAATGGGGATGTTGTCTAGGCCAGTAGCTCTTAGACTATATTCCAGTGGCGTCGAGTGAAATAAAAATTGTAGGAATTATAGTAATTTTATTTAGATATCAACGTTGGTATGTGAGATAAAAAAACGGTAAAGGACTTTTTGTAAGAAAATTTCACGAAGAAGACAGTGTTGCATAAAAAAATATTTTTCGCTACGTGTAACCCTGAATAATCGTCAATTTAAAAATTCAGATGTTCATAACTTTTATATAAACAAGTTGACAAAGATACTTTATCTCTGTAAAGATAGTTGAGGATTTTTCTAAGGAGATTCAAAAAAGAAATAATGAAAAATATCAATTTTTAGATTTTTTACGATTTTTTTTAACAATCCATTCAGCCCCTAAGCGTCATACAGGTTTTACAGCCAAACCATCAGAAATACGGTGTAAATGCATATGGCCTTTTTTAAGCAGAATTTTAAGCTCTACAATTTTTATCTGAAACCTTTTTTCATATCTCCCATCGTTCTCGATTTATACGCAAAAATAAACTATTTCATCCTTTTTCTGCCCTTAAGGAAAGGGTGGGGCTAGTAGTATATTAGGCTTTTTTTTTACATCTCAGCTCAATACAACTTTTCCCGTAGAGATCTCCCTCCGGACACATTTTGCGATTTAACCTACCCATTTGCTTGGCCTAATTGTTATTTTCATGAAAATGCTCTCAGTGCATTAGTCAGGCATACATATCCGTGCTATGAAATGTAGACATCTTTTTTGTCCACGACGTTAACGCCATTTGAGGTTTAATGTACGAGAAGTAGAAATTCGTGTTTCAAAAATTTATTTTTCAAAGCGCTGTATTTTCCAAAATAATTCGATAGTTTTTTGCCTCACGCATTTTGGTAACTTATTGTTCTGGGAATACGATAAAGTCAATTAAGGAATCATTATAACAATATCAGCTGCTTAAGAGTGAGTAAGGCGGCACGATCAAGGGAAAAAAGGAGTAATGCACCAAGCGAAGAGACATCTCTC
Source organism: Stenurella melanura (assembly GCA_963583905.1). NCBI lineage: Eukaryota > Metazoa > Arthropoda > Insecta > Coleoptera > Cerambycidae > Stenurella > Stenurella melanura. Next base: position 62,424,198 of record OY757313.1, on the reverse strand, counting down.
TAATAAGCCAGTTTGAGCAAAAAATAATCTTCAACAATCCTGTAGTATATATTTCTGTACAATATATGTCTAATAACATCACCCAATTTTCCAAAAACAGCTTATTGTTAATCATAACTTTAGTACAATGTTGTTTTAGTAGTAATTTGGAATAAAAGATAAGGCGACGAAGAGCTGAAAAGACAAATTTTGTAATCGATCGGATCTTTCTGAATACGCGACCTGGAAGGCCGTATTATATCGCGATCGAAAAAGCTAAATTGGCGTTTTTGGCATATCGCAAATTGCACCGGCGAAATGTTAATTTTGAGTCCACAAGAACGAAAGTAAATGGACATTTTTTGACGTTTAGTGAATTTCAGACGTTTACCGCAGTGCACAGAAAGTACGAACTACAAACTAGATAATGACGTTAGTCGCTGGCGCCATCTAGTCGCAGAATTTAGGACTCATCTTGTCACCTTGCTCATTATTAATATCCGTGCTATAAAATGTAGACATCTTTTCTATTACATTTGCAGAAATTCATGTTTCAATAATAGATTTTTCAAAGTGGTGTATTTTCCAAAATAATTCGTTAGTTTCTTTTTATCTCATGCATATTGCAACTTATTGTTTTATACCCAAATTACACGGGAATATCTATCTTAAAATGTATTTTACGTTTTGTCATTTGATCTTGTCAATCAAATAACACTTTGCGCAACGCGAGCGTACTCGCACTGTCGCATTGGGGTACTATAACGCTGAGCTTTGTTCCGAGCGTTATTTGCAAAATCTCTAGCTACGACGATTTTGTCCAAGTCAAAAAGTGAGCAATATGCGCATGGCAACGCAGGCTCGCCCCTTGTACTCTAAAGAACAGGGTTTTAATTCTTAATAATTAAAAATATACATGTGATTTGTCCCACTAACTTCGGCTTTCGTCAGTGATGATCGAATCGAAAAGATACACAGTAGGTACTGCGGCACTTTAAACAGGCCTCCGCCCTCCAGAATGACGCCGCCGTAGGGCTTCACCGTGGACCCCAAAGGGCTTTGCTGGGACTCATTTCACCCCTCCACAATGGGGCATCCAGACCGGTAATTTTTAATTCTTAAGTAGACTTCAAGATCATATTCACAGTTTAATAATATACAGTTGGGTCACTTGTCCTCATATTTGTCCATGACCCCCCACTCTTTCCATCGCCGCGTGGGCTACACTCAGTACGAATCATTGAGTTAGAAGGTAGGGAGAAGCAGTTACGTGATCAGAAACGGCATCATTTCGCCATCTTCTTACTACTTTTCCGTCAACTAGTGACAGTTTGTTTTCCATGTGATTTATTGTGATTTTTACTGATAGTTTGTTAAATTTTAAACAATAAACATTAAAAGGACTATGGTGTCATGTGCTAAAAGAAGTTGTTCTTCTAGAGATGATGTTGACAAGAAGAAATTAACGGGAATAACATTTCATAGGTGGCGTAAACAACAAACAGAGCCTTATTAAAAAAAACAGCAAATTAAATGTTTTTTAATATACTCAGGTTATATATTTCGTAGAATTTTTAGGATATCATTGCACATTTTATATATCAAGGTAAATAAAAACTGTTAAAACTCTTGGATTTATTGAATTGAACATTTATTTACGTTATCCAGATAGACCGTCTCGTCGAGGTACAAAGTTCTTATTATTTTAATTAGTTCGAGTCTGGCAAAACCACCATATTATTACTACATTTAGCCACGCCTACTGATGCTGTTTCTGTATAGGAAATTTGTATAGGATGTCGTCTCCCTACCTTCTAAGTCAATGGTACGAATCAAGTTAGTTCTCGGTTACAGCACGCGATTAGGAGAGTTCGGTACTCGATTTTAAAACTGGCACCATTCCCCTCTGTGCGCGTGGTCTTGCGCACTGGGTCTGATCTGGTCTAGTCTAGAGCATAAAAAACGAAACCAAGTCCCATTTTTTCCACACAGACTAGATAGGGATTGAGTCTACTGTATAGTTCTCTACTGTGTCATATTTTAGTAGTAGTCAAGAGACATGGTAGTGTCTCGTGACAAGTTCACTCCAGCATCCTCCACACTCAAAGAAATAATAGGCAAGCACGAGTGTATCTTTACAGGAATAATATCTACATAAACTAATGAAATGCCCACAAAGACAACAACAAAAACAGCGCCAAGTACACTTTGTCCAAAAAAATGTCTTTCCTGTCTACAAAAACATAAAATGAGAAAATATAATCTCTCCAAAAATGTATGAAATCGATTAAAATCGCCAAGTCCGGTATCTATCTATAAAATAAATATGAACAAAATGTTCTTTCAAATAGAAAAAAATTGACTCGTTTCGGCAAGACAGAAAGTGTGTTTGGACTCGCCAGTGCCACTCAGTCGTCAATCTTATACAAATTTCCCCGTCAAATTGACAAAACCTCTAACTGCAATATTATATATTACTTCGGATTATCAACATGTGCAGGATCTTCGGAGACATGGTAACTGAAACGTGTATTGTATTTGAAAAAACATTTTTTTTTTCATAATTTTTTATAATAATAATAATAATAATACATTTTATTCAAGGAAGCAGTACAAAATAGATATGAAGCGTCATAGGTATGCATAAAAATATATATATCGTATTTTAATAAAAGTACATTAAATGTGGTATAAATACAATAAAATTACAAATACAAAGCTTGCAGTTAGACAAACATACAATAATCACACAGATATGTACGCATGCGTATTCACCTGTAGGAGACTTACATTACGTTAATATGGACAGAGGTCGATATTACTCCAGACTATACAATTCTTGTAGTGAGTACAGACATTTTTCATTTAGGAATTCTTTTCCTACTGTTTTGAACTTATGTAGGTTATTATTTTTAATACTTTGGGGCAACTTATTGTAAATATTTGCAGCGCAGTAATACAGACTTTTTTGGAAGTTTGACAGATTATAATTGTTTATCAGGATATCATTTGAATTTCGAGTGTTATGACTGTGAACGGTGTGGTTGCGATTGAATTTGCTTGAGTGTTGGTGAGCGAACAAAGCTGCCTCGTATATGAATATCGAGGTTAAGGTCAATATTTTGAATTGTCTAAATGTTCCTCTGCAGGATTCTAGCGGCCCTAGTGAGAACATTAGCCTTATAATTGTCTTTTGGAGTATAAATATCCTTTGAGCGGATGTGCCTGAGCCCCACAATAAAACCATATATTTTAGTTGTGGGTAGACAATGCCATAGTAGATATTTATTAGTTCTATTCTCGATATAATATTTTTTAAATTTCTTAATGCGAAGAATGCTGAATTCAGTTTGTTGCATACGCTATGTATGTGGTTTTCCCATGTAAGGTTTTCATCCAATTGTAAGCCTAAAAATTTGTAGTTGGTGAATTTATTTATGTTACTACCTCCTACGGTTAAGTTAAGTGGGGGGGGGACGCGTCTATTGTAAAATTGTAAATAGGTAGTTTTGTTTGTGTTTAATATTAATCTGTTACTTTTGCACCAATCAAAAAAATATTTAATGATTTTATTTACTATACCTTGGAGCTCTTGGGCAGAAATGGCAGTTATATAAGTAGATACCGGACAGTTAATTGATTTCAGATATTTTTGAAGTGATAACATTTTCTCATTTTGTTTTTGAAGAGATAAAATACATTTTTTTATACAGAGTGTACTTGGCATTATAGTTTTACAAAGAATCTGCTTTTGTGGGCATAAGAATTACTGTGATAGTATTACTCTAGACAACAGATTTAATACTACTAATAATAATTAGTGCAGTGATCTCAAAAAATGACATTGCATTGAATTTCATGGTAATGAGTGAAATAACCAGATAAATATATAAATAATACATTTTGGCCTTCCTTCTATCTCAAATTTCTCAGATCTGTTGAGCATTGCCAAATTAAAATAGTGAATGAATCAATTCAAATCAAATTAAATTATTATCCAATTTGAAATATAACTTGAAATTATTTTTACAGTCATAGCAGAAATTTAATTTTTACTTTGTGAAACATCGTTAATGTTAGAGATTAATTTGATTTGATTATACGTATTATAAGAAAACGGTAGTATTAATTTCCGTTTGTTTCCTAACTACATAGTTAGTATATAATCATGTAATATAACAACTCCGTTTGTTACGTTGATTAAATTTCAAAGTTACGTCACGTACTTCAAATTCACCCTTGCTTGGGTAAGTAAGTACAAAATTCTTTGGAAACCTCTAACAAATACAATCTAATATATCCCGTAATATTTTTAATCTCTGTCACTGAATTAGAGATCATATCATTTCACCCAGAAGGAATTAGCACCAACGATGAGTGTAGTGTACAAAACTCCACAACTATTTATCATTTAATGTAAGGAGACGGGAACAGTAATGTTTTATTTAATGACATCCCAAGTGGCAATTTGATATTTTGTAACGCCTACCTGAAACTATCACTAATTGTATGCATATTTCCGCAAATGTTACGAAAATTCAATATCGTTATTTAACAGCTTTATTACAGCTTCATTTAATTGTTCCACAAAACTCATTTTTACATTATTGCTACAAAACAACTAAACAACTGCTTTATGCGAGATATTAAGTTGCCGTTATAAAAGAAAATGCTCTATTTACTCACACCAATTAAATAGAATGATTTTTTAAATGTATCCTAAAAGTCACAACAAGTTAAAAGCATATGGCTTTGCAGTTTAATACTAGAGGTAATAACCTATATAACAGCTATTTAATAGACGCGTTATGACTCACAGTGATTGTAATTTTTGATGCGAGGGAAATTTCACTCCATGTTGTTGATATAATTTCAGTTTATGCTGTCTGTGGACTAGATACAAAATGTGTACCAAATATGTTTACCTCATGTAGGAATAATTAATTTTTTTCTAATTTCTACATATTAAGTCGAAATTTTAACTTAATTACTTCCACATCCACGCAGCGGATTGGAAGTATAGTAATCGTAAAAAAAATTTCAATTTTTTTTTTCTTGAAATAGATTTAGAATGTCATGAAACGTCGAGATTTTAAATTTGAGCGAAAAAAAAAATTCTGTCTGTCGGTCTGTCGGTCTGTAACTTTTTTTGTCCGCACGCTTTCTCCGGAACGGTTTAAGATATTGACTTGAAATTTTGCACACGTATATGTTGTAACGAGATCTGGAACTGGATTGTTTTTTGAAGATATCCGGTGAAGGGTTGGGGAGTAAATAGGAGTAAATATGGGGAAATATGTAAACCAAGCTGGTAAGAGTACAGAAACTTGAAATTTGATGTATGTACTACAAGCCAAGGCTTCAGATTTTTTTGTAATAATTTTCAACCCCCCACTACCCCTAGTCCATTATTAAAGGGGTTGATAAAATAAAATTGGGATACTCATTTGAAATTTGGTACACGTATGTATTATAACGGCATCTCTAACTGGATTATATTTTGAGATGATTCCGTTGAAGGGTTGGGGGTTAAATAGGGGTTAATAGGGGAAAATAAATAAAGCAAGCTGGTACGAATACAGAAACTTCAAATTCGGTGTATATACTAGAAGCCAAAGCCTCAAGTTTTTTTACAATATTTTTTAACCCCCCACCACCCCTACTCCATTATTAAAGGGGTTGACAAAATAAAATCGAGATATTCATTTGAAATTTGGTACACGTATGTACTATAACGACCTCTGGAACTAGATTATATTTTGAGATGACTCCGTTGAAGGGTTGGTGGTTAAATAGGGGTAAATAGAGGAATATAAGTAAAGCAAGTTGGTAAGAGTACAGAAACTAGAAATTCGGTGTATGTACTAGAAGCTAAGGACTCAGATTTTTACTTCCACATCCACGTAGTGGATTGGAAGTATAGTAATCGCAAAAAAATTTTCAAAAATTTTTATTCGTGAAATAGGTTTAGAATGTCATGAAACGTCGAGATTTTAAATTTGAGCGAAAAAAAATTTTCTGTCTGTCTGTCGGTCTGTCTGTAACTTTTTTTATCCGCACGCTTTCTCCGAAACGGTTTAAGATGTTGACCTGAAATTTTGTACACGTATATATTATAATGAGATCTGGAACTGGTTTGTTTTTTGAGGAAATCCGGTGAAGGGTTGGGGGTTAAATAGGGGTAAATAGGGGGAAATAAGTAAAGCAAGCTTGTAAGAGTACAGAAACTTGAAATTCGGTGTATGTACTAGAAGTCAAGGCCTCAGATTTTTTTATAATATTTTTCAACCCCCCACCACCCCTACCCCATTAAAGGGGTTGATAAAATAAAGTTGAGATATTCATTTGAAATTTCGTACACGTATGTATTATAACGATGGCTAGAATTAGATTATATTTTGGGATGATTCCGTTGAAGGGTTGGGGGTTAATTCGGGGTAAATAGAGGAATATAAGTAAAACAAGTTGGTAAGAGTACAGAAACTTGAAATTCGGTGTATGTACTAGAAGCTAAAGCGTCAGATTTTTTAATAATATTTTTCAACCCCCACCACCCCTACTCCAATTTGAAAAGGGTTGATAAAATAAAATTGAGATATTCATTTGAAATTTTCTACACGTATGTATTATAACGACATCTGGAACTAGATTATATTTTGAGATAATTCCGTTGAAGGGTTGGGGGTTAAATAGGGGTAAATAGGGGAAAATAAATAAAGCAAGCTGGTAAGACTACAGAAACTTGAAATTCGGTGTATGTACTAGAAGCCAAGGTCTCAGATTATTTATAATATTTTTCAATACTTCATTATTAAAAGGGTTGATAAAATAAAATCGAGATATTCATTTGAAATTTGGTACACGTATGAATTATAACGACATCTGGAACTAGATTATACTTTGAGATGATTCCGTTGAAGGGTTGGGGGTTAATTTGGGGTAAATAGAGGAATATAAGTAAAACGTTGGTGACTACAGAAACTTGAAATTCGGTACTAGAAGCCACAGCGTCAGATTTTCTTATAATATTTTTCAACCCAACCACCCCTACTCCAATATGAAAAGGGTTGATAAAATAAAATTGAGATATTCATTTGAAATTTGGTACACGTATGTATTATAACGACGTCTGAAACTAGATCATAATTTGAGATGATGCCGTTGAAGGGTTGGGGGTTAAATAGGGGCAAATAGGGGAAAATAAGTAAAGCAAGCTGGTAAGACTACAGAAATTTGGGATTCGGTGTATATACTAGAAACCAAGGCCTCAAATTTCTTTCTAATATTTTTCAAACTCTACCACCTCCGCTTCATTATTAATGGGATTGATAACATCAAATTGAGATATTCGCTTGAAAGTTAGTACACGTATGTATTGTAGTGACATCTGATTGAGATGACTCCATTGAGGTGGTAGGTTGTAAATAGTGGAAAATAAGTACGGTAAACTAGAAACTTCATTTTTAACGTATATGGTAGAAACCAACTCCTCAAACTTTTCTATGACATCTACCCCAAATATTATTAAAATTCTATGACCAATAATTTCCACATACTAGAGTGCAAATATAGTCAAGATGTTTCCTTTAAAGTGACTTGGATGAATAATCTGGATGTGGAAGTAGTGATTCCTTAGACAGCGGTTTTTTGTTGAAATTTCAACACGATTAAGTTGAAATTTCAACTTAATTATGTTAAAATTCGTGCATATGGTACATAGAGTATACGTGCGTAGTAATCATTTCCATAAGAACCCATGTTAACATTTATTTTTTCATTATTCACTTACTCGAAAGAACTTGAGATAAAAATTATTGAAAATAATCAGATAGTCTCGCTACACTTTATATTTCATTATAAAAATCTGCACTTTTGCGTTTTTATGTAGCACTGGAACCTCCATAAATTGTAATTTAATGAGCTAAGATTAAGCAAATCAGTAATAACTTGTCATTCGCTTTTACACTTTCTAAGAAATGTGAGAGGCGCTGTGTAATTTACTTATTCAACAGAGAAGAAAGGTAAATTTTCAATTGGACGGTACACCTATTCATAATAAAGTACTAGTAAGAAACTGTCTGAATAATCATCTATTAAATAAATAAATACAACAGTCCTCTCATAGGGTGGCTACCTCAGTCATTTGCCTAGGATACGAAGAGTTTTAAAAAGAAAAATATTGTTTGTCATGAGTGTGGCGTGGAAGGTCATATTAAACCTCGTTGTCCAAAATTAAAGAAGAAGGCCAAATCTAATAAATCAGGAAGTCAACAATGATGGTTTCTTGCTGTTTAGGTTAGAGATAGGTTTGGGAAAAATAAGATAATCGTATTCTTCAATATGTTGTGGCTGGCTGTATGGCTAATGGCCTTGATGCAAAAAAAAAACCTAAATCTGAGCAGAAAAATACAGTTTTATTTACTCCAGCTGCTTTAGTTAGAGGTAATTTTAATAGCAATGCATAGTATGTTGATAGTTGTGCCAGTAATCGTATTAGTCCTAAAAAGGAGTGGATGGAAAATTTCAATCCTGATGCTGTGGCTGTTTTCTGCACTGTTGATAATATAAATTTATCAAGTAGGGTTCTGGTGATATTACAACCCACTTGGTTAACACTGTAAATCAAATAAGCACTCTTGCTGCAGCAAATGTACTTTCTGTCGGCCAGATTGCAGTTAAAGATAATGTAATAATTTTCAAGAAAAATGGTTATGAGGCTTATCAGAATGATGTAGTTACAATTCGAGGAACTGTTAAATTTACATTGTTAGATTTCTTCTGTGAGGCATCTTGAAAAAAATCTATAGGTATATGAGTTCCTCCTAACAACTATGGATGAACTTCTTCCTAAATAGGATTACTACTACTTATCATTTCATTACTACACGACAATTTCAGAAAATATCCATGACAATAGAACGAGATATTGTCTGCAACTGTTTATTTGTGGCATCTTTAAATTTTCTTACTTCTTTCTTGGTATTTTGCCAATGAAAAATATTGAAATAATTAATGAGAGATACCTTTGCACCAAATTAATCAGCGAGAGGTTCATTCTTGAATACTTGATTGATAGAAAATGTCTGACACTTACAAATACGTAAACTAAAATTAGGTTGCAAAGTAAAAGCTAAAAATGAAAAGTAAAGACAGTTAACGTTTCAGAAACAAAATTATGTCCGTTTTCAAAACTTTTAGGCCGTCTACCATCATAGTTTGTGATTTATGTGTTTCCATAGTCACGTGAGACATTAAAATTTATTATAATTATACTTATTTCGTCTCTAAGGATGGACAACCAGTAAGCACAAAAATCTACAGAATAATTTGGGATGCACCTATCCTCGTTTAGCACAATTATTGTAAATGCCCTAAGTTATCACTTAGTTTCGTTATTTCCTTTTTCCATAATCCTCGCTGAGTTCCCTTGGATCTTATGCTATGGGATAATAATCAATGGATCCAAAGGGATTCGGCGAAAATTTTGGAGAAATAAAGCAGCGCAACTAAAATAAAACTTAAAGAGTCAGTGTTTATTTTATTAAATGAGAATAACCATGTCCAAAGATTTTTGTACCAGTTGGTTGCCGATCCTTGGGGAAGAAAAAAGTCAAGAGTGGACAGCTACTAGAAGCAATTAGAACTTTGATTTGGTTAATAACTGGGCTTGTTATCGCTAAATTATGCAATGCATTTTTCGCATTGATAACATAAATACATTTAGCTTTTATCTTAAACCTAACTAAAAGATCATATATGAACACATATTTTATTTCATTTAAAAGAAATATTTACCAGTATCTACTAACACGCTTATTGTACCATCACAAGGCAATAAGTCAATTGTAGTCTTTCACTTTTAAGACTAGACTAACCTTTAACGCACTGTATTACTTGTTAAAATATTTGAAACTATCAACCTCAAAGCTCTGACACTCACATCAACTACGATTAAAGAAACTTTGAGTGGGTGGACATACCGTGGCCCACATAGATGAAATAACAGGGGCCCAATTCTCGAGTTCACATGGAATAAACCGTGCTTTGGTGGAATCCGTGTGATTCATTTGCATGCGAATGATACAAATCCATGAAAGCGTATTCTTGACGTTTCGTTGAAAGTAAAATTCAAACCGTGTACTAATACGACGAATCTGTGCTTGGTACAGGTAAAGTCTGCTTTTATATAGTTCTTTTTTTGTTCAGGAGGTTGGCATCTGTCAAAAGTGTGGTTATGTTTGGCTGTCACCGGTTGTCACATTCTTGTTATTGTTTATTTTAACCTATTTTTAATTGTTAAAATATTATAATCTAATTAATATATAGACCGTGTTCGATTAACGTCACGCTGGTGGCGTGGGTGGAGGGCACACAACTCATTTTTATGTTTCAGAGATGAGGAAAAACTGTTATTTTTTAATAACAAGCTTAAACTGCTTCTGCCTGCAACTCATCTCTAATTGTTTATATTTGCATTCCTCTCTGATTGGATGAAGTTTGTGTGCCCTCCAGACGGCGGTGTCAAAATCGTATTTATTTACCCTTCATAACAAAATATTCATTACATTAGAGTGGAAAAGAATATGGAGGAAGAAAAGTCCACTACTGGAGGAGGCCATTGATCTTCAGCCCAACGCTCGTATTTAATAAATCATTTACATGCAAATGCAATATCATCACTCGTGGAAAATTAACGAGGAATTTTACGAGGGAGACTTGTAATTAAATGTGGAGGGGATTTATCGCAAAAGCTGAACGCCAGTCTTATGAACTTGTTATCTGGGATAGTAAATGGATCATAGAGTCTGTAGTTGTGCTCTCGTCGAAAACCTGCATTTTCTAAGTAATTCTCCATTTCTTCCCAATTGTTTATGACTTACTAAATAATGTTCATCCAAATCCAGTTTATTTCTGTGTAAAATTTCCAAAATGCATATAAAACACTGACACCTAACCTCTAAATGGTAAACACGATGCAATCCCCACACGACTTATATCGTCTACTATTTTAGAATCCCAAATTAACCGTGTAGAAGTCTGTTAAAAATACCCGTACACGATCAGTGGAGAATCCAAAAACCAATTTCGTTCGCGAAATTACCGTCTTTTCGCATACGGCTTTATTCCGTGTGAACACGAGAATTGGGTCCCAGGTATCATAATATTTAAATAATACCGTCGCAGGACTTGAACAATCCTTTTTTAACGGAAAATGAGCGAAATAGTGTGATATATCGTTGAAATCAGAATAACATAATAAGAATGGATACCGTAGTGGAAAATAATAACGTTTATGTGTGAAAATATTACTAACAGCCAGGTTCACAATCATTGGTTAACTAATGGTTCGGATTTGACCAATGATTACCTGTAAAAATCTATTTCACGGTTAATTTCAATGTCTTGGTTATCTTACAGTTAAGAGAACCGTTAGATGAAATATTGGCAACCCAGCAATTTGTTGTTAACTACAATTATATTTTTATTTCGTGAAGTGCTTTGTTTTTTTTTTGGTATTTTGCTAATAATGGATTTTGATGATTATGATGTGAATGATGAAGAGGTTAGGAGTCCTAGAATATTTAAATATAGACCTAATTATTTTGAAGAATATGATTAAAAAGATTTCTTTACTTAATAGATTTGGACTCAGTCCAAGAACGACTGAAAATTTAATAGAGAAAACGGAAGAAATTAATAACTACTCATATACTGTAGAAAATACACTACTCATATTGAATAAACAGAATCCGCAATTCAGATTAATACTCGTCACTTTCTTACTATAAAATGTATTTTGAAGTTTGACAGCTGACTTACACAAAACTTTGTGTCATTTATAAAGTAGTGTTTAGTGCTTCTACAAGTTATTCTAGACAGACATGGTTGACGATATTCCAGTAAGTTTAGATAGAAATGATCAAAATCCACAGGAAAGTAATTCACGGGGTGAAACCGCTTCTTCGAGCAAAATCACAGTACATGTTAAAACCACTAAAGAAAAAGAGTCATTTATCGTAGATGAAGACTGTTCAGTTAAAGATTTCAAGGAGTTACTTATGCAGAAGTTTCCAGCGAAACCAGATCAGCTATGTCTAATTTTTGCTGGGAAAATTATGAAAGATACTGATAATTTGAAGCAATACAACGTCAAAGATGGACTGACTATTCATTTAGTCATTAGACCTGCTGCTCAAGATCCAGAAGAAACATCACCACCACGTCCATCAATAGCAACGGGAGCACATCCCTTTAATTTAGCAGGTATAGCAGGGTCAAGAGGACTAGCAAGTTTAGAACAATTAAGTATGGGGTCACATGATTTTCTGGACATACAACATAGAAGGCAGACCGAATTAATGTCAAACCCTGAGGCCCTTAGAAATATTTTGGATAACCCCTTGGTACAGAGATTGATGAATGATCCTGAAAATATGCGTTCTCTAATTACTGGAAACCCACAAATGCAAGAATTGATGGAAAGGAATCCAGAAATAACTCATATGCTTAACAGTCCTGAGTTATTACGTCAAGTAGTGGAATTATCACGTAACCCGTCTATGCTCCAAGAACTAATAAGAAGCCATGACCGGGCAATCAGCAATTTGGAAAGTATTCCTGGAGGTTATAATGCATTGCAAAGGATGTACCGTGATATACAAGAACCGATGTTGTCTGCCACTGCTGAACAGTTCAATCGTAATCCACTTTCTGGATTAGCAGACAATACTTCGGTTAATAACCCACAACAGGGTAGAGAAAATACAGAACCACTACCGAATCCGTGGTCAGGACATAGCCGAGAATCAAATACACATCATGCTAATAGTTCCTCAAGTACTGCTGTTCCTCCACACATGACTGCTTTACAAGAACAAATGAGAGAAATGTTTCCTCAAGTTATGCAGCAGCTGCAAACCCCGGAAATATCCAGTATAATGACGAATGGGGCTTTGAATGCAATCATGCAAATTCAGCAAGGTATGGAGACATTAAGACAAACAGCTCCTAATTTTACTAATAACATTATGCCAAGTGCAACTGCAGCTACAGCTGCTACAACAAGCCCGCCTGGTAATACCGGTCAGGCTAGTAGAACCACCACTACCCCCCCTACAACAGCCTCTGGGCAACCCAGTGTTCCATTTTCTGAGCTTATGGCACGGATGGTAGCTGGTATGGCCAGTAACCCCGGGAATTCAGTACCCCCAGAACAGCGCTATCAGACACAACTGGATCAGCTGGCTTCAATGGGATTTTTAAACAGAGAAGCCAATTTGCAGGCACTGATCCTTAGTTATGGCGACATTAACGGTGCCGTGGAACAGTTATTGACGCTTGGACAACTTCTGTGAGATTCTCAGGAGTGTTGAAGCAGCTAGCTTTATGTTAATATATGTTAGGGTTTAAGGTATATGTCTGGAAATAGATACATCTAAAAAACTTAATGTAATTTTAGAGGTGTTTCTTATATGAATAAACAAGTTCGATTTAAAAATTGGCTAGTGTTTAAATAATTTTAAATAATTAAGTACATCAAAATCAATAAATAAGTGCTATGTACATGCACTATTCTGTATTTGGATCCAATAGGTCTATGTGTGAAAGCATTTGTTCCAAAGTGTTCCTTAGTGGTGCCGAACGATTTTATCATTTTATACTTCAATTTTAGATTTAAAAATTCAAAATAAACTTCTGGATTTAAATCGCATTTGTATAATTAAATATCGATGTTTATTTTCTTCATATGGTTGTAGCTAGTGACTAATATCATATATACATTAATTTGAACAATAGGAATAGGAACAATTGAGGAATTTAGCTTTTGTGGATTATTTATTTAATTGCAACTGCGTAACAATATGTTATTTTTTGATCTTCTTATTTTGTTGTACATAACTAATAAGTTGAAAGTTTTTTGTTCTAATTTATGTTGGAATATCTAGCTTTACGGATCGTTGAGAAGAATAATATGAATTACAATATGAAGTACCATTAATAAGAAGTACCATTAATAAGAAGAATTTTTATAGAATCATTTGTTGCAACTAAAATATTATCTATTGATTCAGAATTACTGCATTATTCTTTTTTTACAGAATTATATTTTCAACACATAACGGAGTTGGTTTGACAGTTTGACATTTTCTGTTAAATATTCAATAGTTTTTAAATAAGAGGAAAATAATTATTACTGTTTTCATGACAAAGCGTGAATAATTTTCTATATTGGTAAATGCATCGGTAAATGCTAAACCATTTTGCAAATTTAATATGTGCTGCAGACACAGATACATTGGTTATATTACTAACGAACATTCACAAACATAACACAGCCAGACAAAAAAAATTTTTTCTGGCCTGGGGATCTGTCCATGTTTACTATATGTTTCTGTGGTCGCTGAATCCGAATCCAAGGTCTGTTTAACTCCATCACATCAAGATTTTGCCATAACTTCAAGAAATCCATAATTCAAGCGATTTCGACATCTCTTGACATAAATCGCTGCAACTTTTTCTAGGCTAAAATGACCCCCTCTTTTTTATATTATGTCGATTGCAAATTAAATTTCCAATCCGATGATGTGTGGCATAATATTTTTCCGGAGCATTTTAAGTGAGATATCGGCCGCCAAAGTGAGAGGTCCGAGGATTTCGCTTCTCGAGCGACACGGCTCAGCTTCGAGGGCCGTTTCTGCCAAACGAAATCTAGCAAAAATCTGGAAAATTTCAGGGGTACGTAGAAAGACATAATAAATCGTTTCGTGCTAATTTGAGATGGGTGTCTCGATGAGATGTCTCGAAAACGAAACGAGATATAGAGCTGCGGTTTACACCATTCGATTTATCGCGCCTTCCTACATGCCCCTTTTTCAATTTTTGAAGGCACTTTCATTTTTCGCAAAATTTATAAGGTAAAGCATCTAAGAAATTCAGAGGTATATAGGAAGGCGGGAGAAATCGAATAGAGGAAACCGTAGTTCTGTACCTCATTTCATCTTCGAGATATAGCCTCGGGAAGAGGCCTAAATTATGGGTTTTTGAGGCTAAGGCACAATTCTGATGTGATGGAGTTAAATAGTCCTCGGATTCGGATTCAGCGACTCCAAAAACATATAATGAGCGTGGTCAAATCACCAGGCCAAAAATTTTTTTTTCTTTGTGTAGCTGTGTAATTTCTGAACAGAGCTATCAACAACAACAAAAAGTTATGTAACATATTTAGACTGTTCAGAATTAGCTGAAAATCTTGCAGAACAAGTATTTAAATATTCACTAGCATTCTGTGCTATCGGATCTGATTATACTGCAGCATTTTACAACAAAGGAAAAGTGAAACAGTTTGATTATTTATCGCAAACTAAATAGCTTCAGATTGATTATTTATCGCAAACTAAATAGCTTCAGATGGTTTCATCACTAACAAGTTCTAGTGACATTTCTGATGACGAAGAATTAGAAATAATCCGACAATATACCTCACACTATATAATACTAAAAATTATAACTTTGTTAACGCAACAATTTTATGCTGCTCCCAGTAATGACGAAAATTTGCCAACTTCAAATTTTTTTATTCGAGATTAATTCTACCTTATTAACGATCTCTCAAACAAAAAAATGTTGAGAACAATTTTTGTTAATGCTTTGTGGCTAAGGTCGGATTTTATAAAAATTCCTCAGGGACTTAAACCATGCTAACCGTCATTTGGCGTTGTATAAATATTTAGCCTGAAAGAAACCAGCTTAACTTCAAAGCTAGCCAGGAAATGGTTTAAATTTTAATCCGATCCTTCATAACCTATAATTTCAAGTATCCAACGTCTTTCAGTTCGAAGGTAGTAGTAGTTTTGTGTATTTGAAGTATTTTATTGAAATTTATCAAACATCGACTATGATTGGGAGTTAGGAGATATCAGAGATGACGAAGATTTCGTTGAAATTGTGAGGCAGGTGACGCGTGCTCCTATGAACTTCAGACAATGAGTCACATACATTAATTTAAACCCGTCTCTCAATATGTATATAGAGCAAAAAGAAGAAATGTAAAATGTAAAGCATTACTAGACATGTTTTAGTTAAATGATTCTTTCCAAGTCCTTGTAAATAATTAAATTAAGTACCTATGTTATGAAAACATATTTATTATTGACGTACTTGAATGAGGTACAAGAAAGATTTGTAGAAAATAAACCAATATAACTTTTATTACAATATCGAACACTGATTTTGGTATCATTATTAGATTATTATTAAATGGAAGAAACGAAATAATACATCAAACATTAACAACAACAGAAAATAATTTGTTAAAATGACAACAACTGCAACGTTCCACAGCAACAACAACAACATACATAACCTCCACACGAGAAATGGTCCATTGTTTAGAATCTTGACAAAATTTGTCAGGCATCAACAATTTTGTGTCTTTAGGCATTACCAACCTAAATCAAAAGCAGCGCTGTCCGATTTAAGTCTGTACAACGTTCGATAATATTATAGTAAACCTACTTTAAATTTAAGTATGGGATTACCTAAGTCTCTTCTAATCCATGCTTTATGCAACACGTCCAAAATACTAGAAATGCATACTATTAATCTTCCACCAGAAGAGTGCAGTTGGAGAATAGATGAAAATGAAAATAATAAATTTATACCATATCGTTACGAAACAGAACCAACTCCGTTATATATTGAACATGTTGAAAAAAGAAAAATGCATTGGTTATTTGAACCAAACGATTTCGATGAAGATTGTTAAAACTACATTGTAATTAATCGTTCTTATTAACAATACTTCATATTGTAATTCATATTTTTTATAAGTAATAACAATTTTATTACAATGCAACTTCTTTCATATTAGTATTATTATTCTTATTATATTTTTGAAATGTTAATTGCTGAATATAATAGTTAATAACAACATTGTTTTTTATTCAATACATTCCTTTCAAAAATATCCGTAATGAACTTTATTATTAGTTAATAAACAATACATTCACCTATAATAATGAAAAATCGGGTCTGACACATACTTGGTCATTTGTTTATATAATACACCTAATATTCGTTAAGAGGTCAATATAGGTATTCAATTCTACAAATACCATCGGTATTCTAAAGGGCAAGCAGCACAATAAATATGAACATCTTTACAAAGGTCTGCCAGGAATTTAGGTCAAAGTAAGGCAAGGCAGACCATGAGAATCTTAGAGAACATATAATTCTCCATAATCATGCTGAATTTCATGGTATTTTATGATGCCATCTTATAGCTGCGAATTAATTTAAATGAAATTATCTTAGCCAAGATTTTTAAAAGTCTGAAATCGGTTCAATGTTCACGAGCATATTTTCAACTAAAATTTATAAATGCTATAAACATTCCGTGAGGTAAGTTTCAGTCTCGAGGCCTCTCGGGGTAAAATATAATATCTCCACGTGAGACATTTTTCATCTTCGGCATTTAAAAAAATTAATGGAATTGGTCAAAAGTAAAGTTACATGTTTGTTCCAGAATGACCTGTTTAAAAATCACCGTTCGGACTTTCATGATACTTGGTATTAAGACGTTGTGAAAGATGTTAAAACAGAATACGTAATTCGATTTTTTAAATAAATCGCTAATATGACCTAATGGTTTTAGTGATAAAAAACAGGTGGCCATGTATTTTCACCGCTGCCTACTGAATCACTACTTCCACTTCCAGATCTCCCATCTAAATCGCTTTAAAGGAAAACATCTTGACTATATTTGCACTCTAGTATTTGGAAATAATTGGTTATAGAATTTTAATAATATATTAATATTTGAGGTAGATGTTGTAAAAAACATCTGAGACTTTGGCTTCTAGTAGATACACCAAATTCCAAATGTCTGTACTCTTACCAACTTGCAGTACTTATTTTCCCCTATTTACCCTCAACCCTTCATCGAATAACTTCAAAAAACGATCCAATTTCAGATCTCCCTATTATTCATACGTGTACAAAATTTCAAGTCAATATCTTAAACGGATCCAGAGAGAACGTGCGCTCAAATAATGTACAGACAGACCAACCGACTGACAGAAAATTTGATTTCGCTCAAATTTAAAATCTCGACATTTCATGACATTCTCAACCTACGTCAGCGACAAAAAATTGAAATTTCTTTTACGATTACCATACTTCCACTCCACTACGTTGATGTGGAGGAAATAATCTGAGGCCTTGACTTCTAGTATATACACCGAATCCCAAATTTCTGTACTCTTACCAGCTTGCTTCACTTATTTATCCCTGTTTAGCCCCCAACCCTTCAATGGAATCTTCTCAAAATACAATTTAATTACAGATGTCGTTATAATATACACATACACATGTACCAAATTTCAAGTGAACATCACAATTTTATTTTATCAACCCTTTTAATAAAGGAGGTGGTGGAGGGATTGTGAAATTTTGTAAAAATATCTGAGGCCTTGGCTTCTAGTATAAACACCAAATCCCAAGTTTCCATACTCTGACCAGCTTGCTTTACTTATTTTCCCCTCTTTACCCCTACTTAACCCCAACCCCTCAACGGAATCATCTCAAAATATAATCTAGTTCCAGGTGTCGTTATAATATGCACGTGTACCAAATTCCAAGTGAATGTCTCAATTTTATCTTATCAACTCCTTTAATAATGGATTAAAGATGGAGGGGGGGGGGGATATTATAAAAGAATCTGAGGCCTGGATGTATAGTATATACACCAAATCCCAAATATTTGTATTATTACCAGCTTGCTTTACTTATTTTTCCCCATTTGCCACTATTTACCCTAACCCTTAACCTGATAAGTTAAAAAAACAATCCAGTTCCAGATCTCGTTATAATACATACGTATCAAATTTCACACCGTTCCAGAGAAAGAGAGGCCGACAGACAAAACATTTTTTCTCGCTCAAAATTAAAATATCGACGTTTCGTGGTATTTTAAACCTGTTTCAACACGAAACATTTTTGATTTTTTTTACGATTACTATAAATACTTCCACTCCACTACGTGGATGTCGAAGTAAAAATGAAATTAGTCACTTACACTTATTTTTTACTATACCACATCTCAAAAAACAAATTGTTCAAATCGGTCCAAACATAAAGAAGTTTGTTTATTGGTTTATGCAAAATTCTTGTAGATATCGTTAAATTTATGTTAATGTTCAAAGCAATTCGGTTAAAACCGATTTATTACTTTCAGTGTACTTGTGTCTTCCTATTTACTACTTCCATGTAACATCTGGCGGTTTATTAATATTTTACCCACTCCAGTATTCACGCTGTCAATATTTGCTTCTTAAAATTTGTTACAGCGGCATAAAGTTTTCCAATATTGTTAGGAAGGTTGTGCCATAAATTTTTAAATGAAGTTTTAATGAATCCAAAAGTGCTACAGAAGTGTTTTATTGTTAGTCTAAATGACTAAGGGAATTAAACCATTTTAAACATATTAATGGGGGGCAGTTCAAATTATTGTGATGTTGCAAGCCGCAAGCTATAAAGTGACTATGTATTATGTTTATATTTTCTCTCGGCAGTAAAAATTCTTTGAGGAAGCATCATGCTATATGAAAACATCCAAATGAATAGACAAAACTCACCAACCCGTTTAGTATCGTTGCGGTAAAATTATATCTGTATTTGAAATTATTGTCCAAACTGCTGAAACAATTTAAACAAGAGAGAATACCATAGTTTGGCATATACGGAAATATTCAATACAACTAGACAAACCGAGATTCAAACGCACTTGAATAGACACTGGATAATGCTAAAATACTTTACTCATGTGTTTTTAATCATTATATAGGTACTTTATAATGACGAATAAAACAATGAAAATATAATTTCTAATTTAGAAACATTTCTTCCTCTTCTTCACGAGTTCACAAGATTCGTCATTGTCTAAATTATTGTTTATTATCTGTGCATTTTGATAACAATCTTCTTCGTACTGACACATATTTGTACATTTTAAATTATTCACTGCGCATTCGCAATGTTTCTAATTACAGTCAGTTTTGTAAAAATTAATATTCCAAGTAGAAGCGCGTATAGTTCAAACATTTTCTGAAAGCAATAATTTTTACGTCAGTTTCTCTTCACTTAGGGAAGTGAGTGCCTTAAAGTGGCTTTATAGGCCTACTTAAATGTTAGTTTATCCACATAGAATATAACAGACCTATCAACATGTCATGAATTTTCCTTTTTTTTAAAACACAAAACCACCAAAAATAGTGTGAAACGGCGATAGTTTTTCTCTCTGAAGTTAGTCACATTTTAAAAAAATATTTATTAACGTTATGTATCCTTAGTGTCCACTAGTAATAAAACGTGTGTCAGATGATTATAATAATGAAACATATTCTTTATAGGATTTTGCAAACATCGGAAAAAGCTATCTATGAGAACTAAAAGAAGAACTATATGTAAAAAATATTAATGAAATCTTTGCACTCTTTCGATAACCTGACTTTGCTAGCAAATCAAAAATCCTAAAACAAATTTGTCCAATTTCTTATTTGACATTCTTATTATAACACTAGCATCCAACATTGTCTCCTACGGCTAAGCAGATTAAGCTAGTATCTACATGACACCCTACTGTATGAAGGTTTAGTTAAAAATAAGAACAAAGGCCTAAAATGAAATTTATTTACCTACCTTGTCTTAAACAATATTTAATTCCAATCGATTACATTTTCATAAAACCTCTCATTCAGTTTCTTGGAAATACATAGCCTTTGAAACGTTTTTCGCCTTTATTCTGAGCTCATCAGAAAGGCACAAAGCCACTCACAACGATGTTTCATGCAAAATCAAGGGAATATCCATGAATAAGTATATTTGACATTGAGTGATAAAAAACAATAGACCTTCACCTATCTATTAGCTAACTAGTATTGTTCTCATTTTTAACTGAATCTTCATACCGTAGGGGGTCATGCAGATACTAGCTTAATCTGCTTAGCCGTAGGGAAATATGTTGCATGCTAGTGTTATGATGAGAATGTCAAATAAGAAATTGAACAAACTTATTTTAGGAGTTTTGATTTGCTAGCATGACCGGAAGTCAGGTTATCGAAAGAGTGCAAAGATTTCATTAATATTTTTTACACATAGATTTTTTCCGATAGTTTTCCGCTGTTTGCAAAATCCTATAAAGAGTATGTTTCGTTACCATAAGCAAACAAATAATAAATAATTCACTTTTAAACATGACCATATTGTTGTATTTTGTTAGTAGTACTAATACTAATAATAGTTGGTATCTGGTGAGAATATATTAAGTGTCATAGAGTCTTTGGAATAGTATTGCTTAGAGGATTGGTGCATAATTTTTGTGTGGACTTCTTCTTTAGTTTCGAGGTAAAGTATTTTCATTCTCTTTAAACTTTCTAAAAGTACTTATAAATTAAATTTTATTGAACAGTTTTCTATATGAAAAAAAAGTTATCTAGTCCTATTTAAATTATTCAAGCACTTTTTCAACATGTTGAAAACCGGTATATACAGTAGTTAAACATTTATTTTCTCTTAAATTCCGAAAATTTTGGTATCCGAACGAACTGATAGCTCAATGTGTCAAGAAATAAAAATAAATAAAAAAAACTCTTGTTGAAATAGGTTTAGAGTGTCATGAAACGTCGAAATATTTTTGAGCAAAAAAATGTCTACCAGTCGGTCTGTAACTTATTTTTGTCTGCACATTTTCTTTGGAACATGAAAATGGAAACTGTCTTTTAAAAAATTGGTAATGTCTGGCGGCAAGACTTTTTCAATAATTACACTTATATGTTACTTGTTATTAGTTTAGAATTAATTTCAGTTGCTAATACTTGCTACATGTAGCAAATTTTTTATTTATTTCTAGATGTGCATCGTTTTAAAAACGGATACCTGTTAGAATTATAGTTACAAGAAGAAGGTGAAGGTAAAATGTTATCAGCAATTATTTCTCATGTAAAAAGAATAGTAGCATATAGCATTGATTCAACCAATGATCGTAAAATAGAGGAGAAAATTCGACATCCATGCCGGAATTATCGTGAAAGATGGCGTGAAGCGAGAGTATTTTATAAATAAAAACGCTGCTTGGTGGAAACAAGATTTCATTATTAAATGAACCTTTACCATGAACATCTTTTGGTTGACCGAAACTTCCATTTTCTGAAAAATCGGGGATGTCAAAAAGAAAAGAAGCTTTACAATAATTATCAGCAGGAGGACAACATGAAGCAACTTTAATGGTTCAAGCTGCAGGAATAGCTGCACGTAAACAAGGAAAACGTGATTTAGCAATAGTTTTAAAGGAAATAAATAAAAGTCCTTCTAGACCATCCAAAGTTAGGACAGTGCTTTTTCCCCCAAGAAGGAGAGTTTAAGTTATAAACCCGAAGAAGATTTAGAACTTATTTTACACTATAATTTAAGCACCAATATTTGGATTTGACGTATGGGGCTAGTTTAAAAAGCTGTAATATTTATCCGGATTATAAAAAAGTGTGGAAGTGCAAATCTACATGTAGGGCATCTGAGAAAAGTGTTGGTGATGTTTTGGCAACAGTGCCTTTAAAAATATTTTGGAACACACTACGAAGAGAATTGTAGTCATGCAGGAAGAGGTGATTATGCAATACATGGAATTCTTGGAGGCTAATGAAATCAGTGCTACAATAGTTTTCACTTACGGCTTTGATGGAGGTTTTGGCCAGTCAGTATACAAACAAAACTTTGATACTCCAGGAACCCAATCTGACGAATCCCTGTTTGCAACGCCATGTACACCCCTTTGACTTGAAATGACAAATAATACCGTTCTGTGGAATAAGAGAACTCCCCAGTCTATTAGATTTTGTTGACGCATTAAATTGGAGTATACCAAAGACACAGCAGAGCATGTATTAAAGGGGAAGCAAAATATAGATAAAAAAATTGAAAATCTCGAAGAATTAAATCACTATGTGAAGATAAGGTAATAAATATTAAATATAACCTATTTATGGCACTAATTGATGGCAAAGTATTAAATGTTTTGACTGCGGCTAAATCAAGTCAGGCTTGTCCTATATATGGTGCTACACCTAGACATTTTTCAAAATTTTAAAGTTTTGGATCAACAGTTTTGACCCTAAAACCCAAAATACTCTGCAATATGGAATAGCCCAATTACATGCTTGGATTAGGTTTTTTGAATGCATACTGCATATTTCCTATCGACATTATTTGTGTGTGTAGCAAGTTAGAGGAAAAAACAATAAACTGGTATTTAACAACAGAAAAAAACATAACTAGGAAAGGTTTAAAACAGAATTGCATTTACACGATGACAAGCTAAAATCCCAAGCATTTGGTTGCACTAACGACGGAATTCTGTCCGTAGGGTATTTCAAAATACAAAGTTATTTAAAAAAATCATCGATGTTGACGAAAACATAATTAAAAGATTTAAAATTACATTAATGTGGCTGTTCTGTCAATTTCAAGTAAATATACAGAAATTTAACGCTTATTGCTTTGAAGCAGCCAAATTATATATTTTAAAGGGCCCGTGGTACCCAATGCCTACGACTGTACACAGAATTTTGGCACATGGCAAACAAATAATTGAAAATACCATATTACTAGGTTACTTCGGGGAAGAAGGATCAGAAGCCATAAATAAACTCTATAATACAAGGCAGGTTATTTCATGCCAGAAAAATTAGTAGGCCAAGAAATCTAGAAGAAGTATTTAATGGGGCAATGGGCACTTCAGATCCTTTAATTTCAAGCATAAATTTAGTGAAAAGAGAACATCGTCAATACAAATTACAACTTCCTTCTGAAGTACTTAACTTACTCTCAGGTGACTTCTCCGATACATCAGGAATTTCAGAAAGTGAAGATGAGAACGAAAAAACTCTCGGAAGAAATAATAGTAAATATTGAACAGTTAGATATCATACAATTAGAAAATGAAACGTAAAAATATTAATAAATATTTATAAAACCTAGAAACATTTCTTTTTCATATTTTTAAATTTTTAATGGGTGTAATGCAGCTTTTATTTATTTCCTAATAACAGCAAAAAATATTTAGTTATATTAGTTTTTTTTATAAAACAGTTTATGAATTTAGGCCAAAAAATCAGTCATAGAAACCAATGTGGAACGGCTTGAGATATTGACTTGAAATTTTATACACATGATATGTCTTATAATGAGATCTGGAACTGGATTGTTTTTTGAATATATCCGGTGAAGGGTTAGGGGGTACATAGAGGAAAATAAGTAAACAAGTTGATAAGATTACAAACATTTGTGGTTTAATGTTTATACTAGAAGCCAAGACCCCAAATTTTTTCACTATACTTTCCATCCCCCACCCATTATTAAAGGATTGATAAAATAAAATAGAGATATTCACTTGAAATTTGGTACATTCAGTTGAAGGGTTGGGGGTTAAATAGGGGAAAATACGTAGAGCAAGCTGGTAAGGGTACAGAAGCTTGGGATTTGGTATATATACTAGAAGAAAAATGCCTCAGATTTTTTTTTAAACAATTTTCAAATGATATGAGATCGCCTGTTCTTCGTCTGTTTTGATTATTTACCCTGACTTAGACCATCGCAAGATTAAATGTAATCATATCCAAGAAATTAAAAGTGTGGGCAACAATTTTTGTGTATATTTTTTAGATTTACGAGTTATTTCCAAAAACTTAGTATAGGCGTTAGAAAAATTCACTGAATTTAAAACAGCGCGGTAGATATAACATTTTTTACATATACCCTAACAAACTTTTTTATTCTACTTTAAATTTCTGTGCCAGAACGAATGTGATAGCTCGAAAGGTTGCTGAGCTATTGACAATTGAATATTTCACCATTGACAGTGGTGCAGATGGTCAACGGCGCTCATTTGGATTTGCCAAAAAGTGTGTTACTGTTATTTATTAGACCCCTCTATCCGAAGAAATGAGTCGTTTGCGTTCATTATTCCAAACTCACAACCCTCGTTTTTTGAACATAAGCGCTACAACTAACTAGGAGAATTGAAACACTTTAATTTAACATATTAATAGGGCAGTTTAAAATATTGCGGTGTTGCAAACCGCAAGCTATAAAATGACTTTGTAGTATGTTTATATTTCCTCTCGCCGCTAAAAGTTGAGGTCTCTGAGGGAGCACCATGATATATGAAAACATCCAGCGGATTAAATAAAACTTTTATGTCACATAAAACTTAATATTTTAAGCCTTTTCTTTATGTTAAAACTTGGGTTAGAGATCACAACTTCAAGTCGTGGTTTTCATTAGAAGTGTTTAAAGAAAGATTCTCCTCTCGTTATTAATAAAAACTAAAAGAACTCTAGAAAATCCACATAGATGAAGTTTTTAATCCTGCTGCTTCTCGTAATACTAACGAGACCCTGACTTTCAATTATCCTCTTTATCTAAACATTCCTTGTAAAAGTAATACGAGACTTGCTTAATGAAATTTTGTTAGAAAAACTACAACGTTTTTACGTAACCTCATATAAATTTAACAAGATAATGTAAATTTGCGCCGCTTCTTCCTTAAAAATTAAAATGTACGGCTAGAATCTCTTAGATGATGGTCGACTCGCTGCCACATCCTGACCACAAATTTTAATACAAAGCTAAATGAAAAAGCCGCAAACATAATTCCAGAACGTCCTCTTTCATGTATTTAAATTAATTCACTTTTGTTACAACTAATTCAACACAGACAAAGAAAATGTTAGTCACAGTACAATATAACATAAACGAGTAGAAATAGCCATCGGGCGTGGCCTTCTGCGAGTATAGTTTATCGAAAGTCAGTTTGAAAATCTTAAAAAAAGACCGACAAAGGAATAGCTGATATAACTAGCGAGTCATGAACTTCGACCGACGATTTTTATAATCACTTTTTAAAATAAAATAATTTAAAAGTAATATTGTTTCACTGCTTTACATTAACTGATAGGCATGATGTAAATTATTTATTTATAATACATTATTTATTTATAATAAATAATGTTACTTTAATAAGCAACTCCATAAATAATTCAATAGAACTAAATAAATATCACTCAACCTACAAGCAGGCTTTGTAATGGCTTATTCTTGTAGCAACGCTGAATTTTTAAGATTTTAAGGTTAAGGTTTTAAGGCGTCACTAAATGTTATATGGCTGAATTTTTCAGTATAAGTATTTTTCTTTTTGGTGTAGAATACGATAAAAAAAGTTTACAAGTGTAAGGAGCCGGCGACCCCTAAAGAAATCGAAAATATTGGCCGAAATTCGGTTTTTGGCCAATAACTCGAAAGATAAGAAAATATATATCAAAGAACTAATGGTACTAGGCGATAGAGGGGGAAATTTCATATCGAAAACGTATATGAAGTCTCTTGTACGATCAAAATTGTAGGCTCTAGATTTGTTTGTTTAACGCACGAGAATGGAACGTGGCAACACATAAGTAGTGCGCTCGAAGCGTGCGCGGTCTCGAACGCACTACACAAACTTTGTTGTAACTTTTGAAGTAATTAATGCAATTGAGCTCAACAAAGCTTAAATGAAAGACCTGTGACGGTTGAATTATTATATTTTCAAATATGAAAATGAATATATGTAGAAATAGTATATTTATGAAGTCGTAACATAAAGAGATTTCCGATGAAATCGGTGAAAGCTCTTCCATTTCTACAATTCTTAAGATAAAAACTTGTAACTTACATATATTACTCTTAAAGTAATGTATAAAAAGATCCGATTAGTGAAGAAAATCTCAAAAATTTAATTTTGAAGATGTTCACTTCCAAAATTTCAAAATCTTTTTTTTTATATTGACAAATTATGCATATTTACAATCTACTTCTATATACAGAGTATTAAGTAAGTTCGATGGGTGAGTCTGGCTTGAAAGGGAAATTGCCATCGTAGTTTCTCCTCGTTAATTATTCTTATGGTTGTAGTAGGTCTCGGGGCCATGTCTTTCGTAGTTTCCGGTTGTCTGGGCCGTTGTTATACAGTTGTTCAATTAATGTGTTTTCACTAGAAGTTATCCGGTTACTGTATGATACAGCAAACCTCTTGACTTCGTCCTCGATGAAGGGTATTCCGAGATTTTTGTGTATTGTCTGGTTGCTGACATACCATGGAGCTCCAACTATGGCCCTGAGGGTTTTTGATTGGAACCGTTGTATGATGTTTAATTTCG
Source organism: Stenurella melanura (assembly GCA_963583905.1). Classification (NCBI taxonomy): domain Eukaryota; kingdom Metazoa; phylum Arthropoda; class Insecta; order Coleoptera; family Cerambycidae; genus Stenurella; species Stenurella melanura. Next base: position 62,396,974 of record OY757313.1, on the reverse strand, counting down.
TTGGCTTGGCAAATCCCCACAATTGGAGTTCATATGTCCATATAGGTTTTAACATCACTTTGTATACTAGGACTTTGTTTGATAGTGAGAGTTTAGATCTTTTGCCGATAAGCCAGTACATTTATCGATATTTGATGTCTAGTTGTCTTCGCCTAGCCTGAATGTGTGAGTTCCAAGTGAGGCGTTAGTCGAGGTGCAGGCCAAGGTATTTGGTTTCTGTTTTGATTGGTATGGGCTCGTTATTCATTGTTACCGGGGGACAGATATTGTGCCGAGTAGTGAATGTGATTTGTACGGACTTAGATTGATTCACCTCAGTTTTCCATTTATTGTACCAATTACAAAGTAAATCCAGATGGTGTTGAAGGTTTTCTGAAGCCGTTGCTGGATTATCGCTTATGGATAAAAGTGCTACATCATCAGCGAAAGATGCAATTGTCGTGTTGGTCGTTTCAGGCATGTCTGCCTTGTAGATTAGGAATAGCAGTGGTCCAAGAACGCTACGTTGGGCGACGCCAGATTTTATAGGGTAGAAATTAGATTGGCAGCCATTATGTCTCACAGAAAAGTTTCTATCGTGTAGGTAGGATTTAATTAGGAGGTATTAATTGGAAGATAAGACTTTTTTGAGTTTGAAGAGAAGACCTCGATGCCATACTATGTCAAAAGCCTGTGATATGTCGAGGAGCACTGCATTACAGAATTTCTTTTGCTCTGGACTTTTAGCTATTTGATTTACTATCCTATGTACTTGATTTGTTGTGGAGTGTAGTTCACGAAAACCAAATTGGTGACTTTGGAGAAGCAATTGTACGTCATGATCTTCGTAGATTCGTTTTAGCAACAAGCGTTCAAGTACTTTGCTAATTGTAGGTAGTATGCTCACAGGGCGATAAGAGGTGGCTTCATGTAGAGGTTTACCGTGTTTGTGGATCATAATAATGTCCGCATATTACCAGGTGATTGGGAAATATGATAGACGTAGAATACGATTAAATATGGTGGTCAGGAGAACTACTGCTTTCCGTGATAGATTTTTCAAGATTTGTCCTGTTATTAGATCATATCCTGGGGCATTACGTGCGTTATGCTTTTGAATTTCTTCCATAACTTCGGACGGACGAAATGCTTTTATAGAAGGAGTCATTTGACATGGAGCGTCGATATAGTTTTCAACTTCCTCGTTTATGTCATCTTGTTCAATATCAAACACACCTGATAGGTAGTCTGCAAAGGTTTCGGATTTCTCCTCGTCAGAGCGAGCCCATTCACCATTTGCTTTATAGATTGGCGGTATGGGTACCTGAGGTCTTTTGAACTTCTTTGTAGCTTTCCACAGCGTACGGTCATCCACGGAGAGGTTGGTTACGTACTGCTCAAAACTGTCGTTTTGGTCATATGCTAAAGTTTTTTTTCAATTCTCGGCTTAGTCTGTTATAATTATGTTGATCTGCGGCATTTCTAGATGCCTGCCAGATTCTTCTAGCTCATCTTTTTTCGCTGAGTTGTCGAATGTGAAGTGGGATGTTGTTCAATTAGAAAATCTTGATATGTATAACTAACTTTAACCATCTATTACTTTGATTTAAATCGCAATATTATATTTCTGTAGATGGGATTTTTAAAGCTTGAAATGTGTACTTTAAGATGAAGGGAATTTACCATGAAAATTAAATTAACCCTCTTTATTTTACGAAGATAAAAGAAAATATTTTTTTGCTCCAAAATTCGTGAAGCTATTGGTAAAATAAACGTTAATAACTTTAATTAAAAAAATTATTTGGCATACCTATCTATCGGATCTTTTTATTATTACTTCAAGAGTAATATGTGAATGTTTCAGATTTTTACCTTAAGAATTACAGAAATGGTAGAGCTTTTACCGATTTCATCGGAAATCTCTTTATGTTCAAAAATCTGGAGCCTACATTTTTGATCGTACAAAAAAACTTCATATACATACGTTTTTGATGTGAAATTTCTCCTTCTATCGCCTAGTGCTATTGGGTTTTTGATACATATTTTTTAATTTTTTGAGTTATTGGCCAAGAATCGATTTCGGCCAAAATTTTCAATTTGTTTAGGGGTCGCAGGTACTTTACGGCTGCTGTAAACTTTTTTTTTACCGTATTCTACACCAACGAAAATACTTATTCTGGAAAATTCAGTCACATCACATTTAGTGACCGGTTTTTATCAATTTCTGTCTCTGACAACTGGGCTATACCTGTTGGGAGTGATAATGATAACACAATTGATTCTTACTTATGGTCATAAGTACAAAACCAATATCTTCATCATTTGTTTTTTTTAAGGACCACATTAAATAAGTCATAAAATATTAAAATGTACAAGGTGAGCAAAAATCGGCAGAGTTTTTTTTTAATTGCATAGAGGTTATTTACCAGTAACATACTGGTTAATTGTGATATTTTGTAGATTCCCTGAACACCGCTTAAAAAGAAAAAAATACTTGTCGCAGGGAATCCCAAAGAATTGAAGGGGAAAAAAATTAAGATAATGTCACAAATAACATTTAGACCAGCTTTATGTTGGTTTAAATCATATCGCAATAACATATATCTAAAAGTAAAGTTCAATAGTAATATATCACATGTTTTAGAAATTAAATATATAGAGTACCTCAAAGTATGGTCATTGGATCAATATTATTTCTGCTTTATGTTAACGTATTTCTGGTAGGCCATAGACTTTGTGTGTTAAGAAATTCAGAATAAATATATTCGTAGACGATACAATGATTTACATTATGAGGAAAAGTATAGCAGAAATGATAACAATAATAAACCTGAAACAAAATGGGATTTTTGGATGGCTATGCGATAGCAGCTTATGTGTAAATATAAATAGGTGTAAATATATGCTAATCAATAAGTTAAAACACTTAGATGATCTAAACTTTAACATACAAATTTTGAAATGCATCGCACTTTTTACTAAACTGAAACACAAATTTACGATGCAAGTGATAACATTTTGCATAATATATGTGTTTAAAACTATAGGATACTATTGCTCAGCGATGGTTCCATTGTATTTTACCCATCAAGCTACGACCAGTGTACACTGAGCTAGACTATGAGAAATTAGACAAAATTCAAATTTCATGGAACTGCGTTAAAATTGGTACTTAAATTAAATTAATAATACACTTCGTTATCTTCCCCGTTTACGTTCGAACGTATGTGTTGTAAATCATAATTATAGGTTCTTTCTGAGTTAGCTAGTTTAAACCGCGATATAGGATGCTATTTTATGTAGAAGATGTGATCAACCTGGCCGTGAGAGGGCTCTTCGTAATATTAGGTAACATTAATTACAAATATTGATACCGAGGGCGTTGGTAAGTCAGTAGAGCAGATTAGAATATCACTTTTGCCCGGTCCGTCAAATAGTCAAGTTGACTATTATTTCCAATCTTCACCACATTTAAGTACAAAGGTTTATCATCGCCGCTGGTTTCTTGTCAACGTTTTTTATATTAACACCGATAAGACCGATTCACAAAAATGTGTGTTTTGAAGCAATAATTTTCCGTTTAAATGTATCAGAATATAATTATCATTTTCCAATATAGCGAAATAAATCTTGGATTGATTGATTGATTTGCCAGCGTAAGGTGGGCATTGCTGCCGATTCCGGGGCATGGAGATTTGTTCCACCACGCAGCCCGATCGCCCGCCGAACGTCCATCTGCAGTCGTCCAGTCGTCTATTACATATTCATGCGGCTCCACCTGACCGACCACGGATCGTCCCACCGTGTGCCGGAACAAACCCCGGTGCTTTCAAAATTAGGAAATATTTATCAAAGTGTAAATACGACTTCTTCTGTCAGAAGTTTTATAAAGGAGAGAGAACTGTAAAGTAATACAGTGAAATTGCTTATTCTGTGCTTGTCAGCGTCAGCAACACTTTTAAAAACAAATCCATATCAATCGAATGAGAGGACTTAGAAACATGTCGGAATAATGCATACTTATAGTAAAGAAAGACAAGATGCAAAATATCATGTATTTATGGTAGGTATCTAGCGTTGCAAACATTTAACGCAATTTCAAAAGTTTCCAGAATTATCAATGACATAAAATTTCGAAAAAACCTACAAAATTAATCTCCCTCAAGAACTGAATATAAAGTCAGTTTGAAAAAAAAATTTGAACCAGATCAAAATATTCTCAAGAATTATAATGAATCCAATAAAACTGAATATAAGAATGACGGCGATGTAGTTAGTGATTTTAAAAGTATGTGTCCACAAACTGTGAATGAAACTATAAAAGGAAGAATGTTGGTTTAAAACCGTTGTTTATAATTTACATTAAACCGTGTTGGCTATCTGATAATAAATTATTCCCCAATAAAAAGTTTGCAATTCGATTGAAAACAATTTTTTCCAACATTCTCGATATAATGCATAATAGAGATATTGTGCCTATAATTCTCGTGATTATTTAGATCCCCTTTTTTAAATATTGGAGAGACAACGGCTACTTTTAGGATTGACGGAAATTTCCCCTCTTCAAGAGATTTGTTAATAAGGTTGCGTTTTCGAAATCATTCAAATATCTGAATATAGTAAAACACAGTAGTAGAAATCTCTGGTAATATAGTTAATATGCGTTCAAGGCTTTTATATTTATGTATTACTTCATATTAATTTTGAGGTGAACTGTTATTTATGGAAATGGTGTTTTCGGAGCTTCGATTATTTTATCGAAGTAAAAACGAAAGCATTCTTACAAATGCGTCTGAGTACCCCCCTCATACATTGTGACATATAAACCCTAGTTGTCTGAAATATTTTTATTTTGATATTCTTTAGTTTTTTCAATTTTGTAGCTCCCTGCTACAGTCACGCCGTCATAAAAACCTGTTCCATTTTATGATGGCATTATGCATTGTTTGACTTCTATCTGAACTTAAGTTGGTTTAAAACAATTAACTTGTTTCCGATTTACCGATCAAGATTTTGAATGACATCAGATATAAAAAGGTATCGGTTGGTATTTTACGTTTGCACATTTTAATTCAATTCACCGAATAGTCGGACGTACACAACGCCAATATTTATAGCATATTGGATTTAAATTGAATAAAAGTTAGAAAGAATAACAATAACAGTGAATGTAGCTTGATAAATTTTACGATTCAAGAGAGCTGGCATTTCCAACGATAACCTGACCACGAAAGCGCACAGTATTTCTAAAATAGTGGAAGCAGCAAGTTGCAACTCGGTGAAGTAAATCAGCGGGGGAAAATATATTATCTTTCCGCCACAGAGCGATGTTTGTTTATCGGCATTTTCGGGGTTTGTTGCTTAGAACACATGATGAAAAAACTTTTAGCCTGTGGATAATAAAATAAACTACGACCGTCTGAACATGGACAAAACACTAGAAATTTGGAAACGAAAATAAGATTTTGCGAAAATATTTTATTTAGAAACAAATATAAGAGATTTTACTACACTATAAAGTTCAGTAACAATTTAAGTCCTCTGTCTATCTCAGCTACAACTTCAGTTGTAATAACAACGTATGGTAAACACATGTCACATTTTATTGCTTCCACAACCACGTAGTGGAGTAGAAGTGTAGTTAAGTAATCATAAAAAATGTCATTTTTTTGTTGGATAGGTCTAGAATGTTATAAAACATCGAGATTTTAAATTTGAGTGAAAGAAAAATTCGGTCTGTTTGTCGGTCTGTCTGTCTGTAACTTATTTTGTGCGCACATTTTCTCTGAAACGCTTTAAGATATCGACTTGAAATTTTGTACATGTATGTCTTATAACGAGATCTGGAACTGAATTGTGCTTTGAACTTATCCGGTGAAGGAACTAGGGGCAAATGGGGGTAAATAGGGGAAAATAAGTAATGCAAGACTTGTAATGGTGGCTTTTGGTTCGTAATTGAAATTACACACAGCAATTACTCAATAACGTGCTTTATTAACAATGGCGACAAAATACAGGAAGTTCATTCCCTCTGACATTTGAGATTACCACGTGATATGCAACTGACCGCACTATACTGTGTGGTAGTGTGCCTATCCTACAAAGTTGTTAAGAGTATAGAAATTTGTGATTTGGTATATGTGTATGTACTAGAAACCAAGGCCTCAGATTTCTTATAATGTTTTCCACCCCCTCCAAAGGGGGTAAACAGGGATAAATAAGTCCAGCAAACTAGCAATAGTCCAGAAACTTCAAATTTGGTGTATTACTAGATAGTCGAGACAATAAAGCCTAAAAATCATCAAAACTTCTTAGTCCTCAGAGACAGGTCCGATTTTGATGATTTAAAAAAAAATGTGTTTGCTAATATTATTCAAGATTAGAAACATCCCAAGTGGCGCAAGTAATTATTTAGATTATTTAGCGGTGGATGTCACCCATTCTCGGGGTGGAAAGTAGTAAACTTTAAATAACCCCAGGAATCCATACGCAGATGAATTCTAAGCAAAAAATGTTCTATGAAGTTTTTTTGATAAATCAATATTTTGTTTTAGTTTTTCAGTTATTCGAAAATGTTGATTTTTCATTAAAAAATGCACGTTTTAGATCAATTTTTCATGAGTAACTCGAGAACCTACGTTTTATCAAAAAAAAGAAAGAACATTAGGAGCAAAAATGAAGCTTATAAAATAATAAATCAATTAGTTTTCTCTTGTTTCTGGAGATGCAATAAAAACCGACTTATGGGTCGTTGAAGGCGATTGTTTGTTTGCCGAAAACTGAATATGAATCTTTCAACATTAAATAACGGAAGAACGACGAATTTTTGGAGGAAAACTTGTCAGACCTTTTTTAAAATACTAGAAAAGACCTTTAAAATGAGCATTAGTATAAGTCATTATCATAAAAACTTATGGAGTTATGATGAAAATAAATCGGTTGTCTCGTTTTTCGGAGAAACAATCAGCAATGAAACCAATAGCTTAACCCCAAGAATTGAAATTAAACGTAGTCCATTCACAATTTACTTTATTTCAGTACTAACAATATGTTCTAGAATTTTGTTCACAATAACTCAAAAACTAAAGAAAATACGTAAAAAATGCAAGAGTACAAAAATGTGGGATCTTCTTTGCAAAGAATTGGTGTTTTTTATTTCTCTAGACTGAAAATTAATTGAGATATCACTGTTTTAAGTTTGCATTTAAGTGCTTTAAATTAAAAAAATTCAAACACGAAAGGTTCAAGGAAGTTCAACTTTACAGGCTACAAACGCCCATGAAATTTCCTGCAAAATGTTTTTTGAAGCGATTAGAGGTCTTATTAATTAAGGAAGTTATCGTTAAATAACCAATTCGAATGTTTTGTCAAAGCTACTGTAAAGAGCAAGAGGGCGGTCTAACTAAGTGTCTCCCACAAAGAACTAACCAGCTGAACATTTGAAGAGGGTCTATTTACAAGTTCAGTTGTGGCCTGGGAATAATGTAACGCATGAAAAATGTTATTGAAAATATAATGAAACTATTCTAACGAAGCGCCGATCGAAATAACTCAGCCTCCAGCTGCACAAAATATTCTGAAATAACTTTTTAACTTCCTTAATTCTTAAGACATCTAATCGCTCAAAACAATTTTAAAGATCTTTTCAAGTATTCAAGTCATCGTTATTCCGTTATTTAACCATTGTTTAAAAGTGGCGATAAAAATCTGGTATTAAATTATCATCCTATATCTTTAATTACAAACTTAACAAAAATATTTGAAAAAGTTATTAAAATTAGATTAATAAAATATTTAAATAAATGCAATTTGATATCAGATAAACAATTTGGATTCAGGGAGGGTAAGTGCACCCAGGATGCCATTTCTTTTCTCACCGGCAACATTTACAAGGCATTAGATAAAAGCAAAGCATCGATTTGTGTATTCTTAGACCTAGCCAAGGCCTTTGATACTGTCAGCCATGTCCAGCTGTTAGAGACTTTGGATCATTTTGGAGTTAGAGGAAAGGTGCATGATTTGATTACCAGTTATCTGAGTGATAGAAAACAATTTGTTAAAATTAATGACAGTATCAGCAATTACAGAGTTGTGAAATACGGTGTACCCCAAGGAACCGTGTTGGGTCCAGTTCTCTTTATTATTTATATTAATCATTTATTAACCATTCATAGCTCTGGCAAAATAATTAGTTTTGCAGATGATACGGCAATCTTTTATGAAGCACCATCTTGGACTGATCTAAAAGAAAAAGTGCAAAATGATTTAAAAAATTTAATAAATTGGTTTGACCATAAACTGTTGACTATTAACTATAAAAAAACTACTTATGTTCCTTTCAACTGCAACAAAAGTAATTTACCTGGCTATGATAAACTTGAAATATATTCCAATGGTAACTTAATTGAAATAAGTAGTTCCAGTTTTACTAAATATTTAGGGGTCTACATAGATCAACATCTAAAATGGGACATACATATTAATTCTGTCACCAAAACACTTAGAAGCATATTATATAAATTTAAATTCTTAAATAAAATATTGGACATAAAGCAAATGAAAATCATATACCATGCACTAGTAGAGTCCAGACTATATTATGGAATCTTGGGATGGGGTGGTGCTTTAAATATTCATATAAAAATGCTTGAAATAACACAAAAACAATTTCTAAAAATAATGTTGAATAAAATTCCAACGTATCCGACTAACCTACTTTTTACAGAATGCAGACTCTTTGATGTTAGGCAAATATATTTTTTTCAGATTATCGTTAACCAATTTAAAAATAAAAATAATTTGGAGTTACTCAGCCATACATATACAACAAGAGGTAAAACTAATTTACAAGCAAAAATTCCTCCCTCTTCTAAAACTATAGGTCAAAGAAGTTATATCTTTCTTTCACCTCGCCTTTATAATATCTTGCCAACTGATATAAAACAGTCTACTTCATTAAAGCATTTTAAATATAAATGCAAAATGTATATTCTAAACTTGGACAGTGATTTTATCCATTCCCTGATCAACACAAAAAAAATAAAGAAAAATGAAAAAAAAAAAAAATTAATGTAATAGTCAAGTTCGCATTTAGATGCATTTAGATGTACTTTCAGAAATATTTTCAACAGTTATACTACATGTCTTGATCTTATATATAATAAGAAAGCACACAGATTCATTATTTATGAATACGTGAACCCACGTACAAATTAATTTTTGTGGGTTTTTTTTCTGTTTATTTATAAATATTACTTTACTGTAGTGTTTCCTCTGAATTATTATGTGTTAGTTATTTAAGTATAGTTCTGTATTTATGTATCTACATATCTACTTACTCAAGTTTTCAGAAATGTGTATTTTTATATTATAAATAAACATATTATTATTATTATTATTGTCTTTGTAGTCTCGTTTTTCAACGGTTTATCTTCGATGGTAGGTTGCTTCAGACGGACATTTGTCAAGTCTTTCAGCATATTAGTTTTGAATCGATAAGAAACTTCGTACAATGTGACATGTGTCTAGTATAACAGATTTTTGTAAATTCGGCGATAAGTACTTTATGTCCAATTCTTCTGTTTGCTTGATGGTGTTTTGAGGTATTATTCCTGTTGCGGATATTATGATCGGCCGTATGTCAACTCTATTTACTCTCCACATTTGTTTTATTTCTGCTGCAAGTTCTATGTATTTATTTATTTTTGCTGCATATGTAGTTTGTAGGTTATTGGATAGTGGGATAGCAACATCAATAAGGGTGACTTCTTTCTTAGTTTTGTTGTAAATTACTATATCCGGTCTATTGGCCTGTATTCTTATGTCGGTTCGGATCTCCCTGTCCCAGTACATTTTATACTGATTGTATTATTATTATTATTATTATTATTATTATTATTATTATTATTATTATAAAAGTTAAAAGGTTCGAATTCAGTTTTCGGCAAATAAACAGTCACCTTCAACGAGCCATTACTCGATTCGTATTGCAGAAATAAGAAGAAACCAATCGATTTGGTATTTTATAAGTTTCATTTTTGCTCTTGATGTTTTTTTGGTAAAACGTCAGTAAAGTAAAGAATACACCAGAAACTCGCAAAAAATGTTATCTGAGATTTTCCTTCCGTAACTGTTAGTGCGAGGATTAAACATCACAAAATCACAAAAATCAGTTCTGGGGGTGCCGCCACCACCCCTTCGGTGATAAAAGCCTTATTTTACTGATAACTCGTTAACCGTTGACTAATTGCCTAAAAAAAGTCCTCTTGTAATTTTCTTGTACCTGTATGCAATGGTTTTGAAGAAAATCAATATTGACAAAAATCGTAAAATTTATATTTTTAATGCACGTGAATTTTCGCTTATTTTTTTTTTTGCGCGCGGTCTATTGAATTTGAATTGCTCGAATACCTAACAAGATAGGAAGAAAAATCGAGAAAAGATGCAGCCATTAAATTTTTTGATGATGTTTTTGTAGTACAATTTTTTAACTATTAAATTATTAGAAACTTATATTATACATAAACTGAAAAGAAAGGTTTGAGCTAAATTTTCATGATGTTTGGGTCTCCCTTTTATTTTTAAGAAACAATAAAAAATTGGCCAAAATTTGGCTAACTTCAACATGCTGGTAAATTTGTAAATGTGAATATTTTTATTCCCAACTGTTTCTACATTGAAGTACTACGTTGAACTAAAATAAAATGCATTTATAACTTATATTAAAATCAGTTATTTTTTATGGGCCTGTGAATAGTTAGATGCATCAAAAAATCAAGAGATAATTATATTATATTGTTGATTTTATATACTAATAAATACCAATAGCCCTCAAAAATGGCAACACAAGAGAGTATTTTATATTGGGTTTCAAGCAAGTCAATCGCTATCGATTTCTGCGGTTATTTTGAGTATACTAATTTCCACCCCTGAGAAGGGGTGACATCCACCCCTAAACTATATAAATAATTATTTGTACCACTTGGAATGTTTCTGATTGTGATTAATATTAAAAAACACACATTTAAAAGAAATCATCAAAATCGGAGCTGTCCCTGAGGACTAAGAAATAAAAGTCTTTATTAACTCGACTAAGAAGCCAAGGTCTCAGTTAATTATGATATCTGCCACCCTCACCATCACCTTCAACAGTCCCACTCCATCATTAAAAGAAACAACAAAATAAAATTGTGCTTTAGATGCTTCGACGAATCCCCCCTTAAACGCGTCCTGCGGTTGACTCCAGTCAATAGTGGACCTTTTAAATAGCAAGAAGTAAACTTTTACATAGAGCAATAATGTAATGTGTACGAAAGATCACATATTTTAAGTATTACCTGTTACATATGCTGACGCTGAACGTATTATTTCGCAAAATAAATACGATTTTAAGGAAAGGCGCCAAAGTTTAGAACAAATACTCATTGATTGATAGTTAAATAATGTATGTATTCATGTGTGTGTGTGTGTGTTGTGTGTATATAAATACTGTGGTGATACTGGCAAATATATTTTTTAATTATCTTATGGAAAATGTTGACTGTTTGATCTATATACTTTGTAACAGGTTTAAACATGTCAGTAACATGCACACCAAAATCAGTCCATATCAGATACAAAATTGTTGTTAATTAGAAACTAGTTACCGATCGCATAAGGTTTATCTAAATAATTAACGATCAATTTGTTGGGCGCGAGGCTATAAATTAAGGGTTTAAATAAATTGTGTTCGATAAAATCACACAGGATAAACAATACTGGAATTCAAATGTCATCTTTATCTACAAAATATTTTCAACATTATTTCCACATTTCGGCTATACAATGTACACTTGGTGGCAATTTACTTCTTTCGGAGCTTTAATGACATGCATACGCTTACCTTTTAATAATACAGGGTGTATTATATAAATATAAAGAATATGTTTCAATACACCGTATACGTACAAATATTTTGCATGAGTCTATGTTGGCCTAAAAGAAGTAAAACATTATCAAACAAGCATGTTTTCAGTGTATAATATCCAACTATACAAACAAGAAGGACGAGATAAGAAAATGTTTTATCATCCGACATCATACACTACTCCAATAAAAATTTGGAAGTTTTAAACTTATTGCCGCATTGAATAGAAACAGGAAAGAGGGATCAGCGCACAGTGGTGCTTTTCTTGAGGCGTAAAGCGTCAAAAGTCGGTAACCAGCCAATTCTCAATAGTAGAGTTAAGTATTTGGATATGCTAAATGCTAATGGGTATACGTTAGAAATATTTTGCATGAATCTATGTTGGCCTAAAAGAAGCAAAACATTCTTAAACGAACATTTTTTCAGTATATGATATTCAACTACACAAACAAGAAGGACGAGACAAGATTTTTTTTTTTTTTTTTTTGCATTGGATTTCTCCATTAGCCAGATACTTATTATGTATTTACTGCTTTACTTATACGTTCATAACTAACCTAACACGACGACCACGAGACAAGATAATTGCGATGATTTCTCATTTTCTCATTTAAAACGTTCTCCATTTAACTGATTTTTTATTTGTTATAATAATGGAGTTTCCAATACATGCTGTCTCAATCTTCGGCTCACTGTAAGATATTCTAGGTGCAAAAAATTATGAATACACTTTCTGAAGTCTAAAGAATCAGAAGCAATTTGTCATCCGACATCACACACTACTCTAATAAAAATTTGGAAGTTTTAAACTTATTGCTTCACTGAATAGAAACGGCAAGGAGGGACCGGCGCACAGTGGTGCTTTTCTTGAGGCGTCAGGCGTCAAAAGTCGGTAACCTAGCCAATTCTCGATAAAAATTTACGAAACTTGGTAGAGTTATAGTAGGTTCTGTATATAATACAGCCATATGAAAAACCTGCAAAAAAGTTTAAAGTAGACCGGCCGCAATTAGTTTTCAATCTATGTACAAAAAAGGGCCTTAGAGAAGGTGTTCGGCTTCTTTTATTATCATCATAAAAAATTGTCATAAATATTTTCTAACGAATTAAGAACGTGGACCAATTCCACTGAGTATAATTGGTTGAAATTTGTCCTACCAAATAGATGATTCCTTGAAATAAGTGATCTAGTCAACGTGGACTTCCAGGGGTGGAATAACTGTGTCTTTGTTATAAAAGTTTAAGAATAAATTTATTAACTTTTTCACATTATTGTACTGCACGACTCCAGCGGCATACTAATCAGAAGCGGTCGATCTCCTTTAGGCTTTTTGCGAGCTTTTCTGTATCACTGGATTTCATATGGAACTAAACTCAGTTTTGCTGCAGAATATTTTTTTTCAACGTAGCGGCTTCAAAATTGGGGGTCAGAAGAAGCAAGGACGACGAAAAAATCAATAAAACAATCCCGGCACAAAAAGAGTCGTGATCCTGGAACTTGGCCCGAGTAGTATAATGTATTTTTCTACGCTGAATTCGAATCCGACCACAGAAAGAAACACGCCCAAGATTTTCAACTAGAGCGATAAAACCACCCTTAGAATAGACTAAAATCGTCTACTCCTAATATACAATCCTATGGTTTGCCGATTTCAAATTATAAAATGCTGAAGGCCAAAAATCGATTCTTAGAGTGAAAATCGAATAAAATATGGGTTGAAAAGGGTGTAAAAACGAAAATGTGACAGTGCGTGATTTTCATTCTAAAAGTTTAATTATTATCTATGGATTTTTGAGGTTGCTGATTCCAAATTTCAGCACGTAAAAGCCAAAAATTTATTTGTTAGGGTGAAAATCAAGTAAAATAGAGGTTGAAAAGGGTATAAAAATGAAAGTTTGACAAATTGCGTGATTTTCATTCTAAACTTTCTAGGGTATTTGAGGTTGACGATTTCAAATTTCAACATGCTAGGAGCCAAAAATTTATTCTTAGGGTGAAAATCGATTAAAATAGGGGTAGAAAGGGGTGAAATATGAAAAGTTGACAAATTAAGTAATTTTCATTCCAAAACTATATTTCTAGGGATTTTTGATCTTGCTGATTTCAAATTTCAGCATGCCAAAAGCCTAGAACTTAATCTTAGGTTGAAAATAGAGTGAATTAGTAGTTGAAAGGGGTGTAGAAATAAAAAGTTAGTAAAATAAGTTATTTAGGATCTGAAATTATATTTTTCGGGGTTTTGAACATGTTGGGTTCAAGTTCAAATCCGTTCTCAGAAAAGCTTATGTACCCTCAAAATTTTGAGCAAGAGCGAAAAAAAGAGAAAATTAAACCTGATTTATGGTAACAATAAATACGTGCAAAAAGAAGTTAACAAGAACAATACTATTGTATTTAAATATTTTTGGTATATCGCAAAGAATTTACCACTATGAGGGGGTTGAGTATTAACATGTATAAAAGAAGTTTTCATATGGGAGATTTAAAATATAATTTATATAAATGTAAACTTGAAATCAGCATTTCAGCATTTCACTGAAATTTAGGAAACAGAACTACAATAATAATTATTCATCGCATCTCCGTCCTTCTATGATAGTACTGGTAGGTACACTTTATTGGCATGATTCACGCACAAATTTTGAAGACGTTGACAAAAATCACCCAATATCCATATCAACTAACAGTCAGCGACTACGTGCTTAGTTCATTTTATTGTGCCTTCACGTGCAGTGTTCGTTTCTTAATAAAAGTGCAAAATGCCAAAATATCGAAAACGGAAGAATTTAAAAAGAAGCTTGCTTGTCTAGAAAAGCAATGATTTTCCAGTCAGATATTTACGTACAGGGCATAGTTGTTTTGAATATGTTAATCCCGTAAACGTTTGTTTTGCCAAGTACATAAAACACAAATAAATTGCCGTGACCTTTGGGGAAAAAAATATACAGGGTGTACAGTTGTCTTGACTTAGACACCCAGAAATAATTGTGTTTGCATTTGCACACATCTGACCAATGTCTTTTTGGTTTAATATACTTAATGGGTGAACATGTTTTTTGTAAAAACCCAAAAAGTATTGATTCGTTTTTTCCACATATACAACGCTTTAAACCAATGGATTCTATGCTCTTGTAAGTGCTTCGAACAAGTATATAAAATACAAATAATTCCTATGATCCTTGGAAAAACTATACAGGGTGCACAGTTGTCTTGACTTAGACACCCGGAAATAATTGTGTTTGCATTTGCACACATCTGACCAATGTCTTTTGGTTTAATACTTTGATGGTTGAGCATGTTTTTTGCAAAAACCCAAAAAGTATTGATTCGTTTTTTCCACGTATACAACGCTTTAAACCAATGGACTCTGTGCTCTTGTAAGTGTTTCGAAGAAGTACATGAAACACAAATAACCTCCTATGATCATCGGGAAAACTATACAGGGTGTACAGTTGTCTTGACTTAGACACCCGGAAATAATTATGTTTGCATTTGCACACATCTAACCAATGTCTTTTTGGTTTAATACTCATGAGCATGCTTTTTGCAAAAGCCCAAAAAGTATTGATACTTTTCTCCACATATACAACGGTTTAAACCAATGTATTCTATGCTCTGGTAAGTGTTTCGAACAAGTACATAAAACACAAATAACTTATTATGATCCTTGGGAAAACTATACAGGGTGTACAGTTGTCTTGACAGACACCCGGAAATAATTGTGTCTTGCACACATCTGACCAATATCTTTTTGGTTTAATGCATTAATGGGTGAGATTCTTTTTTGCAAAAACCAAAAAAGTATAGATTAATTTTTGCCACATATAAAACGCTTTTAAAGCAATGGCTTGTTGGATTCTATGCTCTAGTAAGTGCTTCGACCGACAATTTGGCAACAAAAACTAAACATTGGGGATTTTTGTCCGAAACTGGTGTTAATTTGCCTTTCTTGTAACTTCTTAGGCTCCTCATAGAGGTCTGAATTAAGCCAACATGATACCCGTGTTGCCTCTAATACTGAAATCGCAGAAACATCTATACCTTCTGAAAATATAGCCGAGATAAGTCAGAGAATAATCTTTGTTAGGAGAAAGCCCTAATGTTTCAAATATTACGAGTCCCGATTTACTCGTACAATGGCCCCCTTTTTTTTTGAGACAAAAATTTTCTGTTGAAGCCTGCAAAGAGCTCATTCATAAATATCCATTACCTGAGAACTGCAGATCCCTTGCTGCTCCAAAAATTAATGACGAAATAAAATCTCTTCTAAAATCTTATGGTGTCAAAACGTCTTAATTTCTGACGAACTTGCTGGAACAGTTAGGGAGAGGTTTGAGTATTTTAGGAGCAATATTAACATCAGAATTGAAAGTAACTAACTTGTTTTAAATGACGAAGTGTTACAATGTTTAGCTGATGCAGCACAACTTTATTTTAGTATGCATTATGTGCTATCGTTAAAACGGAAATTCTAACTAGCACAAAACAAGGATAAAATAGGAGGAAACAGACACAGTAAAGGAAGGAAAAGTGACATCGAGAAAGAAAGCAACGGAGAACAGCAGCTGAGTCCACTGCAGTTACCGGGCCGGAACAGGTGTTGCAAATAGAGGCAACTGAAAATATTGCTGGTAGGCTAAATTTTCTTAGAAATAAATGGACCCAATAACTAATAATTCCAAAATTTTGGAATGGTTGCAAGGTATTATATAACCTTTTTATAAAAAACCATGCCTAAAACGTAGAGACCTATTTTAAGGAGATAAATATTCCTCTAGCAGAGGTGGATATTTCCAAATGTAAAAATCTCAGAGATCAATTTTTGGACCCGTATATTTGAAAGAAAAAAAAATAGAAAATACAGATTCATTTTAAAATTTAAAAAAGTTAACGAATTTCTTCCAATTAGCCACGATCAGCCCAAAAACTGATATCAGTGACAACACAACATGGTTATTTTGCAAAAATTAAATTTGAAAGAGGCTTATTTATTACTGGATGTTGATAAACCTTCCAGAACAATTCTAAAGTTTAAATTTCACAGTAAATTACACGAATTTAATTGTTTACCTTTTGGCTATGGCCAAAACACTACCGGTGAGGCTAGCTAAGTCTTCCTGGCTTAAGTTTGTAATTAATTTTGATACCATGACAATAAAACTGCCGGAGGAAAAATAAATATATAGAAAAGACAAGAAGTTTAAATACATTTTAGAAAAAAAAAATGTATACTATAAAGAGAAATGACATTTTCTTTTCTCTCTTCAGAAGGGTAGACTAATACACTATTATTAGTAAACACATATGGACCATCCGGGACCTGATCAAAGGACCTCGGAAAGCTTGGGACAGTGGGGCATCTTAAAAGTGTAGCATACCCACTACATAAAAAGAATAACAGTACAGACACATTTGTAACATGAGAAATATCTGTTGCAATCGTGATGAACATAGCTATTAAAAAGAGACTAATTAATGTCAACTTCTTCTTTGTAATATAAGGACATTGGGAAAGATGATAAATGTCAATTTATTAAATATTGTCTTAACTGTGTTTTCTAACCACCTTCTAAGCCACAATGTGTCTTTCACTGCCGTACCCTCGGGATGAGCAACCAACCTCCGCAAATTAACCTACAGATCACTATAGAAGCTCTTCTGGATTAGCACAAATTAAATTAATTTGCAGAAGAGCAAGTTCAAATCTGGCTAATATCCTATTATCACTATACGTAGATCTAGATAGAGCACAAAATCACGGAATAGTTTCATCATCATAGATTAATTCATTCATATATTTTGTTTTAAAATTATGCCTTGTCCGAATAAAAGTAAGACATATTGTCTTCTCAATATATGATACTCAATTAAATTTGTTTATATAGGTATTAACACGTGCGTAAATTATAAACAGTTCTTTCTATAATATCCCATACATGAGATCATCACCTCGTAGCTTCGAGCTATTATTTTTAAATTATTATTTAATATTTTGAGTAAATATTCTGGACTATACAGAGTGTTGTAAAATAATTAACACTTGACATGTATCATACAAGTGACAGGGAAAGCAGAAAGGCGACAGACAATACATATGGGGAAAAGACCCAACGTTAGAAGTAAACTATGCACGTACAAAAAGTGTTCTGTACATGCACAATTCACATTTAATCACCTAAAGACAACATGTTTTTATATTGGGTAAATGAATACACAATTTTTTCTATCACAAGAGGGCCTAAAGTGAAATTCGTACCAGAATTTCAGAAAAGCATACAGCATCCTTCACAAATGGAGCATTATAAAAAAAAAAGCAAAGGAAACCTTATATTATGGTCATAATTTTAATTAAAAATTAAATGTAGAAAACATTTATTTTAAATCTTAAAGACTGCTTACAGTTATTTTATATGTCTGCATTTATAAAATTTTCGTACAGTGTAAACATGATTCATAAAAATTGTACAAAATAATGAAAATGAGGATATTAATTTCCACAATAACTGTCAAGAAATATTAACTTTATCTCAGAGATTTTAAAGTTCTAGGAAGTAAGAAACGTAAAAATTGTAACATATTACTGATAATTCGATAATTGATAACGTTACTACAATATCTTACGTAAACTGAATGGGGGTGTGGGGGATAAATCTCCCCGAATTGAATAATAGTCGATGGATAAAGAAAGTTTTGCAGATGAGTGGCAGTGATGTTCATAAGTTCAGCAATCATAACGTTAGACATGCAACGACTTCAAAACATATGCTTTTGAGATCTATATAGATCTGGTCTAAATATTTATTAATTAAAAATACAGCTGGTTGGTCCAAAGTTCAATGGTTTTTAATACCTTCCATAATAAGCCTTTAGCGACTAAGGCAGACAATTTTTCCAAATACATTCTTCGAATTAGTAACGATAATTAAGATTTATTTACTTATATCACCCTTTTTATAATATGCAAAAACAAACAAGCAAAAAAAAAAAAAGTAAAGCAAATTAAAATATAGTTATTTTTGCACTCAATCGCACTTGTATGTTTGGCTTTTAACATCTACCAGTACTATCATAGAAGGACGGAGATGCGATGAATAATTGAAAGATTGATCGACTTACCTGTAAGGAAGATCCAATCTTAATTATTCGAGCATCGTAGTCCTTCTATGATAGGGCCCACCCACCACGTTCATCCCCTATCGTGCGATTTGTTCAGCCACAAAATGAACTAAGCACGTAGCCGCTGACTGTTAGTTGATATGGATATTGGGTGATTTTTGTCAACGTCTTCAAAATTTGTGCGTGAATCATGCCAATAAAGTGTACCTACCAGTACTATCATAGAAGGACTACGATGCTCGAATAATTAAGATTGGATCTTCCTTACAGGTAAGTCGATCAATCTTTCAATTATATTAACATTAGCCACGCATTTAATTACAACATTTTACACTTACTAATATTTTATTTGACAAAAAAACACTTTATATTGAAAACGTGGGAAACAAACTAACCATTATACTCTTCAACGATTTACTGCACTTTTCATATAGTTGTTGCAAATTTTATAGGATACTCCGTAGTTTGTCTTATAAATAATATTCGATCTGGACATTTTTTGTTTAATTACAAAACATAAAAAAATATTTTTTAATTTAAATAATTAATATTTTTTTTATTTATTCATCGATTTAGTTGATAAGGTTCTTCCTCTAACTAACACTAACTTACTGTCGAAATTTTAATATAATCAATTTCCATTCCTAAGTTATCGTTCTTACAAGAAACGTGATGAACAGACAGACATACAGACGGACGGACATTTTCAAAGTTGTTCAGAATTTGATCCCCAACACAGTGATATGCATTTTTTTTCTCTTCGAGCAATATTACCGGTTTTAGAAATGTGCCGATCGAATGAAATATACGTTTTGTATTTGCGAAGACTATAATAACGGAGCAGATCTAGCCCGAAAATAGCAAGAAACGAGAATGTTTTTCAGTTTTTTTTATATTCGTGTAGATTATTATTATCGTCCCATAAAACTGTCAAAGTGATATTAAGACGCAACTGGTGAAAAACACGTTTTCACGATTTTTTAATACCACCCCTTGCGGCTTAATATCACAAAGCCAACTTTATTGGACAACAATATTCTGCGCGAATATTAAAAAAAAAAGACAGTCCCGTCTGAAACCTAGATCTGTTCCACTAAAATTATTCCAATACATTTCAATCATTAGCTTTTGAAGTTTCCCTATCGTATGCTTGCCTACATCGGTCTTTATACGAAACCAGACAAATAAGTATTTTAAAAATAAATTACTCGGTATCTAATATTTCATTGATATCAGAGATGTATTTATCTCCTTAGAAGCTAAAAGCTCTATTAAATTAACAACTCGCTTCAATATAAATTTAATGTAGTTGCTAGTGGTATCAAAGGAGGCAATTTAATAAACTTCAATGATTCAGAATGTACACAACTCTAATTTTAGAAACGGAAATACAAGTCATTTACGTAAAATAATATGAAAGTGGTTAATGAAGACTTTCTTAAGTCGTGGATGCCTACAAATTGATGCGTTAATGAAACATTCATAAAGGCAATATTACAAGTTTGTTGGAAACAACTCAGGACGCCACCTTTTACTAGTGAAATAGTCTAATTTCCGATATAGTCAAAGTTCTAAAGTTACTAATTCTATAAAATAAAGTAATAAAAAGAAATAAGGAAACAATTTTTATTAAATAATATTTCTAAACTGGGTGATACTATAGTAAATGAGAGGTAGCAGGTGGATAGGTGAAAGTGAGTTGTTTCGATCACATCTAATTAAAAAAAAAAACTAGTTTTTGTGAAAAATTTTAAACTCTTGTCTTGATGTTTGCAAAAAACGTCTTAAAAGTGGCTTTATGTATTTCTGAAGAGCTCCAGAATAAAGGAAAGCAACGTTTCAAAGGCTTATTTTTGCACGACAATGATAGATGCAATAATCCTCTTCGTAAGTAATCCTTTGAATGAAATATTTGGAGACAAAGTTTGTAAATAATTTTGGTGTACGGGTATTTCTGTTCCCTAGTAGAACCAGATGTAGGTTGTTAGAGAAATATAAAGTTTAATTTTAACCTATCTACCGTTGCCTACCTTGTAAAAAAAATTCGCCTCAACGGCAACTTGGCGTGAGGCGCGTTTCCCAGTGTATTCTCCCTTGTTGTCTCAAGTACTGTCTGGTTTTTTCGTTTTATGTTAGATTAGAGCACAATTATAAACTAGTCGTGGGTGAACGGGATTAGCCCAAAGCCAAACAAATGGAAAAAGAAGTAGATCTTATATTGATTAGATAGGCTTTTTGCTCTCATTTTAAGCTAACTCATGGTCATAAGCTTACCTCGGATGTAGCGGCCAGAGTCCAGGGTTGTCTTTTACAAATAGGTATGTATAATATTGCTATATTCTAAACGCCTACTTAAACATTCCCAAACTACAAACACAGAAAAGATGCAACGTATTAATTGAATTTTACCATGGCAATGCGTTTAGTCGGTGACGCACTATACCTATGAAATACAAACGTAAGGCGTAATAGATTCTTACACTGTAAGTTGACAGTGCACGTGCACTTTACGCTACCCGATCCAGCCGGTGCGGGAGGAGAGAAAATTACTTGAAACAGCAGAGATAACGTCGCGTGTGTTGGCCGGTGACAAATATGAAGAAAATACGGACAAGTTCTTATTATTCCTTACCGATGGAGTTATGAAAGCTGCTGGAAGAATTTAGAAAGAAACATATCGGAATATACTGTATGTAAGATGTTAAGCACATGGGCGGCGTAGGACTGCTGAAACTATTAGGAGGTGCTACACTAATGTTGATGAATTAATATCTAGTGTAAAGAAAGTTTTTCTTAACGCACCAGGTCGTGTACAGTTATTTGACGATATTCTACCAAATATTCCATTACCTCCAGCGTCCATTATCACACAATGGGGATCTTGACTACAGGCTGCATCGTACTATTACTGTCATTTTGAAAATGTGAAA
This sequence comes from Stenurella melanura, assembly GCA_963583905.1. Lineage (NCBI taxonomy): Eukaryota > Metazoa > Arthropoda > Insecta > Coleoptera > Cerambycidae > Stenurella > Stenurella melanura. The sequence goes on along the minus strand of OY757313.1, from coordinate 62,375,043 downwards.
TACGTAATACAACAGTTAAATCCGAATTACGCAGTTGACATTTCACAGGCACACCGGGCATTTCTGGATCCAACTGTTTAAGAAAATCTGCACACACACGGACGTTTCTCACGAATTCCTCTAGCCATACGCGACCTTCAACATCACCCAACATCAGCCATTACTATAGTTGATGCAAGAAACGTTGTGTTCGAGTTTCGAAAATAAATTTTTAAATTACAGGGAAACACTGCTGCGACAATACAAAAAAAAATCACAACTGTGTTAACAAAAAAATCTCGGATTTGCTACGATGCCAAGTGTAACAGACCTTTTACAAGGCAAAGAACTTTGCTACACCCGGCATGAATGTGGTGACTGCGAAAGCTTCGATATTTTAAGTATGGCCCAGTTACATCTACCGACGTCGAGAGGTCCTTCTCGCAATATAAACGGATTTTTACCGAAAGGCGTCGAAGTTTAACTCCAAAACATTTAGAGCAGATATTAGTGATATACTTTTATTCTTGTAGTGAGTGTTATAAAGTGGCGTTATTGCCTTTGGATACTACATAATTATAATTCGATACAAAATATTTCGAGGTTAGATATCGTTTCATACATGCATGCAACTCGTTATGCGCTGACAAATCCAAGCCAACCCTGGTTTTACATCATATCTGGCCGCTAAATCCGAGGTCTTGTGGTCATAAGGTACTATTTGGATACTAGTGTTACAACAAGAATTGTCAAATAAGAAATAGGTAAATTCATTTTTGAATTTTTTAATTGCTAGCATAACCAGAATGCAGGTTATATATAGACTGCAGATTGGAAATTAACATTTTAAAGATAGTCTTTCTTTTATTTATTATAGATTACCTCTTTTGCTGTTTCATCGTAGCCGTCATGAGTATCCAACTTTGCAATTGCCACGGCGCTTCGCACTATATCTGGCTGGCTCTGAGTACGTGCGTCAAATAATTTGTGGATACTATCTCACATAAATGTGAGATCTCTTACCGCAAATTTTAATCAGTTTCAAGATTGCATTTTAAATTCAAACTATCATGTGATCGAGGTCACTGAGACTTGGTTACATCCAGGTATTGGCAGCAATGTTGTAAGTATGAATGACTATGTTCTTGTCAGACGAGACCGGCTTGTTCGAGGAGGTGGTGTAGGTCTGTATTTAAAGAACACTTTAAATTATACTATTTTATTAAGTGAAACCCGTGATTATATAGAGATTATTATAATCAAAATATTAATAGAAAATCAGGCACTTGTTATCGCTAATGTATATAGGCCACCAAATTCCGATTATGATTCCTTTCTAAACTATTTCGAGGACACGTTTTCCAATATTTTTGCAAATTATGACAATATAGTGTGTTTAGGTGACTTTAATATTAATATGCTTGCTAACTACTCTGCGCAATTTAAAAATATATATATCAAACTTTCAATTTTGTGCAAGTAATCAACGAACCCACGCGAATAACTGATACAACCATGTCATTGCTAGATTTAATTCTGATAAATTTTGAAAGTGTTTGTGACGTTGGGGTAGTCGATGCACAAATATCCGATCACTTCTTAGTTCACTGCACTATAACGTTTAATGTTATGGAAGAACCGGAGAGAATATTTAATTACAGAGCTTTAAAGCATATAAATTTTGAACATTTTCAAATGAATTTAGAAAACATACCTTGGAGTGATATTTTCTATATGAATAATATTGACGATAAAATTGAATTTATTGCTGATAATATTTTGCAATTATTCAATGCGCATGCACCTATCAAATCTATAAAATGCTCCAAAAGAAAATATGCTCCGTGGTTAACAGACAACATTAAATTTATGCAGAAACTACGTGATAAAGCCTTGGCAAAATTCAAACAAACAGGGCAAAATGGCCACTGGGTGTACTATAAACAACTTAGAAATGTAACTAATGCAGCTATTAAGGCTGAAAAGAAGGCTTATTTAAGATATAAATTTAATAATTATAATATTAAAGAGAAATGGGGTGAATTAAAAAAATTAAATATTGCTAAATTTCAAAAGGCTAATATACCTGAACAGTTAAGTAATGTGGACACTATTAATGATTTTTTTATCAATTCCTCTAATAATAATGATAGACTTAAAGACGAGTTATACATTTTTTATAATACCAATGTTAAAGAAGGCATAGATGGTTTATTTTCTTTTAAACTTATTTCTGATATAGATGTAATTAAAATCATTCAAAACATAAAATCTAAAGCTTATGGATATGATAAATTAAATATAACTTTAATACATATATAATGTATGTATAAATACACACTACTTTCCTAAAGCTTGGAAAATAGCTTTAATATTTCCTTTACCTAAAATCAATCAACCTAGCCAATTGAGTCACCTAAGGTCCATTAGTGTTTTACCTGTCTTATCAAAGATTTTTTAAAAAAATCTTATAATTGCAAACAATGTTCTACCATTAAAGCAGTCGGGATTTAGATCTGGATTCTCTTGTGCTACGGCTCTTGCAGACGTAACTGATGATATCATTGGAGCTACTGACAATAACAAAATAAGCGTATTAATATTATTAGATTATACAAAAGCCTTTGATATGATAAATCACCAATTACTTTTTTCAATTCTACACTTTTGTGGCTTTGAACGAAATTCCTCCAGTCTAATTTTGTCATTCTTGTCGGATAGAATTCAACAAACAGTACTTAATAATAATATTTCACAACCACTAACGGTAGTTTCTGGTGTACCGCAAGGAAGTATACTTGGACAGTTATTGTTTACAATTTTTACATCGAATTTTCACACATCCTTAATTTAATTAACAACGATGTAAAGAATTTGGTGTCAGTTTCTACTGATCATCTACTTAAAATTAACCCTAGTAAATCATCTGCTATAATGTTTTGCAATGACAATGCTCGTGAATTTGTGTCGAGAGAAATTATTAAACAGATTGGAAATGATACAATTGCCTTCAATAACAGCTCTAAAAGTCTTGGTCTTATTATTGATTATAAATTGAGATTTAAACAGCATATTACGAGTAAATTAAGATCAGCATACGCTGCACTAAAAATGATATATTCCCAGAGACGATTTTTAAGCATGGAAGTAAAAAAAATGTTATGTGATTCTCTAGTTTTGTCCCATTTTAATCATTGCGATGTGGTTTATGGCCCCTGTATTGACAGCATCGAGACCCGGCGCATACAAAAAGTACAAGATGCTTGTCTACGCTTAATTTTTGGAATTCAACGCCGTCAAAGAATATCTCGTAAATTGAAAACTGCAGGATGGCTGAATATGCACAATCGCCGCAAACTTCACATGACTTGTTTTTTTCATAAAATTTTAAAGTTTAGATCGCCACCTTATCTCCTCAACAAGCTCTCTTTTAGAAATGATATTCATAACATTAATATTAGACGAAGAAATATTCTCACCATACCACAACACCGTAAGGAAATATTCAAAAGGTCATTCTCTTATAACATTGCTACTTCTATAAATACGCTACCCTTTAATGGACTCACCCTTTCGTGTGTAAGTTTTAAAAAAACATTTAAAATATATTTAATGCGAAATCAGTAATAATAAAATCTTACCTTTTCCCGTAATTTCTCTGTTTTTAAACTTTGTCGCTTCTTTAATTATCTTTGTTTCATTTTTTTCTAATTTCTTTTTTTTCTCTTCCTCTCATTTCCTACTCTCCTCATTCCTTCAGCTCTAGTTTGCCTCTTTTTCATTCTACTTTGATGTATTTTTTTTTTTATTTTTTTATTTTTTTATGATTGTTTCGATATGAGTACCTATATTTATTTAATTTATCTACCTCTGATATTATTATTTATAGGCAATAGTGGAAGAACAGTTTACTGGCTTGTCAGTAAACTGAACTACTCGCCTTTTATTTACCTGTTGTGTAAACATGTATAATTCACTATTGTTAAATTTGTCAAATTGGCTAAATAATAAATGCTTTATTATTATTATTATTATTATTTAAATATAATTAAACAATTGATTGAATTAAGAGTTATGATCTAAAGATCCCGAGTTCGAACCCGGGTAGGTTAAATGTGAATTCATTTTTTTTTCACTTCATGTTATGTTAAAAAGTGCTTTACCAATTAAATTGAAATTACAGAATAAAAATTTCTAAAATAAGTTTGTTTCCAAAAACTGCAGAGTACCCCATATAATGAGAAATAATTAGGTACCTATATAATAAGTGCAATCTTGAGCATAATGTTCATTCGACTCTATTTACATATTTATTTATTTTACTAATATACATTTCGTTATAAGCCCCTTGATTTATCAAAGTTATACGTTATCCCTTATACATCTCATGCGCAGTCGTTCTTTTGAACAAAATCAAAAATAACTGAATATGTTATTAACCGATACGGTTTACTTTATTTGCGTTAGAATAAGGTATGCTTAATAACGTTTAATGTTTTACAAGGTTCCCGGTAGAGAACATTCTCTCTATTTGTACATTCAATTTATAATGCTAGTTCCACACGTTGGGCCAAGTCTAGCAAACTTCGGCCGCAACCAACGTGTGGACGGTAAGTTTAAGTTTGTCTTGATTGGCCGCGAGTGGACCAAGTTTGCCTGAGATCGCCTCGATGTCGGTAAGTAATACACAAATCAAAGGAATTGAGGGCATGCTCGAGTCAGCTACCAATTTCCGTCCACAAAAAATATGTGTTTTTTAACTTACGAAAAATACATATTTTTTTATTGAAAAAATATGTTTTTTAAATGAGTTTAGAATGTCATAAAACGTGGAAATTTAAAATTTGAGCAATAAAGATGTTTTTCCCACCATCCATTTAGTAGTAAACAAGTTTTCGATTTTTTTTTTTTAAATTGATTTAGAATGTCATGAAAGGTGGAAATTTTAAATGAGAACAAAACATTTTTTCCATTATCTACTCTATGTTTCTATGTAAATTTGGCTTAAAATCAACCGTTATCGAACAAAATGGATGAATAGTGAATTTGCATGTGAGCTCGTAATAGGTCGAAAACTTAAGCCTATCTAGTAGTGGTAATTTTTTTTTTTTTTCGATTTTCAGCAATTTTTACTTTCCTCGCATAAGTACCGAAGGGTAGTATTGTATTCGAGAAAAAAATCACCATCAGAAATTTTTTCGGATTTTCACGATTGAGATCATGTACATTACGAAAATATAGGTTTTCAATTCCGTCAGTCTGCCTGTCTGTCTGTTGGTGCATTATCTAAAATACTACTCAACTTTCACGGAAAAACGTACAGGGTGGACCGTATAAAGGGAATAGATAATGAAAACAAAATTGTAGTTTAGATTTATAATTTCCACGTGTTGTGGCATTTTAATACTTTTAACATTTTTCTTTTTCAAAAGGGGAATTAAAAAAAAAATTAATACTAGACTGATTGAAAAAAACATTGTTTTTGCTCAAATTTAAAATTTCCATGTTTTATGACAATCTAGACCTACTTTATAAAAACATTTTGCAATTTTTTTCACTACTAGAACAGATGAAAAAAAAAATTTTGCTCAAATTTAAAATGTTCACGCTTCATGATATTCTAAACATATTCAAAAAAAAAAAAATGAATCGCTGCTATACTTCCACCCTACTACGTGGATGTGGAACTAAAAATATGACGGATGGCAATAATATTTGGCATATAGTTAACACACTTGGCAAGGAAGACACCTATTATAGTTTTATTGAAAAACATAGAGGGTGATCATCCTAAGAAATAATTCAACCGTGGGTATTTACGCAAGCCTTCCATATTTGGCACCATCTATTTAATATTGAATTTTTGCTGTCGGATGACCACTCCGTATATTTTTTTGACCAAAATTATCGGGTGTTCTTTGTAATAATCGTGATAACTACATTCCGATTGTTATTCTCGTATGTCGCTTCGTAATTAACAATTTTTTAGAGTGACCTCCCTGTATAAAAAGAGGGAAATTCTGTGTAAATACCTTTATCGATTTTTTTTATTTTCAAAATGTTCCTTTTATTTTCAGAGATATTTTAAAAAATGGGTTTAGAATGTCATGAAACGTGGAAATTTTATATTTGAGCAAAAATCATTTTTTTCCGTTTATTCGTGGTTAAAAATTGTTCCAATTTTTTTTTCTGGAATAGGTTTAGAATAAAGAATAAAACGTGTAGATTTTAAATTTGAGCGAAAACAATTCTTTTTATTATCCATTTCCATTTCTTTGGTGCAGTAGTGTCAGCTACCTACCAAATTTGATTGTTCTCTGTCAAGTCGTTTTTTAGATAATGCACCAACAGACCAGACCGGCAGACAGACAGGCAGACTGACGGAAGTGGAAAAACGTATATTTTCGTAATCTACATAATCTGAAACGTAATAATCTGAAGAAATCTCGGATGATGATTTTTTCTCGAATACAATATTTCCCTTCGGTATACTTATGCGAGGGAAGTAAAAATAGTAGAAAAATTTAGAGATTAAAAAAATTACTTTGTTCTATTTTTATGTCGTTGCCATCCACCATCTTCTTTTCCGTCGAAATTTTTTGTTAGTTGCAACATTCGCTTGTAATATATAATTAAATGCACCTAAAGCAGCCATTGCCGTCGCAGCAGCAATTTCCAGGACTATCATCTTCTAGGTTTTAGCAAGCACTGCTGTATTGGCCAGTGTTTCCACAGGCTTTCCGGCGATTTCGGTAGAATAGGTTCAAATTTTTCGGTACATTTCGTATCGATGCGCGGTACAGGGAATTTCAAAAAACAAATTTCACTCACTTTATAATCACTTTTCTTTTTACTTTAGTGATACCGACTTAAGGTGGCCATTCCCTAGAAAGAGACATCCGATAGGGAAATATTTACTATTTTTAGCTATAACTTTTTTTTCTTAGTACGTATATTTAAAAAACTATAAGAGTACCTAAGTAGAACCATAACAAGACTATTATTATGAATTTTCACTCAATAATTGTAGTGGTTTGCAAAATAGCTCGATTTAAATTTAAAAATTGTGTTAATCTTCCTATTTCGTAGTATTAAATCGAGCTATTTTGCAAACCACTGAAATTATTGAGTGAAAATTCATAGTAATAGTCTTGTTATAGTTCTACTTAGGTACTCTTATATTTTTTTTAAATATACGTACTAAGAAAAAAAAGTTATGGGTAAAAATAATCAATATTTCCCTATCGGAGGTCTCTTTCTAGGGAATGGCCACCTTAAAGTGTTCGACACAATTTCATAACAAATCAATATTTCCGTAGACTTCATCCGAATTCGGTAGCTATGGCATCGCTGGTATCGGCCAACAGTCTGAATGGTATATATGTAGACAAATGTTTTGGCAATTGTTTTGGCAATTGTTTCGGCCACAATACGGCCCAAGCTGTGGAGCTAGCATGGAATATCTTAATAGTTACAATTAAAATTTATAACTCCCGGCTCTATTTAGTACACTTTTCATATATTTTTTTAATTGTATTCATAATATATAATACAATGATTGCATGTAAATTAATCCTTGGCAACGTTGCTATTTTTGTCACATGCATATATAACTTGACTTTTTCATACTTATTTGTTATTATACTCTTCGCAAACACAAAATGAAGAGTGTATTGCTCGCAGAGAGAAAAAAATCATATCACAGTGTTAGTGATCGAATTCCGAACAACTTTGAAAATGTCCGTCCATCACGTTTTTTGTAAGCACGATAACTTAAGAACGAAAAGTACGATTATATTGAAACTTGGACGATAAGTTAGTGTTAACTAGAGGAAGAACCATATTGAACAAAATCGGTCAATAAATAAAAGTTATTAATTTTTTAAATAAAAAAAAAAAATGTTTTTGGTGTTTTTTAATTAAATAAAAAATTTCTAAAACTAATATTATTTAGTTGTTCAATCCTGCCATAATAACATAAACTTAAAACAAATTAACAAATAGCAAGTCTTTCAAAGTGAACAAAAAGTGAGGTTATATGTATATGCAGGTACGTCACTTAACGTCAAGAAAGATGGTTTCAAAAACTCAAAATGTGCCAAAACACTAATACCGGAATCCCTAATTTTAGAGCTAATGCGCATGTGCAGTATCACATTTTACGTTTAACGTATCGGCAAATTTAAGTAGCCTAGAATCTCCCCAATAATACACCAGTCGAAATACATTTAAGTAGACACATTTATTAAAACATTATATTATATGCATATTTAAAAAAAAATGAGTAATGAGCTACTGGCTAAACCTTTGACTCTGAATTCAAGGGACGCAGGTTCGAAACTCCAATAGGTTAATTTTAGATCCATTTTTCACATTATTTTACACTTATGAGTTTTTCACCAAAAACATTTGAATCATAAAATTTAAAATATTTAAAACTAATATTATTTGCAAAGATCTGCGCAGAGTGTCCAAAGAAATGTGCAACAATTACCTATATGAAAAATACAATAAGTAGATCTGCGGAGAGTAGAATGTTTACTCTAATTTTTACTTCATAACACATATTGCACGGAATCCAAAATAATAATAATAGAAAGATCATCAGCATACATTAAAAATAAATCATTAGGTACATATAATCAAGTCAAGCTCATTAATATATCATAACTTAAGTCACTTGAACAACCCTGAGTAAACTTAGCTGATCTAACAGATACAAAGTATATTATATTTATTGAAATTTTTGACCGACCCTATATCTGAAGCTCGATACACAAATGAATTCTTTTGGAAATAGAACTTACTTTGTGTCAATGAAAATAATCTCTTTTGTCTTAGTGCACAACAACTTTGCGAAAACATAAGTTTGCAATAACAACAAAACTTTACTCATCAATTAATTACACGAAACAAAATTAAATAACAGCGATTAGTATTATTATGAAATGCGTGCCAAAAGTTTTATCAGTCTTATGTGGAACGTATCCAAGTTTTGGAAAGAGATTTATTGTGGGATTATAAGAATACTACCTTTCACATCACATCAATAACAAATCGACTTTTATCAAAAATAATACAAAAACTGAGCTGGCCCATATCCTTTGACAAAGGGTTCCTTCGATTGAAAAAAATGTATAAAGCTTATAGGATTACCGCTAAAAATTGTAGGCTATAGCTTCGCTTACGGTTCTAATTTTTTTTCAACATGACTGGTGAAATACTGCAGTAGCTGTCCTAGAAATATATCTCGGGGATTTATATTCTCTTTAATTTTGAAGAAAAAAGAGAAAAGTTTATTGAAATAAATAACCGCTATATTTCGTATAAATATAAATTGAACTCGAAATCACTCCAACACTTTCTTGCTGACGTTGCCTCTGGAAGTTGGAAAATAGTTTCTTGAAGAGATCGATCGTCATTCAAACAACAAGTTTACTTATTGTTTGGTACACTCTAGTGACATCAGAAAAACCGCTGCCTGAGGAATCACTACTTCCACATCCAGATTTTTCATCCAAGTCACTTTAAAGGAAATATCTTGACTATATTAGCACTATAGTATGTGGAAATTATTGGATACAGAATTTTAATAATATTTGGTGCAGACGCCGTAGAAAAGTTTGAGGCATTGGTTTCTACCATATACGCTAAAAATGAAGTTTCTAGCTTACTCTACTTATTATCCCCTATCCACAACCTACCACCCCGCAGCCCTTTAACGGAATCATCTCAATCAGATATCATTACAATACATACGTGTACTAACTTTCGAGTGAATATATCAATCTTATGTTATGAATGCCATTAATAATGGAGCGGAGGTGATAGGGGTGGGGAAGGTTGACAAATATTAGAAAGAAATCTGAGGCATTGGTTTCTAGTATATACACCAAATCCCAAATTTCTGTACTCCTACAGCTTGCTTTATTTATATTTCCCACTATTTGTATCGTATGATCTGTACGAGACAGTGCAGTACAGTCAGGCAGCATTATAAATTATTTAATTCTAGTGAATATTTTAACAAATTATTAGATTTATTACTATGTTTGAGTGATTTTTAACAATCAATTGTTTAAAATAGCATTTTGGAAGCCTTTCGATAGTAGTGACAATGAAACGGACGATTTTGATACAGAGCCTATGCAAGCGGAATTTGAAAATAAAGACTTACACGTTCAAACTCAAAGGTTTATTTTGAATATTTACTCGTGTTTATAAGGCGAAAATGTTGAATCGTCCATATAATCAAATTGTGAAGAGGATTTGTGAATGAAACAAATTTAGCCGTACTATGTATGTAGTTGATCATTCTATTAAACAGAAATGAGTTGGACAAAAACTCAAAAAACTTGATAATGCGTCCAAAGATATCATTCGTCGATTTGTGTATGAATTTACAATGAACAGAAGGTGCCCACATTAGAAATGATTAGAGATAAGTTACGCTACTATCCAGATTATAACTATAAATCATTAGATACTTTGCGAAACGTTCTGTTCGATTGCGGTTTTAGGTACAAAAAATTGGACAAACCAATGGTAGTTATGGAATCAGCACGTATCGTTGATCACCGATACGAGTACCTACGTAAAATAAAAGAATACCGATATGCAGATAGAGACTTAATTTATCTTGACGAAACATGGTTTGACACCATGATGTAGTTCGATACGGTTGAGTAGATAACACCAAAAAGTGTAATTTAAGTACTCCTTGTTCTAGGGGAAAAAGAATTATAATTCTAAAAATATGAAGCAATCCTCTGCCGACTACCACGAGGACATGACAGCCGAATTATTTGAGAAGTGGGCAAAGAAACAGCTGTTACCAAATATCCCACAAATTCTTTAATTGTTATGGACAATGCGTCATACCATTCACGGTAACACACAAAAATTTCGAAAATCAACACAAGAAAAGGCGATATCATTGAATTTATGAAAGGAAAAGGCTTGGAAATACCAGAAGAAAATACAAAAAATACTTTATTAGAACTGATTGTAAAGCAAAATTTTAAAAAGGAATAATATGCCGTTGAAAAAATTTTTTAAGCACACTGTCATACTATTTTACTTCTGCCTCCATATTATTGCGTTTTCAACCCCATTGAAATGGTGTGGGCTAATGTAAAAACAAAACTACGTCAATATAATCAATCTCCACAATGAAGTGAGTTTGTCTTAAAGAATATAAAGATAATAGTAGACGAACTAGGCAAAAGCGATATATGGAGGAAGTGTGTATCTCATGTGATAAAAAAGGAAAATGGATATTCTATATTACCACCTATTAATCCTAATATTATTCATGTAAATACCGATTCGAGTTCTGAAAACTCAGATAGTGCCGAATGAAATATTGTTTATTTAAAAAAGTAGCTATTCTGTTTTTTGATTTAACTGCCGCCTTTGACTCAGTTAATCCAAAATTTTTTGAGTTAAAGTTACAATCACTAGGAATAAATGGAAATATTCTGAAATGGTTAAGTTCCTATCTAGAAAATCGGAAAATCTTGGTTTCAATGAATTTACAAACGTCTGATACTGTTAATATGGAAATCGGGGTAGCCCAGGGTTCCGTTATTGGCCCACTTTTATTTCTTATTTTCATTAAAGACTTGCCAGATTATATAACAGAAGGTGAGATTTTTATGTATACGGATGACACATCTGTAATAATTCACAGCGACACAATAGAAAACTTAGAGAGCAGAACTGCTGTAGTCATTAAACAATTTGAAGACTGGTGTTACAAAAATTCATTAATTATTAATATGAAAAAAACAGTATTCTTATATTTTACAAATATTGTATGTACTAATAGGCCCAAAATAGAATACGTTCAGACCAGTCTGAAAACAACATTCTTAGGTTCCGTAATAGACGCTACGTTGAATTTTATCCCTCAAATTGATACTATCTGTTCCAGATTAGCAAAAACAACATTTGCCATTTTAAACTTAAAAAAGGAATTAAATATTAATGCATTAACGACATGTTACTATTCCCTAGTGTATTCAGTCATTAGTTATAATATTAGTATATGGGGTCAATCGACTGAGGCAAACAGAGTTTTTATAATGCAAAAGAGAATCATCAGAATATTATTTGATTTAAGTTATAGACAATCATGTAGACATACATTTAAAACAGAAAAAATAATGACTGTCACAGGAATTTATATTTTCAAAATTTCTTGCTTCATGTACAAAAATTTGAACAAATTTAAAACAAATAATTATATTCACAGTTACTCCACTAGAGGTGTGCGAGAAATACACATTAAAAGTTTCAGTCTTAGCAAATATAAAAAATCACCGTATTATGCTGGTAGTCATATATATAATAAACTTCCTGCAGTAATAACGTCCCAAATTTCGTTCAAATTATTCAGGAACAAACTGAACTATTCTTAGCAGAACATTGTTTCTATAGCATGACTGAATTTTTTAATCGGTAATAGAAATTCTTTAATACTAAATATATGTGTTTATATGTGTATGTATATATGTATGTGTATATGTGTGTATATGTATATGTGTAGATATATTTTAGTTGTGTATGACACGTACTTTATAAGTACATTTATTTGTTAGTTTGTGCTTATATCTTTCTGTTTATTGTATATTTTTTACAATTTTGTTTTGTTTTTTTGTTTTATACACTTTTAATCTTATTGTACTCCATTGTACTCCATTGTATTCCATATTGTATTTCACATTTTTAAATCAACTTTCTACTTTGTAATTTTCTCTTGCTTTTAACTTGACAAAACCAATATTGTTTATGTAACAAGATTTATGGCGAATAAATTTATTCTATTCTATTCTATTCTAAATTTCATAGGCAAAGCTCTTTTGAAATTTGTTTATTTAACGTCGACCTATTTCCGCTACTGAGACCAAGTACCGATGCCAGAAAACGAGTTCCCTCTTTAAAATTTTGCCGACTCTTTCCTTTATAGAATAATAGAAATTTTCTACCTGCCTAACATCATGATACTGCAAATTTCATAGTATCATGCCTAATATTTAATAAACGTCGACAGTGGCTACTTTACGCTCCTTCGGAAGGATTTAATACCATCTATGCAACTCGCGCCTAAGATTACATAACTTTGCCGCTAGAAGATAGAACAAGAGGTAGGTCACTAGACAATAGACGTAGCCTTAATATATCATTTATGTGACTTATCAAGTGTGATTGTGATGATATTTTTTCATTAACCACTTCTATTGAATAAAGGTATTATAGAAATCCTTTCCTTTAACAATTAAAAAATAATTATTTAGTATTTAAAGCATCTTTACATCTCTACCGGCTCAGCCTATGTCCGAGAAAGGAGATACCGACTTTACTCCGAGTTTTCGTTTTTATGCTGTCCCAATTAAGATCATAATATATACTATATGTACACCTAATTTCCAGTTTCTGTACTCTTACCAGCTTGCTTTACTCATTTTCCCCTATCTCGTAACTCTTCGCCGGATATGTTTAAAGAACAATCCAATTCCAGATCTCGTCATAATATATACGTGTACAAAATTTCAACTCAATATATTAAACCATTCCGGAGAAAACGTGCGGATAAAAAAGTTACAGACAGACCGACAGAGATAACTTTTTTCGCTAAATTTAAAATCTCGACGTTTCGTGGCATTCTAAACCTATTTCAAGAAAAAAAAAATTATGATTACTATACTTCCAATCCACTCCGTAGATGTGAAAGTAATTATTATCAAAGGTGGTCATGTAATTAAATACTGCTGTTTTAGCTTAGGTCATCTTATTGTATTAATGCAGGCGCCAGTGTGCAATTACTTGACACATAATTAATCCTGTTCCTTGGAGCATGGCAGACAACGAAAGTGATAAAAAAACATTTTTAGTGACTAAAGATGAGCTTTAAAACTAGCATGCGTACCAAGAGGGGAAATCTGTACAGACGGTTCTTTATCAGGTCGCTGTCAGAGCTGAGAAGAGTGAGAAGTGCTATAGCAGAAGTAACTTATTTTGGTATCATTATTTGATACCGAGGGAGTGTTGAATGACCCAATCTTCAATCCTATCTGTCCAGCTGTTGTGGATCGCAACGTGGAACACATAATTAGGTGGGTATCGTCCATAATGAGTACTGGCGATATTGAAATCTCGCTTCGTAACGAAACGGTAAGCACTAAGGCAGACCGAGAGTGTCGCCAGGAAGGATTCTGCATCACCTAACGTGGAATTGCATGCTCGGTAGGCTACTGGTCGAATTGAGCAAAGCGGGTTGGTATGCAAAATTATATGCAGACAATCTGACTATCACGATAAGACAATTTGAAGGGCACAGCGCTTTGCAAAGGGCTGTCAACATATTGAGATATGGGGTAATACACATGGGTTCCCTGTTACTAGTGGCAAGAATAAAGCAAATGCAGTTCACAAAAAGGAGAGAAAAATGTGTTTGCAACTTTTTCTATAGTATGGATACAAGTTTGTCGTTTTCGTAGAATGAGTCTACCGTGGAAGGACCACGTGCTAATTCAAACGAGAGCCTGCGTATTTCTACTAATATGAAAACGCACTTCCCTCCGATTCTAAACGAAGAATCCAGTGACTACTGCTGGGTATATATTATTGCGGTAAAACAGGAAGCGCTAATGATGTGGCACTCCCAGGAGCGCTCCTTAGTTCGGGTTCGCCTATGTTAACGTTATTGGCCTGTCTAGGAATAATAGGAACAATTAGGATCATATCAATAATTGCAATGGGAGCCATGCTTGGACTCGCTCTCTTTCATGTTGAAGTGAAACTGAACGCACGAAAGTAGTAATCACACTGTTGAAGAATAGAAACTGGAATGCGACAGGCCAAGGACACAATAAAATAACTTAATTTTGGCCCCTTCTTTCTACTATCGAAAAAACACTTGCCCTAGTTTCTAACAAATTTTCGTTGATATTCCAATTTTTTCTTTTATACAGGGTGGGCCATTGAAAACGAAACACTCCTGTTTTGGAACACCAGTTTCTTGAAAAAACGCTCGGACAGATTGATTCTTGGTTTTTGGGGGACAACTGTTGATGTCAAACTTGACAGTGACACATCAATCCCCTAGCCCCAGCAACCCCTAAGGGATTATCCATTAATTACGTCATACAAATTTCATGGTTTTTCTACCCCTCCCTCCCCCTATGTCACAGGCTGTCCCATTCAAGTCAACCCCTCCCACCCCCCATTGTGACGTCACATATTTTACAGCATTAAATTTTGAGGTAGAGTTTTCTGACTTTTGTATTTTTTTTCATTCAATTAAAGCAACTTTACTATAAGCTGTGTATTTCCGAAAGAAAAAAGAAATATAAGTGAAAATTAATTTTGAACAATTTTATTATAGACAGGTACTTCTAGGAATGCAGACGCAATTTATTGTTTTCATTTTTTAAATAATACGATATCACAAAAGTTTGGACCCTCCTCCGCTCTTGTCTCGCTTTGTCACATTTTATGGACCCCCTCCTCACCTCTCATAGTGTGACATAATTAATGGATGGCTCCTAACTCAAAAATTTAAATAGGGAGCGGGGGTCGAGCGACGCCTCATTTGACGTATCTTTAAATTTTCTATGCGACAGCATGGTCGAATTTACTTTTTTTCATTTTTCTTTTTTCGTCCCCATGAAAACCACCTTCTAGATTAACTAAGATGGGGGTGTTGTTTGGAAAACATTCTGAAATACGTCACCTGTTATCTATTGAACGGCACATTTTGATGTCAAATTTGACTTTGTCAGGTCCTTCAACAACCCCTAACAAAAACAAAAATTACGGTAAGGTCATCTGGTGACCCCTCATTTTAAAGGTCTTTTTATTCTCCATGCGAGTGCATGATTGTCGAAGGTTTGCTCGTGTTTTGTTTTAAATAACTGATAACATGCTTATTAATTTAAATTTTAAAATACTATGCAATACATTCTTATTTACCTTTGGTGTTTATAAAGACCTCCCGATACTCAGATATAGTGACTTGAAAGCCCTTTCTGCCCTGAATACTAAACCGTTAAAAATTTTCAAATTTATTAGTAAATTAGTACTCAGGGCAGAAAGGGCTTTCAAATTACTGTATCTGGATGTCTTTATAAACACCGGAGGTAAATAAAAACGTATTGCATACTTTTTTAAAATTTGAATTAATCAGCATATTGTCAGCTGTTTAAAACAAAATACGAGCAAACCTAAAAAGAATCGTGTACTCGCACAGAGAATCAAGAGGCCTTTAAAATGAGGGGTCACTCGACCACCTTACCGTAATTTTTGTTTTTGTTGGGGGTTTTTGGGGGTAAGGAGTTGACCTGACAAAGTCAAATTTGACATGAAAATCTGCCGTTTAAAAGACGAAAGGTGACGCGTTTCAAGATTTCTCCCAAACAACACTCCGATCTTAGTTAACTAGAAGGTGGTTTTCATGGGGACGAAGAAAAAAATGAAGAAACTAATTTCGACCATGCCGTCGCTTCAAATGAGGAGTCGCTCGACCCCCTTTCCCCATTTAAATTCTTGAGTTAGGGGTTGCTGAGGCTAGGAGGTTGATGTGTCACTGTCAAGTTTGACATCAGCAGTTATCCCCCAAAAATCAAGAATTGACCTGTCCGAGGGTTTTTTCAAGAAACTAGTCTAATTGTCTCAAAACAGGTTTGCTTCATTTTCAATGGCCGACCCTGTAAGTAATTTCCTCCTAATTTTGCTGCACTGAAAATTACTGTTATAAAAACAGAGACCAAGAAACAAATATGTTGTACTACTGGGTGGTCACCCTACAAAATAGTTAACTTAGAAATGATAGCAGAAACAATATTTGAAACGTAAACAACACTATGGGCTTGTTCCATGATATTCTTTTTATATGGGTTTTTATACTTTTTGATATAGTACTCGATATTCTCATCATAAACTTAAAATTTCGTATTATTAACTTTTTCCGTTCTCGAGATATAAGGAGTTGAAT
This sequence comes from Stenurella melanura, assembly GCA_963583905.1. NCBI lineage: Eukaryota > Metazoa > Arthropoda > Insecta > Coleoptera > Cerambycidae > Stenurella > Stenurella melanura. The sequence continues at coordinate 62,358,068 of OY757313.1, read as the reverse complement.
TTAGTAATAGTTGCAAAAACCGAGCGCTCATTTATGTCGTCACTATATGCAAGTGACGTAAGAAAAATGGCTTTCTGGGACCTTTCAAATTTTTAAACGCTGGTAACTAAATAAATACGTCAAGTGGAAGTTCGTTCTATGTGTCTACGGAAAGGAGAAAGTCGGCGATGAATTCTAATCGTAAATTGCAGGGTCAAAATCAAAAATTCTTCCCAGCAGGAGTGAGAGAAAATTGTAATTTTTTGACATTTCACCAAATTGTACTCCCCTACTGTCAAGTAGTAAGCAAAACAAACAATACTTCGAAAACACTTATAATTATAACAAGTAAAGAGCATCAAGTCTATTGAGATCGCCGAGTCTATGCTTATAGTGACGTAGCGCCTGGCCACACCCCGTTTTCGCGAGATGGAGATTTGTAATGGTTTTTAAGATACTAAACGTGCGAATAAGACTCTGATTTTTTGCAGATCCATTAATTTATACTTGCACTTTCGATTTATAAAATAAAAAAAAAATGCCGAACAAGCCCATTGCCAACGAAGAATCCTGCTATTCTCTTAGTGAAAAATATACAGAGTGGTCATTCTATCAAAAATTAATAGAAGTTGGTCGAAAGTCATATTTCAAACGTAGTTTACACTTGCTGGGAGAAAATCGTAATGTATATATTAGTTTAAAAAATATAGAGCCGTGGATGGATCACCCTGAATAATTCAAAATCTTGTTAACACGCTTTTATTAGCTTGATTTGTAGCAATGAATCTTACAATTTACTTTTCACCCTATTCCAAAAATTTGGCATATGAAGGTATCTGATTCACATGACATACAATTTGACATTTTCATAGAAAAATCCAAGATGACGTTTCAAATATAGCTGACGGTCTATTGTCATTTAACTTCCGATTCTACCAAAAATTAAACTAGACATCTTTGTAATCTCTACTACGCCTTTTTTGAGAGACTTTGATATATGTTATAAAGAGCCCGGTTACTTGCACGACCCAAGGCTCACACTCTGTATATCGAGTACGGTACCATTTCTCAGTTTACGTATAAAAATTAACTGCGTTAGAAATTCGATAAATATCTTCTGGAAACACGTATGTAGCTGCTAGTCGCTTCACCAAGTCAGTGCACCTAAACGAGGCGCGAGACTATAAGACCAGTTTGTGTCATGAACTACCACTTGGGTATGAAATTCTGGTAGATGCTGATTGTGTACGTCACCTTCACCGACACCGCCCTGAATCAATATTTGGTGGCGTCTCGCTGTATTGATATCAGATCTAGCAGTGGTTGTATATTATATCGGATTTACGTGTTCAGATACATGTAAGGATGCGGTTTAGTGTCATACTGATTTACGGACTCCGGTGGCTGCACTACATACTGTTCTTGCTACCAGGGACGTAACATGCAATTTTAAATCACTAAGATTGGGCTATTGTATGCTGGAAAATAGACACGGAGAAATAAACTGCACTTTGACTACTATCATCTGCACCGGTAATCTATTGTTGAAATTGGCGAAATCCAATTCATGACCCAATTCAAACACAAAGTAATATCCTCTGAATATAAGGAAAAAATGAAAATATGCTGGGTCAAAAAAAAGTAAAGAGGTCATATACCCTAAAATAAAACTAGATGTAAACATTACACATTTCGCTGGGGTATTGAATTCTCTATGTTGAATATTGTGTAATATAATACGTATTATTTTGATAATAGGATTGTGGAGGTATAATCGCTTTACATGCAATTGTAATCATCCCCCAATAATTTCATGTTCATTTGCGAAACAACCATCAATATGCAGTGCAGTATTTTTATGTCTATCGAATCTATAAATCTCAAAGGTTACCATTTTCTTCTATCGGCATTTTTTCTTTTAAAATATTTCACTAGATGCATATTTAATATTTTCTTATTATTGCTTTTTCAAATATAACATAATTCGCTCTCTATTCAATACTAAAACTTACTATTCCAATTTCAATATAATGTGAATTTTCTCTCTTAAGTTATCCCGCTTAGAAGAAGTGTGACGGACAGAGGACAAGGATGCAACTCTTTATTGTATTTTGTGAGGTGCATATAAAGTTATTCACAGAGAGCTATGTCTACTGGCTCAGTAGACATAGCTCAATGTGGCACAAGAGATACGAAAGAGCAAATAGAGTACTCTTTACTACTATACTCTCTAAATTTTCTCAGTTTTGCTCCTAACCTATAGAAACACTGCCTAAGCCATAGTCCTGGCTATAACGAGAGATATCTTCAAGGAAGTCGGTAGATGTATGTATGTTTCTTTTTGAGGTATATAGGACAAGTTCGTGTTTTCCTATGCTTTTTCATTCTTTGATCTAAAACGATCTTTTGTAAATTCAGATATCTCAAGGGACAATGGTACGTTAAAAGACCAATCATCAGACTTCGCTTGTCCAGTTCGAGAATGCTGGTAACATTTTTTCTCGAATAAGTTATGCATTTTGTCGCTCGTCTTCGGCCTGAAGTACTTCTTTGGTAGAAGAAGTTCCTTTTCATATTTTAGGATCTCTTCTATTATGTAACTTGAGTAAGTCAGGAAAACGTTTGATCCGAAAAATGGGGTTTCAGCACCTTTCATGCTCGTCCATCCTCTATGCCTTCTACTTTCTTATATCCTACTCACCCACATAATGCCAACTTTGCTGCTCTTTACCAGTTACCTTAGAGATTATCTACATCCCCAAACTTTTAGGTTCAAAAGGTATTGAAAGGCATTTTATAAGAGTCCGTTTTCAATAAAATGCCCGACAAAAGAGCCCAAATGGGTCCATATGTACTTCCATAGGTGGTATCGAAATTTTTTTCAATTATATATAGAAAACACATTAGCATCACTCTGGCCCCTAAACCGAGTCAAACCCCTATTTGCCCTAATAGCCGACAAAGTGACATCAATTTCAAGTGGTTGTGGTGTGACAATTGTTAAGTTTTCTTCGGCTTTTACGTAGAATCACTCCTGTACAGCTAGTAGGCAGTTTTACCGAAATTCTTATATTTCCTTACTTGAAGATATTTTACAAATGCAGTTGGGGTTTCTATAAAAAGTAGACCTTTAAATAATCCCCACTACAAGGAAACGCCGATAGGGAACAATTTATCATTTTCAACAGAGTATCTCGACACCTGAACTGCCTCTGAACCGCCCTATAAGAATTACTATCAGTTCACATGCAAGAAACTTTGGATGCCACTGGCTCTTGTAATATTTGGTATCTATTTAATTAATATAGAATTATTCATCGGCAGAAAGTAGACCAATAATTTTGAAACTTATTTTCCATAATTTATGTTACAAAATGAAGAAAATACAGTCAGATGCGGATGTTATCGAGGGCTACATATGACGTAGCACTTGCCGAGGCAACTGTCTTTAAGCAATCTTGGTCAAAGCCATTTAATGCAAACCCAACAAATCCTAATACCGTTTCCCTTTAATGTGCAACAACTATCTTCGGATATTTCGCCTTCTCTGTACGACTGCCTTTTCTTGTTAATTTTCTACTTTGTCATAGTGCCTTACTAGTATCAACATATAAATTAGAAGCTAGGGTGTAATAATATAATGAACCTGTTATAACAGCATACTGTATAACAAACGAGCTTATATCAAGTATCTAAAAAGATCTCTTTCATTTAATATGGTTCATCAATTCACTGAGAATGTGAATGCGAGAAATTCAATAATATTAAAGAAGGGCCAACGTATAGTAACAAAGTGAAAATAAGTTACCTTGCCCAATGAACACTGCCATTATTCTCCGAAATAACAAGGCCTCAGTCCTGTGGATTGACGTCACATTTAAAAGACCGACCCGTCAAATGACGTGCTTTATTTAGGACTTCCTAAATGATATTAAAACCATAAATTAGAAAAGAAAGGGCTCCTTGTAGAGATTGTCAATTGGAAATGAGCCATTAGTACTAACCTATTTGCTTTCATTGGAAAAAATAAATCGCAAACATTTTTTAAGATTTTCAAATTGAAGTTGAGAGAATAACTAAAATCATAAAAACGTACTCATTTATAAGAAGAGTGAGAGAGAGATAATTGAAAACAAGACTTTAACTAGAAATATAATAGTTGAACATTCTATAAATACTCTTCGAAGTTTTTTTTTCTTAGTAAATAATATTAGTTTTAGACATTTTGTTTAAATACAAAACATAAATTTTTTTACCAAATTTAAAAAAATTAATATTTTTTTTATTTATTGATAGATTTTGTTTAAAAAACAATACTGTTCTTCCTCTAGCTAACACTAACTTACTGTCCACGTTTCAAAACAATCGGACTTTTCGTTCTTAAGTTATCGTGTTTACAAGAAACGTGACGGGCGGACAGACGGGCGGACAGACGAACGGACGGACAGACGAACGGACGGACGGACGGACGGACGGACGGCCGAGCGGACGGACGGCCGAGCGGACGGACGGATGGACAGACGGGCAGACGGACGGACCGATATACGGTCATTTTGAAAGTTGTTGAGAATTCAATCACCAACACAGTGATATGAAATTTTTTTCTCTACGAGCATATTACCGATCCTGGTCGCTGCTGGTTCCTGCTCTGGACCTACACTAACAGGAGTGTATGCCAATTGAATTTTTGTATTCACTAAGTAGTTGTAATCGATGAAAATAATATTCCCTCGATACCTGCACCAATTGTAAAATATATTTCGAATTATTTAAGTAGTCAAGTTTCCACCACTAAAAAAAATTCTCATATCACTTCTGTCAAGGTGGCCATTTCCTAGAAAGAGACATCCAATAGAAAAATGTTTATAATTTTTTGCCATAACTTTTTTTTCTTACTACGTATGCTTAAAAGAACTTGAGACTACTTAAGTAGAACCATAGCAAGACTATTACTATGAATTTTCACTCAATAATTTCAGTAGTTTGCAAAATAGTTTGATTTAAATTTAAAAATTATGCTAATCTTCCTATTTCGTAGTTATAAATCTAACTCTTTCAAAGAAATGGACACTTTAATGCTTTACGTGGCAGGACTAATAATGTCTCTAGCTAATATACATGTGTCAAGTAATTGCACATTGGCTCTGTACTATAATCTATCGTTGAAAACAAAGTAAATAAATTGAAGCCAAATTAACGGTATAATGACGGCGTGGAACTCATGATTTTATGCCCCTCGTTTTAAAGCCAACTGCCCGAGTAGCCGTCTATAAAAGATACAAGTTTTTACTATACATAACCCCAGCGAACATAAAATTAAACGATATAATAATGGAGAACTCATTTTTGGGATGGTAATTTTTCTGTTAGGGGATATAACAATCAACAGAGTTTATGTCTTGGCGAAGTTACGTCCCTGCTTGCCAACTCCAGACGGCCGTCATTTGCACAGTCAGATCCAGGGTCGTTATTGTTTCAATCATCGCTGACATCTTCCTGGGAAATATAAGAATGACTCACAATTTACATGTTTGAGAAAGGGAACACACCGCATCGTATCAAATTCTCGCATATAGTCCAGTTAGTAAAATTTAACTTGGCAAGTCGAAAGGTCGCTTCATCGGCTGAACTAAGGTTTGTCGACTGACGTGAATAGTGTTTTTAGGCTATTGCGTTAACTTTGTGTGCAAGAGAAAATGAAATCGTACACGTACTTATTGTTTCATACAAAGATCATTCGACTCTATTTGTAGGTCAGTCTTTAAAACAAAAAGCGAGGCAAAAAGGTATGAGAAATTGCGAATATCTTTAATCTTTGAGACAATATTGGTGGAGCTAAAAAAATGAATCCGGTTTTTGCAAACTTTTCTGCCCCCGGAACATTGTTAAATTAACAACAAACAATTTGCAATAACTTTTTGAAAATAATTCTGAAATATATGCAAACCTTCGAGAAAATTTTAATCATTATTAGAGATATTCTATCAAGTTTGTATCCTGCTGAGGTAACCGGAACATTGCAAATAGGTAGTTATTTCTTAAATTTATAATGAAATATTTTGTGGCAAATCATTGCGGAAGTTGTGAAAATGATGATTTATGCAAGAGAATAAGGTCACAAACCCGCTTGTAACTTTGCATAACTTTCTCTTACCCCGGAAGAAAAATCACAAACTTTGTAAAGAGCTTGGAAGTCCTGGGTAACAACTAATTGTAGGGTAATTCACAAAAGATCTTTTAGGTCGATGTGAAGAGCCGAGCGATCCCTTAAACAATCTACAATCTACCCCGGAAGATTTCTTTCACAATTTTTCCATCTAGCACGGACAAAATTTTGACATTTTAAACAATAAGTGGGGGTCTAAATAATTGCGAAAGTCTTAAAATTGGGTTGCAAATGCTTATGACACCAATAAATGACATAATCTGAATTTGCAACTTCGTACATGTCCTGGAACTAAATTAAATTACCTATTACTTCAATAATCAAGTTATGCTTGACCACCAAAAATTAAAAAGAAGGAAAGCGAAAACAGATAAAATATATTCCGAATGTTTTGTGAGGTTGCACATTCACAGGAATATTTGAACATTATATAAAATTTGCACCTATTCTCTATTTTTTTTTAGTAGTTTAGCTATATTCATTATTTAAATAACAAGTTTTTTTTTAATTCTGGGACATTTACGAGACTGCAAATTCACATTATGACATTTTTTGGTGTCATAAAGATTTTCAATCCGATTTTAACACTTTCGCAATTATTTAGACTCCCACTCGAACATTAAAATCGTGAAAGAAAGTTATGCAAAAGCGGATTTGTGACCCTATTCTGTTGCATAAACAATCAATTGCACAACTTTCACATTTTTTTTCAATAAAATATATCATAATAAAGTTAATAAATAACTGTTTGCAATGTTCCGGTCATCGTAGCAGGGTGAAAACTTCATAGAATATGTCTAATAGTTAGAAAAATGTTCGCCAAGGTTTGCATTAATTTCGAGTTTTTTCCCAAAAAGTTGCAAATTTACGTTTTTTGTTAATTTAACAATGCTCCGTGGGGCGAGAAATGTTACAAAAACTGTATTCATTACTTTCTTACCTCTTCCAGTATTGTGTCAAAGATTAGAAACATTCGCAATTTTTGTCTAACTCTTCATTATAGAAATCCATGGTGACTGGCCTATTGCAATCACATACGACGTGACGTATTCTTATAAATAGGTAACAAAATTTTAAGCAAATATCAAAAGCATTCATAGAATATTTCCAAGCCTTATAGAATTGAAAATATGTGATACAGGTATCACATTTTACAAAATATTTGTTAATTTTTATAATTATGTTATTATGTATTTATAATTTTGGACCACGGGCCGTGACAATTTTATTTAAATGATCTGATCAAAAGGCAAGCATTATTAAATTTGATTCATAGGGTGTAAAGAGCAGTAGAGAAGACCTCTCCCAGCAGGGAGTCACTGCATTGTCAATTGACAGCGCAAAATGAGAAGAAAAAATAAATTCAACGATATCATCTGATCACATCTGCCCCTAGGCGATAGTTACCAAGGACATACCCGAGTCAAACGTCCTGAGCACGTGTTTTACAGAGGCAGACGAATTAAACCTGCCGAAGCGAAAGATTTAATCTTCTGAGTTCTCTGAGATATTCGCATTGTATATTAATTTTCGATACTTTGATTTTATAATCAAATCAATTATTTATGTAGCATAATATCACGTCTTCCAAATTTGTAACGATTTTTTTTCAGAGATGTATTGATATGAAAAGTTATTTAACATTGAAAATGTTTAATTGCGTTTTCTCTGCGGGAAAGATAACGTTCTAAAACTAACACTGTGATTTTAGTATAGTAAATATGTTTGTTTATCTATTTTAGGATTCACTCTGATCATTTTGTAGTCTGACTTTTAGATTTTTATACCAATTGCTATGAAAATGTTTAAGAGAAAAATTTATTTTTGTTAATTTAAATATGAAATGGCACAACTACTTTGTAGGGGACAGTGGATTAGGTAAGTAACACTTACAACAAATGTTCAAAATAGTCCCCATTTATTTAGTTGAAAAACAGCCAGGTCTATTTTTTACACCAGTGTAGTTTTTCAATAAGCCTCGGGAAAATTTAATACATTTTTGTATCACACAAGCGGTTTAAATCGTTATTCAATAAACGGAAATTATTTTTTCTCGTACCTCTTGACTATTACCTTATCACAACTCATCAAAAAGATGCGATATATGGAAACTTTTTATTAAATATTATTATGTATATATCTGCATCGGCCGAATATTTGCAATTTATTATAGATATTTACAGTCTTGTTAATATGGTCCTCAAATTATTGTCAAATACTTAATAATTGAGAGAAATAAATGATTAGACGGTCTTCCACGTGATTACTTGCGTTATTTACCAGGTATTCCAGAATATGTCTTAGTGTCTTAGTGTCATTCACTTATACGCGATGGGAATAGCATTTGTGAGTACTTTTAAGACGTCGTAATTTGACTAAACAATTAGGGAAAAAACTGAAATTTCGAGGAGAGTGCATTTTGACCTTTCACCGCTTATGTAGTGAAAACCGTTACAGATGCAACTAAGTCATACGGGAGAACGGACCGAATAAACTAGGACTCGGCAAAAATGTTAACAAAAGAGGCAGATAGCAAAAAAAGAATAATTAAAGAATCAGCGATAATGTTATTGAATGAGGATAGATGCGTGTCGAATTGTTCCGTAGATGTCTGTACAACTTGGTTGCCAATGTTAAAAGAAGAACTTCACAAACTCAACATTGTATAAAAATTAAGAAAACGGTTAACTATATCAACAGTTCTATGTAAATAGTAAGTGTCTATGGATATTGAATATAACAAAAAAATTTAAGAGCTGTGTATTTATCATACACAGCAAACAATATATTTCAAAAAAGCCTTGAAAAAGAAGACAGATTAGATTTCCGAAACGTCGGCGAAATATTTAATTTCAAGTTTTTATACTTATTTGTGTTATTTATTTAAAAAAAGCAACCCCTAGCTGATCCTTTGACGTAAAAGTCAGTATCACAATTAACATTAACACATACTGGTTAATGTTAATTTTGATATTTTGTAGATTCCCCGAGCACCGCTTAAAAGGAAAAAATACATGCGGCAGGAAGTGCCAAAGGTTTGAAAAGAAAAAATTAAGATAATGCCACAAATAACATTTAGACAAAAGACATACTGGACCTTTTTTGTAAAGCATCAAATTTTCTACAACAAATTCTTCTAAATTATATGTATGATTCTTTGGTGAAATTTGGATCAATTTTCGACATTGAGATGCTAAACGTAAAACTGTTAGCCCTATATTTTTAAACTTTGCAGTTAAGTATTAGCTGTCCTATGGAAACTAAAAATTGAATTCTTCGTCCTTAATGTTCCTTATTATAATAGTAGTTTTCATTGCAGAAAATATAAAAAAAAACAAAATGCAAAACCGAATTTGTTTTGTTACACATTTATTGTTAAAATTTAGTCATTATATGCTTGTAACCGTTGCCAAAAAAAGAATACAAATACTTTGTGTGGGAAAACAGTAATAAATAACTCTTCTTCACCACTTTTCTTTGGTATTAATTATAACATCCAATTATACCAGCATTTAAATGCTTAGGTCGTATTAAACAAATGTTAGTTTTTAAAATTCAAGTACAATTTTTTGGAAAAAAGCATTATTTAAGAAAAAAATATGGCTACTTTCACAAGTTGAAGTTATTTATAACAATTCGTTTGTTAAAATTATTAAACCGAAAAATCTCAAGTGCACCCCTACTTTGTCTTATAAATAAAGGGTGCACCTGGGGCCAGTGTTGCCCCTCAGCCAGACGGTCAATGCCTTTTCAGAAATGGGAAAACTATATTTCTATATAATTTTAGTGGGTATATAACATTTGAAACAAACCGTTCATCAAGTTAGATTATGGGAGTAACACAAGTACCAGTATGATTTCTGAAACCTTAAAACCAAACTAAAGTTGTAATTATGTCTATTTTAAACTAGAGTATACACGTACTCTTCGCCGATTTATTGTAATTTTTATAAAATTGACACACATTCTGTGGGACACTCTTCGAAGTTTTTTGGTAAATAGTGTTAATTTTAGACATTTTTTGTTTAATTACAAAACATAAAAAATAGATGTAAAAGAAATATTAAAATAGTTTATGACATTTTTATTTACTTACCGATATTATTCAAGTACAATGGGGCTCCTTCTCTAGCTAACGTTAATTTACTGTCCAAGTTTTAACTAAAGTTTTCTTTCTTAAGGTATCGTGCGTAAAAAAACCGTGACGGACCGATTAACAGACAGGCAGACAGACGGATTTCAAAAGCTATTTAGAATTCCATCACCAACAGTGATATGAATAATAATTTTTCTTTACGAGCGATATTACCAGTTATATAAATGTGCCGATTAAATGCAATATACTCTTCATTCTGAATGTGTGAAGAGTATAATAATGGGAGTGTAAAATTGTTTTATGACCAAAAGATTCGCGTACATAGCTTGTGGGAAATGCATCTGTCAATTTTGCTGAAAATGTAGGACAAAATACTTTTTGGTATCCTTATCAAAAGTGTCCATAGGCGCAAAACCCAAAAATGGACAGTGGTCGAGCTATAAAGTATTAAATACTGGAAAATTGGGTTCATTGTCTAATAACTTTTTTCTTGTTCACAATAGTGACTGATTCCACTACAAACTGATGTTTGAGGTCTCTGATTATAAATATGTGATCGAAGATAAAATATACAAAATGGCGGCGTCAACATGGCGGTTAATTATATTATCATTTATCATCTGATTCGACTGATGACACATCTTATTTATGTATTTGAAGTGTGGTACTGCTCCTGAATCGAAAAAAAAAACACTATAGTCTATAGTACTTACAACTAAAAAGATAAAAATTTAAAAAAACAATTTCAAATAATTAAAACGCATGCTTTTAAAACTCAACTAAAAATGTTTAAAAAATGCACTTAACAGAAGAAAATAATGTGTAATTGGTTACAATTAATAAACCTGAAATCCTGGGACGTTGACAATATTTAGAAACACTGAATGTCTTATCTAAAAAATCCCCAGATACCACATTTTAGCAGCATCAGTCACTCTTTCGATTAAAGACAATAAAGCAGTTATTAGTCACTATATCCAGTTCTTCAGTATTAAACGCTTTACAGCTAAAACCATCCATCTTTGCTATGTGTATATGGATACTTTTGATCAGGATAGCAAAAAGTATTTTTTTCCCACATTGTCAGCCAAGTTGACTGAGATCCATGTTCCATAAGTTATGTGCAGGGTCCTTTAATGCCGATCTAATTTCTTCTTTATTTTTGTTAAGCTATTCGTGGCAAATCATTTTTAAATCGATGAATTTGGTTGTAAATGTTCTAGCTTTAAATAAGAACCACATTTGGATTTTAAATTTAGCACATAAGAAAAGAATTTCTGACATTTACTAGAAAGAAAGAAAAGAAAGAAAGATACAAAGAAAATCGTATGCTAAGGAATACTATATTCGATATGCATTTTCTCAACTATTTTCGCATTATTTTCATATGGTTATATTCAGTTACATAATATTTAACCAGTTTATCACCGAATTAATAATGTCTCAGAAGGTAATATTCAAAAAAAATGTTTCGGGGAGTTCGAGCGTGGCTGGCATCTAGGGTGGATGTGCCATAGGACGGTCCCAATCTACTAATTTATTTACAATAAAGAAAGTGCTAAAAAGGCGGCAAAAACCACGTTAAACTCGATAAAATTTAAGCCACCGATACATCAAGGAATTCTGTGCGAAGTGCAACGCCATAATAGAAAAACAAAGTTCGTATGGAATTAGTAATTACGCGTGCAGTTTTCTAAATAATATCAAATAAAGCAAGTGCAAGTGCCTACACCTACGCAAGACAACCGACCTTTTCTCAAGTGGTTAGTGCGACAAAGTAAACATCTGCAACATACTACACCAGCAGTGAAAGGCAACGGACTGGTTTCTAGCGAGTGGAAGTAGTAACATAACAAAAGGATGAAAATATAAGTTTTTATTTTTAAGTTCTATTTATTGGTTTATTAATCATTGTCACAATTTTACACAACAGAGAAAAATTTAAGAGTAAAAATGAAAAGATATTAAATATAGGTAATGAAATAGAAAACACCCGAAATTGTAAAGCGGCAGTTGAAAGTAATTACTGTGGAAACACACTAATATACAGTGTGTGCAAAATATTCTCTCGGGTCTCTTTCTCATAACCAACACGCCATAAAAGCTTTTTATCGCGAGATAGGACACTTCCACTGTAAATGGATATTTACCTGTGGAACAGTTAAAAAGCTCCCTGCGGCGAGCGAATGCATATATGTCTTAGCAGACAAATGAAGTGAACACAAGCAGGTGGAAGGAGATGCATACTGCTAGATTCAGAAATAGAAGACTTGGAGGAAGAGTAAATAAGGAGATCATAATAGATGAACTTAAAAGAAGCATGGAAACTAAAAAGAAGCATCTTGCAAACGCCTGCACTTCCCATCCGATGATGACATATGGAAACTAAAAAAGAAGCATGGAAACTTAAAAGAAGCACCTCACAAACACCTACACTTCCCATCCTATATTCCTACCCCATGCGTCATGCGGCTCTCGCTGCTGACAACAAGCATGCTCCATATCCAACCCAGCGTATGCAGCCGGTCCGGCAATATATAAAACATCCGAGATTTGGTTCTGGCACGCGGTTTGGCCGTCCGTTGGGCGTGTTCGGAGGACGATCAAGCTGCGTGTTGGAACGAACCTCCTTGGGTGCCCGGAATCGGCAGCAATGCCCACCTTACGCTGGCAATATTAAAAAATCTGAAATCGATCAGAAGGCAATATTAAAAAAATGTTTCGCTGATATACTAAGATCGCTGGACTTAATGAAGAGTAAATAATATTTAATGTTAGCATTGGAAGATATAATATTTGTAAAGTGCTTGCAGATCGATTTTTAATAGTTGATTGAACAATTGAATGAAGTCAGGCAATTTTATGATTAAATCCATTTTCTTATATTCATGAATTAATCCAAAACGAAATCAATTGGTACCTACGGACTGCATGAACACTGAGTACATCATAGTAATATGTCAAATAATACTATTCGAACTAAATATAAATTACAATTACCGCAAAGTCCCGTCAGTCATGATTAAACACGATTATATTATATTTATTATTTTATCAAAATTCACTTGTATCAAATGGAACCTGACAGTATATAAATTTATATATTCGATTTAAACTGTCATGTTGATTATTTTGTGAAAACTGAAAGCAAAAAATTGGCTTATTCTATACGTGAACTGAATAATTATGCTATGGATTATATGAACTAAATACGCCATTCGCATTCGTGAAAGCCGCAAAGCAAAACAAGATATCCACTGCAAAAACATAATTTTTAAATGTACTTTTCTAATAAAATAACGGATTATTAATAATATCCTTAGTAGTTGAAATTAATGCACCAATAATTGTAATCTGTTAAATATTAACTTGAAGATGGTTTAAGTAGACGTTGTCCAATTTTAGGCGGTGATTTCATACTGGATATACCATCGGTCGTGATATAAAGCACTCGGTCCCTTGTCTATTTTAGTGTTAGACAAGTACAAAATCTCTACGCCTCCTACGAGAAGAGGTTCTGCAAAATTTGCAGATTGGGGGCATCCTTAGCTCTACTTAGAAAACACTTGATTGCGTGGCACGTCACATCATAAACAAAACATGTTTGTTTAAAAGTGAATTATTTATTATTTGTTTGCTTATAGCAATGAAACATATTCATTATAGGATTTTGCAAACAGCGGAAAGAAAAACTATCTCTGAGAACTAAAAGAAAAACTATATGTAAAAACATTATTGAAATCTTTGCATTCTTTCCTGATAACCTGACTTCTGGTTAAGCTAAGCAAGTTAAAATTCTAAAATAGATTTGTCCAATTTCTTATTTGACATTCTCATTATGACATCCAGCATAGTCCCCTACGGCTAAGCAGATTAAACTAATATCTACATGACCCCCTACTGTATGCAAATTCAGTCAAAAATGGAACATCGTTATGAGTGGCTTTGTGTCTTTCTGATGAGCTCAGAATAAGGGCGAAAAACGTTTCAAAGGCTAAGCATTTCCAGGAAACTGAATGAGAGATTTTATGTAATTCATTAGAAAGAAATTTTTTTAAGACAAGGTAGGTAAATAAATTAATTTCAGGCCTTTGTTCTCATTTTTAACTGAATTTGCTTACGGTAGGGGGTCATGTAGGTACCAGTTTAATCTGCTTAGCCGTAGGGGACTATGTTGGATGCTAGTGTTAAAATAACAATGTCAAATAAGAAATTGGACAAATCTATTTTAGAATTTTAACTTGCTTAGCATAACCAGAAGTCAGGTTATCGAAACAATGCAAAGATTTCATTAATATTTTTACATACAGTTTTTCTTTTAATTCTCATAGATAGCTTTTCTTTCTGCTGTTTGCAAAATCCTATAAAGAATAGGTTTCAAAACATATGTTTCACTTGAAAAATAGGAATTTTCAAAAAAATAAAAACGGAAATATAAAACTGGTCTCACTGGTCTTATCATACAAAATATTCCTCCTAATTCACTTCCATCTGTCTAGAAATCGTACAAGTTCATTCGATCTTATCTGAAATCTAGACAGTTGGAGGTGAATTCGAAGGAATATATTGTTTGATAAGACATGGGGTAAGTTAAGTTTTACATTTTCAGCTATATTTTTAATAATTCCTAACATTCAAATGAAACAGAAGTTTGGTTTCTGATGAAGTGTTCTCCAGCTATGACTAGATTAATTTTTGAGAATCACAGAAAAGCTCTCGTAAGGGAAAGCTCTTTCAGTATTGTCTTTCAGATTAAAACATATTATTATAATTTCAGAATGACGTAAAGTGTAAGAAAATTTGGGGTAAATTTTCTTATAATTCAAAGGCCAGACCACAATAAAGGGCTCAAACCTGCACCAAATTTCAAGATCCTAGGGGGGTACTTGTCATACTGTCTCAATTTGAAGTCAGTCTCTCCGGAAACAAACTTCTGGCAGTTATTTGAAAATTACCTTTTTTCACAACCCAACTAATTTCTTTTTCCAATTTTTCTCAAAAAAACCGTTATATCTCGTTTTTGCAGTCCGACTTCATATGCCAAAAAAATTCATTATGAAAAGTACATGCCACGAACATATTTTGGCAAAAATAACCTAGTATAAAATGGGCCTAAAGTTAAAAGTCCGACAGGTTTCCATGAAAAATCGTGACAGATAATCCGAAAAAAAATATCACCCCTTTCAGGGGCGAGTATTGGCCGGTGGAGGGGTTGGTAGGGGTCGGACGCGATGGGGAACACCACTACCGTACTCAGCATCCTTGAAATCGGGGGGGAATATATATTTGCCGCTGATAATCCGAGAAAAAAAATTCACCCCTTTCAGGAGCGAGTATTGGCCGGTGGAGGGGTTGGTAGGGGTCGGACGCGATGGGGAACACCACCACCGTGCTCAGCATCCTTGAAAACGGGGGGGAATATATATTTGCCGCTGATAATCCGAGAAAAAAAATTCACCCCTTTCGGGGGCGAGTATTGGCCGGTGGAGGGGTTGGTAGGGGTCGGACGCAATTACGGACACCACCACCGTGCTCAGCATCCTTGAAAATAGAAGGAAAGTACTATTTTCTGAAGGGAAACCTATTTAATCGCGTTTAACCCCTCTAGGGGGTGTTTTTTGGCCTGTTTGAGGGGTTGTGCAATCCCAAAGAGAAATTATGACACCGTCATCGTGTTCAGCATCCTCCAAAACGGGGGGTGGGGGGGGGGGGTAATTTCATTCCGGCTCAAAATATTTACCATTTTCGCGTTTTTTCCGACTCACACACGCCACTACTATCTTGACGCAAAACAGAGCAAATTTTTTTCATTTACCAGATACGTCATTCTTTTGCCGAAAACACGATTTTTATAGGTGTTTCAATATCTCATGAACTCTGGTGGACTCAGTTACACTTTACTTTTACAATTTATTTATCCCGAACTCTTGTTTATGTATAGAGCAAGGTAGTCGTCAGTGTTTCCAAAATACAGTTATAAATCCAAAACAAACTTTGCCTTTTGCGCATTTGGCGGTTCATAAGATTCTGAAACACCTCTAATTCTCTAAGTCTTATTTTGTTTATTCTAATACTCAAAAATTTGAAATGCGGCTCTGTAGGACCGTCTCGGCAGGTAAAATTCCCGTCTTTGATATTTAAATGGTCTTTTTTATTTGCAATAAATATGTGTAGACAACTATGCATTTCGTGGATTTCTACCCGGTTAAACCATATTTATCTCCGATTTTGTTATATTTTCTTGATATATATTTATGTAAATAGGTATTTTACCACAAAATACGGTTTATGCACAAGTGATATTAAAAAAGTTATGAATTAAAATATGTAATGGAATTGCCAAAAAAATTGATATCTTCATTCCGCCCATCAGATATGCAAAACACACATGAAACTGTAATTAAACAATTACGTTTTGGTAAAATAATCGAAAAATTTATTTAATTATATTATCAAACTTACTGCTAAAACGGGAAAAAATCTTCAATAACCAACTTGGTCACTACGCAGACACGAAAAACCATTAAACTATAAGAGTTAGTAAAATTGATTTAATGTTTATGATTAACATAAGTATATACAACAGAAAATGTAACGCACGATTACAATTTAAAACACACCCGTATCACTACTTCAACGTCGAACAATCAAGAAACTGTACAAGTGTACAGGGGCTATTACGACAGCGTTTTCGTATCTCTACTTGTTACGTTTTTTGCTTCATTTGAATCTGTTTATACTTTTTAAGGTAAATGAAACAGAATGCGTAGGTACATTCATGTTTTGTTTCTATTTAATGTAAAATTACCTAAATGATAATAAAGCAATAATAATTTACTGGCATTCTATATACTTATAGGATGTTCGAGGCTTTAGTATCAACATTTTAACAAAATACAAAACTTTTAAGTGAAAATTAACTTTTTTGTTAAATGTTTCCTAAGTGAGCTACAGCCTCTTTAAATAGGTGAAACGGGAAACGGTTTTTAGAAATTAGTTTTATAAACATGAAGATTGTCTCTCGATGCTCTTTTTTGTGCGTGCCTGTCAATTGGTTTCATATTTTCAGTCGAAATACGCACATGACCATAGCTAGCGTTATGAAGTATTTCTTTGTCGGTCTTTTTCTGTGATTATCAAACTGACTTTGGATAATGTATAACAACAAATAATCCAGTGAATAAACAATATTCAGTGGTTCTTTGCATTTCCCTCGTTTACCCAAGTGAAATATTGTAATTGGAAGAAATCGTTCTCCAAGATTTTTTCAGATCTTCACGTCTCGGTCTATGTCAATTACGAAAATGAGGATTTTTAATTCCGTCAGTTTGTACAGCCTATCGGTTTGTATATTCTATTTCTATCTCTGTGATTCAGCTAAATCTACTAATAGGCTATTGTATATGTCTCTTAGTAAGGAATAATTGCGTTAAAGGATATTTATTGTTTAAATTATTAGTTTAACACGTAAGAACGATAAAATCACAAAGTGCTATTAAATTCCGTGGTGCGTTTTTGAGAGCCATCCGAAGAAGCCCATTTTTTAGTTTTTTCAAAACAACCCAGAAATAATGCCAATTTGGAGACTTACAAGAATACTTTTTAGTAGAAAATTAAACTTCCCATGCAAGTACGTTGCTTAAAACTTTTTTCTTATTTTTGGTATTAAAGATAATTAAAGAACAAAGTTAAATATTTACGATAATCCACTTTTTTCTTCTTTTTCCAGTAATTAACTTTTTTTTACGGCATCCTAGGTATACATTAGTGATCAAAGAAAGAAAAGTTACTGAAGAAATAAAGAAATTACTTTTTTATCAAAATTGGGCATTTTTTGGAGGAGCTTACTGGGAAGGCCCAGCCACTGGAGGGACCTTCACTTAAATAAGAGAGGATATCAGGGCCCTGCAGGTGAACCTCCTGCAGGAACCCTGGCTTGTCAAGGGAAAACCATATTTTACCGCAGACATTTGTTCTTTTAATTTTCAGTAAATCAATTTAATTTTGAACACTAAAACAACAATTTTAAGGTAATTGAATAATATTGCAAATATTTTCTTAACGTTCCAAAATAAATATTACGTTTTTACGAAAAAGTAATAATACAAACAATTAATGTTTGTGGTTGACCTTCATAATATTAAAATAAAATTTTAGTCATTATTTAAAATAAACTGATTTTTAAATAAATATACATTGTAGTAAAACATTATGAACAATAAACGCACTTCAAAAAATATAATTTTTATTCGTGAAGGTAAAAAAATATTACACATTATTAATTTTAAAAAGTCGATTTTTCAACATTAATATTTTCGATGGCAATATCAACTTTGTTGTCGATATCTTTATCGATATCTTCTTGTGATATTTCTGGCACATTTGCATTTCCGCCATTAATTCCTGCATGTTCCTTGTAAAATATGGAACATTTGATGCCAAATTTTCTGCAACAACAATTTCCATGACAGACAGCCTTTTAAGCAGCCACATGATATTTTTTCAAGTAAAGTATAGCTAGGATGCCGTAAAAAAGTTTTGGACGAATTACTGGAAAAGATAAAAAAAGTGAATATTTCTAAATTTTTAACTTTTTTCTTTCATTATTCTTAATACTAAAAATAGGATTTTTTTTTGCAAATATGTTCTTGGATGGGAAGTTTAATTTTCCACAAAAAGTGTTCTTGTAAAAATCTCCAAATTTGCGTTGTTTTTGAGTTATTTTGAAAAAATTTAAAAAACCGCTTCTTCGGCTGGCTCTCAAAAATGCACCAGGGAATTATGTGGAAGTGGAAGAGCAGCATAATTTTATAAGTTTTCATATTTTCATTACTGCTTTTAATATTCATTTAAGTATTGCTGAACTTCGCCTATTTTTCCATTTACTTATTAAATAGTTTTTAATTGAGTATATTCTTTCACATGGAAAATAAGGACGCTATTAATATTATTATTATTAATTTAGTAGCAAATTGCGATTTTATCGTTCTTAGGTGTTAAATTAACATATTAAACAATAGATAACCCTTTAACGTAATTGTTCCCTTCTACCCCTTAATTTTGAACATCTTCAATAGCCTATAAATAATTTATTGGAAAAGAATAATATTTTGCAGGTGGTTGACGCTATTGTTAATAAAGTATATATTTTTGGTGAAATATATACTGGACACTAAAAAAAAATAATTAACAAAAATCTGTGATGGAGAAAAATAATATTTCAGAAGTAGTTTACATAATTGCGAAGAAAGAAACTTACTATACTTTCAATGACCACCCTAAAAATAAATAATTAGGAAAGTATCGTAGAAATTATATGTCGAATGTAGTCATCCCCAATCTGTCAAATATCGATGGGGATAGTCCAGTATGTCCTTATATTTCCAGACATTACAGATTAGTTTTATTACTACACTAATGTAATCAAAACTAGATCAGTGGTATATATATAGAGAATAGGTAATTTTGTGTTTTCGTCATGCTAAATATTAGATATTGAGTTTATGAGTCATCTACTAAATATTCAACATAACATTTTTCAATAAACCTTTTAAATCCTTTAAATTCTGATGACCTAGATGACCTAATTACTTGAATTCCGATGATGATTATGAAGGGAAAGAAATATTTAAAATACAGAGCAATATCCTGTTGAGCCACAATTAACATGTTTCAGTGCTCTTTCTGCGCTCCCGCTGCGAAAAACAGGATGTAACGTCGCAAGGAAATTGTCTTCATGAGAAACTATTTACAATAAAAGTGAAATTCTGTTTTGCTGAAGGGGGTTGACACTTAAAATGGCAGTATAGATAACGTGCAACTTAAAATTCTTCGTCATATGGCTGGAAACTTATTAAATTGACTTAGAGACTCTTCATTTCGCTTGTTTACTTCATAAAATTGTAACTAACAAAATTCAGAAATATTTAAATAAAAGGATCTTTTATATAATGGACATATATAATATAAATATTCGCTTTAAAGGTGACCAACTCCTCCCTATCATCGTACTGAACTGTTTAAACGTTCGTTCACTTACCAAATAACTAAAATTTATAATTCCATACCATCTACTATAGGAAATAGGCAATATCCGTATATACAAATTAGTATAAGAACTTTTTCCTAAATCAACAATACGTAAATTCAATATCTGAGCTTAGGTAATCGTACTTGCCTACCCATTGCACATACAGATGAATGTGTTTAAAAAGAATATAACTATTTTTTCTAATAATGTAATTGTATGTTAATTTATTTGCTATAACAGAATAGATGTTAACCTCTTAAGATTAAAAACAGGGGCATGCTTGTGCATAGCCATCTGATCTTCGGCATCTTTCTTCCTCAATTGATTTGTATTTTTTTTCTTTAATTTATGTACTTATAGTAGGAAAATAAAGACCATTTATTATAATTATTTTTTTTAACTCACTTATTTGTCGTCGGTCTATTTCTGCTATTAATGCCAATCGCCGACCCCAGGAAAAAACTATACCAACCTGGAACTTTTGGGGAACATTTTCTGTGTCGAAGAGCAGGTATTTTTTATTTGACAAATATTTAATAGACAAGGGAACGACTGCTTTACATCCCCTCCGAAGGATAGTACATCCACTACGCACCCTGTGCCTAAAGTTGCTTATCTCCTACGTATACGGTGACATGTAAACCATTAGAAGGTGGAGCGAGAACGTTGTATTTTCCATAAGAAACTCACCTATGTGCTCTCCGTGTTGCTTAACCTTTCATATCGAAATACAAGTATAGCCAAGACTCACCTACGCTCGCTCCTAGGGACTACAATGTTTACCATTCCTGTATTGAAGCAAATTATTAGAGTGCGGTTCAGTAAGTAGAAATTCGGTAGCACAGCGAGATAATCAAATCAAAGAAGTCCAGAAATTGCGATATTGTGCAGAAAGCTGTTTTTTGATGGTAGGTATATGTTAGTACCTGTAAGCAGCTCCTAAAAGAGTAAGCAGGTCCTAAAAGTCTCTAGCACTCTAAGAAGTATAGAAAGAAAACCTCATTAAAAAGCAGAATCCGCTTATATCGTGAAAATTAAGAATTTTATCGAAAATAGTCTGAAACAAAAGTTACGGATGTTGCAATTTTGGATCGAAACGTATTATAGCACTCTTACTTATCTCTAATAAAATTGATATAAATTACGTCCAACTTTCAAGTTTACGGGTAACCGCATACAAAATTAATAAAAACCTGCAAATTAGTTATTAAACTTTTCGCAAATACAAAATGAAGGGTATATTTCATTCGATCGGCACATTTCTAAAACCGGTAATATTGCTCGTAGAGAAACAAATTTCATATCACTGTGTTCTGAACAACTTTCAAAATATCCGTCTGTTCGTCTATATGTTCGTCCGTCACGTTTCTTGTAAGCACAATAACTTAAGAACGAAAAGTCCGATTGCATTGAAATTTGGATCGTACGTCAGTGTTAGCTAGAGGAAGTACCTACTATTTTGTCTTTGAACAAAATCTATCAAGAAATAAAAAAATTATTAATTATTTTAATTAAAAATAAATATATTTTTTATGTTTTGAAAGTAAACAAAAAATTAATATTATTGATTGATTGATTGATTGATTGATTGATTGATTTTGATTGATTGATTTGCCAGCGTAAGGTGGGCATTGCTGCCAATTCCGGTGCAGGGAGATTTGTTCCACCACGCAGCCCGATCGCCCACCGATCATCCCACCGTGTGCCAGAACAAACCCCCAGTGCTTTTATATACCGCCGGGCCAGCTGCATACGCTGGATTGGACATTGGACATGCTTGTTGTCAGCAGCGAGAGCCGCATGACGCATGGGGTAGGAGTATAGGATGGAGCGTGTAGGTGTTTGTGAGATGTTTCTTCTTGTTTTCCTTCTGTCTTCATCGGATGGAAAGTGTAGTCGTTTGTGAGATGCTTCTTTTAGGTTTTCGTGCTTCTTTTTACTTTCAGGTTTTTGTGATATGCTTCTTCTTAGTTTCTGTATGTGATCATCTTCTCTCCTATTCTACTTCTGAGTTTTCTGTTTCTGAGTCTGGCAGTGTGTATATCCTTGATATTTCTTTATTGTATTCCATTTTTTGTTGTGCCAGCTTTTCCCAGTGTGTATAATCCTTTCCTAGCTTATTCATAATCCACTCGATTGTTGTTATCCATGTGTAGCATGGCCTCCCTATTTTCAGTTTGTTGCTGTTCATTCGCAGCGCTTTCTTTAGTAGGTGTGTCGAGTCCCGTCTTTGGACGTGTCCCCAGTATTTCATTGCGTATGATTCTATTCTTTTGATTATTGTTCTTCCCTCTAGTAATGTTGACGTTTTCTGTCGTTTTTGTGGTTTTCCTGTTTTTGCTAGCAGTTGGATAATGTCCCTTTCAGCTCTTCTCAGGCTTCTTCTGTTGGCCTTTGTCGTTGCTGCGTTTTTGACTCCATATATCATCGTAGGCATTATGATGGTTGTTTATATCTTTTTGGTTAGGCACCATGGTGGTTTGTTGTCCTCAATGAAGGGTAGTAGAGCTCTTGTGACTCTGTAGGCTGTTTTGATTCTTTCCCTTACTGTTTCCCTCCTTTTTAGTTGATTCGTTAGGTATGTTCCTAGGTATTTCATTCTATTCGTGGTTCTCAGGGTGTAGTCTCCTATTTTGTATTCTTCCCCACTTGTTGGACTTGTTTTTGTCAATGGGTCTCGGACCATTATAAGACTCTTCTTGAAGTTTATTTTCATTCCAGAGGAATCCAGATGTGGTGTCATGTTTCTTAGAAATTTAACGATGTCTTGTTCTTCCTCGGTGATGATGAGTATATCGTCGGCGTATGCAAGTACGATGGGGGGCTTTATCGTTCCATCGTTTCCATTGAAATTCTGATTCTCCTTTATTGTGCTTTCTATCACTTGGTCCAGGACTGTGGTGAATAGTCGGGGGGATAGGGGACATCCTTGTTTGACTCCCATATTCTTCATTTTTGATTCCGTCGTCTGTCCAAACCATTGTATTGCAGTGTTTTCGTGTAGGCATGCTTTTATTATTCTGTTTATTAAGTAGTGCGGTACTCCCCTGTTGAGCAAAGTGTTGACTATAGCCTCGTGCCTGATGGTATCAAATGCATTTTGGAGGTCAATTGAGACTATATATAGTTTTGTTCCTTCTTTCCACTTTTCTTCCAGGATCCGTCTGGTGGTGTACATATGGTCGTCTGTTGATCTGCCCTTGATAAATGCCGTTTGATAATCTGGTAGTTCGCCGATGTATTTTTCCATTTCTCTGAGGAGGAATTGTGCGTAGTATTTGTACCCTACACTGCAGAGTGTTATTCTTCTGTAATCGTCCACGTTTTGTGGTGATTTGGTTTTAGGGAGCGGTATCTGTGTGGTTGTGTTCCACTCCTCAGGCAGGGGTGTGGTTTCCGTCCACGCGTTGGTGATGATTTCTAGGGTTAGCTGTTTTATGTTGTCCCGTCCATAGTATACTAGTTCGTTATTTATTTTATCTATTCTCGGGGCCGTGTTTCTTTTAGCTCTGGCCATTATTTCTAGTAGTTCGTCTTTTGACGGTGGCTTTCCCAGTGGCCAGTGGTCCATTTCTTGTATTGGTTCTATTTGACTTCTCTCCGCGTTTCCTTCTTCTAGTTTCCTGACCCAATGCTGCAGTGGTATGTATTTTCTTGGCTGCGTATTGTTGTTTCTCCTGTATGTTTTAAGGTGTCTAAAAGTTTGGTTTAATCTCTGTCCTGCTGGAGTGGATTCTATGTTTTCGAAGAATTCCCTGCATTTTTTCTGTTTGTGCCTCCTCTCTGCGTCTCTTTTTTCTTTCCCCGCTTCTATTATCTTTTTGTCTATGTTCGGTGTATATTGTTTTCCTGTGGCCTTTATTTTCTTTAGTTTTTCGTAATTTCTTTTCATGTCTTTTCTTGTTGGGCTCATAGGGGATTTGTTTCTTTTCAACGTTTTCCTCGCCGCTATTTTCATTTTTAAACCCATTGTTGACCAATTTAGTTCTTTTCCTGTTAACTGTTTTTCTATCTCCTCCTGGTATTTCTTTTTTATTTCTTCGTTCTGTAGCAGTGAGATGTTCCATGTGTCATTTGATGTTTCGTTGTATCTTTTTTTTGCTTCTTGTTTCTTTATTACTAGTGTTCCATATAATATTTTGTGATCTGTTTTGACGTTTGTTGCTTGTTTTGCCTTAATGTTTTTGACCCTGTCCCTTATTTTTCTATCCACTAGGATATGGTCTATTTGAGAGTTGATGTTTCCTTTACTCCAGGTATTAAGGCAGGTTAGGTTCTTGCTCCATGTGTTTCTAACTGTTAGATCGAACAGATGTGCCAAGTTTTTTAGCGAGCTTCCATTATCGTTTGTCCATGTGTGAAGTAAGGTTTTTCCTATGATATTCTTGTCTTCATGTGTTTGGTCGTCCTTTCCTATATGCGCGTTGAAGTCTCCTAGTATTATTATGTTCATTTTTCTATTCCTATTTCCTCTAGTCTCTTGGGTGAATACTCGTCCTGCCCGTTTGTCGGAGGGCACATGTACTCCTAATATGCATATGTTTTCCTTTCCAATTTGTAAGTCTGCCATGGTTATGTTTTGGTTTACTTTTCTTGTCTTTATCTGGATAGGGGTGTTCCGTCTTATTGCCCATGCGACTCCTCTGCTGGTTTTTTCTTTGTCCCCTCCACTTAGATGCCATTTGTAGTTTTGAGTAACTGCAGTTCCATCTATCATGTGTGTCTCTTGTATGCATGCAACGTGTATGTGTTCCATCATAAGCGCCTCATCGATTTTTTCTCTTTTCTCTCTCGTTATGCAGCCTCTGACATTCCATGTCGCCAGGATGATGTCATCGTGTTGCAATTCTTGACTGTTGGCTTCCTCTGTTCTTTGTGATATTTGGTACATAATGTACAAAAATATTGGGAAGAGTATCCCATAGAATATGCAACAATTATATAAAAAGTGCAGTAAATCGGGTAAGAGTGTAATGGTTATATAATATTTTTAATACTGAATTTACGTAATAATCTCAGACAAGCAGAAAGATTTTTATAAAAACAACCACGAGTTTTAAAAATTAATAAAATTTTAATTGTTTCCATAAAAGTTAGAGTGCAAACCATAAATCTAAGAAGGAAATTTGTGTCCGTTGTTTATTGCGTTCGTTAAATTTTTCAATATTTAAAATATCGAATCCATAAGTATCCATATCCAATATGAGCTAAGAGAATTTTAAATTTTTTTAGAGTGGCTGTATTTTTTTCTACTTTTCTTAACTTTCTTTATATAATTGCATTCGTGTGAAGTAAATTACTGTCAAAAACTGGGGTTTGTCTCTTTTCAGTTATTCTTTTTACAGGGGCACCTTATCCACTATTACACATTTTGTCCATTAATGCCTGTCTCTCCCCTACTTCTTTTTGGTTGATTGATTGATTCCTCGAGAATGAGCGTTTAAACAGCTGTTTACGTGATGTTTAACCAAACTATTAAAAAATGTAGGTAATTTCATTGAATGGAATAGTACAAATGGTTTTTACTCACTGAATATCTAGTAATATCTCTTTAATTACTTAGTTTATATCAGACAATGTTTATGCATTGTTTTGTATCTAATTTAATAGCCTAAAACATAATGTTACATGCATACAAACTATTTTCCGCATGCCTTTAAAAAACTAATGTGGAACAATACATATAAATCAAAAGAACTAAAGCGACATAAACATAGAAACGTATATCAATATAATTAACGATGTGTCCTGAAAACCTGTAAATGTAAGTTAGATTTAATCAGTGTGAAAAGGCCTCAGGAGTTGGTTTAACCACCTGAAGTGATTGATGACATCAATAGGTCCAAAAATCCTCTTTCTTATGAAAGAAAAATATTGAATAACACAGTCTATGTTATGACAAAGCAGAGAAATTCATAAATAATCACTTGTGAATGGAACTGACAGAAACAATTTGGGCTGTAAAAAATAGCACTGTGGACAAAGTCAATTAGTAAGGAAGTTTGTCATCCTAGAAGTGATATACCAGTAATTGTTGAAAATATATGGTACAGTTAAACTGTGGAAGTGAAATCACATCACAAATTTCCCATGATATGAGTGATGTTTTAGGAATATTAGGGATTTCCTATAATAAATCAATATTCTAAATGGTATTTTTTTAAAATCTATTCTGCAATCGATTACATATTCAATACAAATTTCTTTTTATTTATCTGAATGTTATTTTCTCTTTTTTTTCCAAAACCTTAGTTATATAATAGTAAGCAGTTAACAAAAAGAAATTTAATATGAGGTAAGTGAGCCGCCACATACACCCCCCCCCCGCGTCAATGGCGAAATGGACTTTTTTAATAGGCAGGGAAGTAATATCACACTTGTTAGCCAACACAAACGAAGGTTTAGCCCTGTCTACATTGACAGAAACGATTCCAGTTCCTTTAATAAAATTAACCAACCTATCAGTCCAAGACAAAACTTTAAATGAGCCTTCGTACAAAAAAATAGAAAGTTAAAATGTCGATATTGACAAAAGATTTGTGATTAGCATGAATAACAGGAGAAATGAAAGTTAAATTATCAAAATAAGTCAGCAATTTGTCAATAAAATAAGGAGCATCGGGAGAAAATCATATGATTTAGTGAAAAATGCGCCTGGGAATCGCAAAGCTTGACCAAAATATGAGTTCGGCTGAAGATCGTTCTAAAAGCTAATAATATATTAGGAAGTTCATCCACCCAATGTGACGTGTTAGCCCTAGCTGCCAACACAGCGAGCTCTATGGAATCGTTCCACCATTCCATTACTTTGAGGATTATAAGTGGTAGTGCGTTTTCTATGTAACCGTAGAAATTTTACAAACTCAATAAATAATTTTGATTCAAACTCAACGCCTTGTTCAGTAGTGACATATAATGGTACACCAAAACGACAAATAAAATTTCGAAATAAGGTACGTGCAACGGTCTCTGCCGTAATATCGACAAGAGGATAGGTCTCCGGCCACCTGGTAAATCGTTCGATCATAGAATGTAAGTTAGATGGGGTAATGTGATTGAACCGGCTTTAGGTATATCAAAACCACCTACTAGACTTTTTGTATGACGGCTGACTTCAGCAGTCCGACAGTAATTTGGTGACCACGACGTGATAATTTGCTACTACCTGGCCATATTTTCTATGACCGTTAACGATCCTAGTTATGACAAATTGGGATTCAACCTGGGTGAACGAAATCTCTAGTTTAGACATCCAATACGGTGGAGGTCTGACTGATGTGACATGTTGGCTATGAGGCGAAGCTACTGGATTATCAAGTGAAATATTATCTGCCGTTTGAGCCATCTTTAATTAATTGACTGTTCTTTTTATCACAGCACAACGAGAAAGCAACTCACTTACTGTACAATAAAAAAAGATAAAAATAAATTGGGACAATCTTCAATCCTGGGGTGCAGATTCAAAGGTCTCTCGAAAGGTACAGATGTCCTCTTGTTGTTTCTTAAACGTAGGGAAACCGTAAAATTTGGAAATTTGGAACCAGGTTCTTCAAAATGTAATAGTCGAAACGAATGTTTTACAAAATTTCATTATCTGCTACACAAATGAGCCCAATGTACCATAAATATGTAGACCAACAACATGCAGTGCAGCAATTAAGAGGGACAAACGCACCAAACAAAAATGCTCACGTCGGGGTCACCAAATTTATAGGAATATCAGGTATTTCCTATAATGAATCAATATCCTAAATGTTACTTTCTTTTTTCTTCCAAAACCTTAGTTATATTATAGTAAGTAGTTAACAAAAGAAACTTAATTTTGAAGTAAGTGAGCTGCCACAGATGTCTAGGGGCAACTGTATATTATTAACATACAAATGCACCTACAAAATAGGTCAGCCAAAGTGATTGAGAGGATATTTTTAAAATATAACCTTATACTCTTCAAAGAAAAATAGTATATTATAATCCAAGTGTATAAGTAAGCATTTAAAGCATGCACGGGTTTAGGGCACGACGAGCATAGCGAGGAGATTCCTAAAGGAGTACATGCTTCAAAGGCTACTTATACACGTGCATCATACGCTTTTTTTATACCTGCACTGCAAAGTAAAAATAAGAAAAAATAATTAATTTAAATTAATTTTACAAGGTAATCTTTGAATTTCATTTTTAATCGGTAACATAGAGACGGTTAGAATTTTTTTGTTTGGTTGCTAAATACCTGTGTATTTATCATTGTTTTAAATTGATTGTTACCTAAGCAACTTTAAAGCACCAGTGCTTTAAAGGCCCAATTTTGCACGATTTTTAGTTTCAAAAACAGATATTATAATTTAGGTATAATAAAAAAGGATATATTGGATCTGCCAGGCAATTTTTAAAAGCGTAATTACCACCTTTATAGTAATAATCCCATTACCTTGTGTTAGTCAATTCCCAAGAACTTTCAGACTGTTCGTTTGTTTATTATTCTTTTTTTTATATGAGAGATAACTTAAGAAGGAAAATTTCAATCGTATCGAAACGTAAACTTATTATAATATACTTTAATAAATATATAAAAGAAGAAGATTTAAGCCTTTGATAATATCTACAAAAACAAAAGTAAAATATATCCATCTACTTTCGCCAACCAAGTTGGAATCACTAAAAGATGATTCTAATTTAAAAATATAACAAATATACGTCAGTATGGTTCTGTACTGACAGTAGACGAAACGTTTAAAGACCCTCAAGGGGACCCGTTAATTATTTCAGCTATAAGTAAAATGAATTTCTTACAGAATTATCCAACCAAGAATGGCCTTTAAAATCAAAACCAAGCGCAGGTGCGCTGCGCGAGAATGGAACGTCATCCAGTGGGTTGTGCAGTATTCCTCCTTTAATAAAAGTGGCAGACTAATAATTCAAAAGGCTTTGCAGCATGTTAGCTAAAAATAGTATAAGATGGAAATTACAAATGTGCACCGATTTTGGTGCTTTTCATAAGTTTTTTATAAACGTCATACTCATTCAAACTAATCGTAGAGTGGTCCACTTACATTTTTAAGTAATTTATCCTACGCAGTAAATGATGAAATTATAACGATAACTTTAATATACCTCACGAAATCTCGCACAAATATGAATACGAAGTTTTCCAAACGAATACACTAGAGTTATTCGTCTAGGGAATTAGTATTGTATCTGAGACACTCCCAACTACACGAGAGACTGTTAAATGTGTAGTAGCGCTTAAGGGGTATAATGTCGATGCCACTTTGGCTGAATTAAATACAGAGCACCTGGAAACTATCACTTCTTGAATCTATAAAGCAACTTAAATGTAATATATACTTTCTCTGGACACAAGACCCAAGCAACTGATTCTTTAGTATAACTTTACAGTAAAAAATGTACAGCTACTAAAAGCGGCTATACCTCTCTATACGATGCTTGTGAAAATTAACTAATTTAATTAGTAACTGGGTTCCTTATTGCTAAGCAATGTAATGCAGCTCTCCGTTCTGCAAGAGCTAGAACTTACACTTAACACTATAGAATACAATTACGAGACAAAAATCAAAGTCCGAGAATTCAGGACTGAAAATAATCTCGAATGCTAAGATTGATCGTGATGCAGAGCTACCTAAAAATAATTATACTTTATGCCACATTTAAAAAAATGGAAATAATTATTTTGTAACAAAATAAGTTTAAAAAATTACTTCCACAACATTCTTTAGAAGAAATAAAACATCATAAACTTGGTTACTTAGCCGTACCCTGATGCTGGTACATAGCCCACCAACAGCAACAACTAATAGATCGAGATCTGGCTGCAGAAAACCTGGGCGAGGAGGTTACAGAAATGTTTCTGAAATGTTTGTACTCACAGCGACCATATGAAAAATCATGCTAATGGAGTAACAGCTTGGAATTACTCTTAAAATTTAGTATATACAGAGGTTGTATTAGTAATAGCATAAAACATTGAGAAATAGAAAGTTTTGTGCCAGGTATTTCTAACAGACATAGACGTGGCCCAAATGTTTTTCTAACAGAAAAACGTTTAAACTTTAATTTGGTTGTAGTTTGAATCTGTTACTCGATAGGTAAAGTAATGAACCAAAACAAAATAAAATGAAGTGTTGTGCCAATGCATTAGAACAAGATTTAATGAGGCACAAAACCATATTTTTGTTTACTCTGTAAATACTAAATTTTAAGGGTAATCCAAGCTGTTACTCCATTGGTATGGTTGCTGTACGAAAAATGTTCCGTAGAGACCACATACAAAACTTGTGAACAAATTCTGTCCAGGCACAAAATGGTCGCTGTGAGTACTAACATTTCAAAAACACTTCATTGTTTTCACTTCATTTCATGCAGGCAGTATCAGCTTTCGAGCGGTACATTGATAAGTGAATATTATGTTGAAAAATAAGAGTCTATATGCCATAAGGGCTTTAAATATAATCCGATTTGCGCCAAACCTTTCAGCGTGTATGGTGCCACTATTATTATCCTTGTGACAAATTTCATCAAAATCAGTTTCCTAAGTTTGCTAGTACTATCCTGTCGACATAGATACATACAAACATTTTTTAGCGTTCCTGAAACCAAGGCGTAAAAAATTTCACCTTCTTATTTTGGACCAATTGCAGTAACCTTCCAATTTTTTTTTAAATATACTTCAGTAAATATTGTTTAAGAACAAGCGTTTGAACTTACTGCCAGAAAACATATTTTCACTTGTAATTTCTCAAGAACTTGAACAATTGTCGTAATTTTTTTGAGTATATAAATTTTCTTAAAAAATTCATGTACGAGAAAAGTTTTCTACAATTAATTCATATACGCGGGTGATTCGGTAAGAAAATTTCACATCTAGATATGTATTTTTGTGTAAAAGCAAATGTCAAATTTCCACTTATTAATTTCGCTCATAGTACGGAAGCCCATCGACAAAAGTGGCAGCGCACCGCAGTTGCCGCCCCTTGGTGGAAATATTGTAGGCATCTGTAGGTACCATTTCCCCCAAAGGGCAGGTCACGTGACCACGTCCTCTTCGAGAGAGATGCAAAAAACAAAGGG
This sequence comes from Stenurella melanura, assembly GCA_963583905.1. NCBI lineage: Eukaryota > Metazoa > Arthropoda > Insecta > Coleoptera > Cerambycidae > Stenurella > Stenurella melanura. Next base: position 62,326,715 of record OY757313.1, on the reverse strand, counting down.
CTGCTTAAATGTTGCCAAAGAATTCTGAAAAAATTCACGCACATTTTTTGGGCAAAAATAAGTATCCTTGTTTCTTGGTATTTTTGGTAATTGTGGAGAATAACGGGGCATTACAACTTTCGCGTAATTTTTTCAGGGAACACTAATTTGGGGTCGTAGAACACGAATCTGAAGTCGGTTTTCAATGCAAATGCATAGTTTTTCCAAAAAAAAATTTGAAATTTTCCACCATAACACGAACTTTTTGTCAGTGTAAACACTAAAAACACCTCGATTCAGATCCCGTATCCACAATGTAGGTGCTTTTTAAAACAATACACTTTTTACGCACTGCAAAAAATTGCTGTTTCATAATAATTGATAGCATAAATAGTAATATTATTTATAAGAATCCAGAACTCCATTATTTGACAGATCAGCCATATCTGCCATAAGATTGCCGCGCATGAGTGTCAAAATACCCTGAAAAGTTGGTGTCTCAAGGCACAGCAAAGAAATTCATTTTATCAATACTTATTAAAATTCAGAAAATAACAAATATAATTTCAATAAGAATGATTTTATGATCATCGTAGCCAGTACCAAAAACTGGTGTTCTATTAAGAATATTTTCAATACATAGTGTTCCCAAATTGGTTTACTCAGAAATGGTCCTGTTTTGTTATTGCCCAGTAAGGACCAGGGGGAGATGAGATCACATACATACCTTGCCAGGAAAGGAAATCCTCCTTACTCTTCTCGGATACCACCTACTCACTTTCAACCTGTTGCGCCGGCGTAAATGTACCTTGCCCTTCTCGGATACCACTTATTGCTGATAACCAGGTTGAAAGTGAGTAGGTGGTATCCGAGTAAGGAGGATTTCCTTTCCTGGCAAGGTATGTGTGATCTCATCTCCCCCTGGTCCTTACTGGCAATAACAAAACAGGACCATTTCTAAGTAAACCAATTTGGGAACACTATATATTGAATATATTCTTAACAGAACACCAGTTTTTGGTACTGGCTACGATGATCATAAAATCATTATCTAAATTATATTTGTTATTTTCTGAATTTTAATAGGTATTTATAAAATGAATTTCTTTGCTGTGCCTTGAGACACCAACTTTTCAGAGTATTTTGACACGCATGTGAGGCAATCTTCTGGCAGTTATGGCTGATCTGTCAAATAATGGAGTTCTGAATTCTTATAAATAATATTACTATTTATGCTATCAATTATTATGAAACAGCAATTATTTGCAGTGCGTAAAAAGTGTATTGTTCTAAAAAGCACCTACATTGTGGATACGTGATCCGAATCGGCAGAAATCGAGGTGTTTTTAGTGTTTACATTGAGAAAGTTCGTGTTATGGTGAAAAATTTCAAATTTTTTTTTTTGAAAAAACTATGCATTTGAATTGAAAATCGACTTCAGATTCATGTTCTACGACCCCAAATTAGTCTACCCTGAAAATATTACGCGAAAATTCCAATGCCCCGTTATTCTCCACAATTACCGTATTTTTTTTCCAAAGTGCTTCCTTCTCCCGGAAAAAAATAACAAAAAAGGAAATTCGTCTTTTTTTAATTTTTTTTACGGGAAAAGGAAGCACTGTAAAGAAAAGGTTTAAGAGGAAAAGTTGTTTACTTTGTCTAAAGACTATGTCTGCATTTTTTGGTATTTTTCTGATGAAATTAAAGAAAAAATAGGGAAAATCAAACTATTCTTGGCTCTTGGAGTTTTTCTCTAAAGAGCTTCCTTCACATTAAACTAATTAATCAAAGCCTATGAATTATTTTTTTTTTGCAATTTTTTTCCGGGAGAAAGAAGTAGTTTGGGAAAAAACACCAAGAGACAAAAGATGCTTATATTTGCCCCAAAAATGTCCCCGATCTTTTTCAGAATTTTCTGGCAACATTTAACCGGTCCTTTGTTTTTTTGCCTCTCTATCTCTCTCTCGAAGAGGGCGCGGTCACGTGACCTGCCGTTTGGAGGTAGTGGTACCTACAGATGCCTACAACATTTCCACTAAGCGGCGGCAACTACAGCGCCCGATCCACTTTTGTCGATGGGCTAGCGTACAGGGGGGATAAAAATGTACAAAAATTTTTTGGGTTGCTATGGTAACGAAACCAAGAACAAACTTCTGATTGGCTAAAAAATTGACGTGTGAGAATTTCCATAAAATCACGTAATCCTCTCACCTTTTTTTAAAGAAGTTGATAAAAACGATTACTATCACTTCTTCATATTTTGAAATATACACAAAACTTTCTCTCTGTTTAGCTTCCATTAGTCAAAATCAAATCAAATTATTGTTCCTCCTCGACGACGTCTTTGTTTTTAATTAAAAAAACATATATATGTAAGTATTATACTAATTGTGTTATAGGGTAACTCCACATGTTTTTCATTAAAAGTATAGTGGATTTCCTTCTTGACAGTTGTGTTAACTATATGTGAAATATGATTATCCTCCGTCACATTTTTTTCAATAATTACACAGGCACACAGTATGTTATGTATTGTTGAGCAGAGCATGTTACCTCCCTGCATTTTGAGCCGCTGATCTGATGCCATCAGAATTGCTCCATCACATCAGGATTTTCCCATTTTCCCTAATTAAGATTTTCACAGATTTTTTTGTACACGTATCTATTATAACTACATCTGGAACTAGACTATATTTTGAGCTGATGCCGTTGGAGGAGTGGGGGGTAAGTAGAGGTAAATAGGGGAAATGAGTAAGGCAAGCTGGTAAGAGTACAGAAACTTGAGCGTCGGTGTATATTATTATACTAGAAGCCAAGGCCTTAGATTAACTTATAATATTTTCAACCCCATCACGACCTCCACTTCATTATGACAGGGGTTGATAAAATAAAATGGAGATATTTACTTGAAATTTGGTACACATATGTATTGTAATGACATCTGATCGAGATGATTCCGTTGAAGGGGTGGGTGTGGGGGTGGAGGTGTAAATTGGGAAAAATAAGTACCATTAGACCATGCCTACGTTATAAATTAGTTTGAAGAAAACATGCGAAGTTTGGCGTTGGAAACGGAGATCACATTAGGTGCGATCGTGGGAGCCGCTGACCTATTAGGAGAAAAAATAGCCTTGTTTAAATATACAGATGTCAGAAACGACAGATACAAGAAACGAATAATACCACAACTTACTTAGTCCTCGCCGATGTTTATATCCACTGCAGACATATTAATAACGTAAATAACTAAAATTTACGCAAATAACGAAATATTATATAATAAGCTCAACTCATATTTTATATAGTTAAACATACATTCATCAGATATGCTCTTGGGTATAATATGATATGACTCTAAAGTATTAAAGTATTTTTTATTTTATTTTTTATAAAACGTGTAAATTCAACTCGATGTAATCCTCCAGTATTTTTCTCGACTTACATCGGAATTTAATAACATATTATTTTGCAAATTATGCTATCTAAACATTTTGAATTTCTAATTAAAATTGCACTGAAAAGTGAGACGCTTTAAATACATGAATAACTCTTCGCGCTATTGCCTTTGTTATAAGCAAATTACATTAATTACACTATTACAAACACCGCTCCTCATAATCCTTTATCCTTAAATACTTATTTCGCTTCAATTCATCTGTGTATTTCCTTTAATTAGTAAAGCACTTGTTAAGAGTCTCATAAATCACATTAAGCCAAGGTTTTCGCAGCTTTCTCCTTCCTATCACGCGAGAGTTCTCCCTTAACATATTTACTACTGATGACACAACAAATGTATCATCACCCGGTTACGTTACGCGCCCCTCATGGGAGCGTGAATTTTACTAGCACTAGGGGTTTAGGAAAATTCACACTGAGCAATTTGCAAATGTCATTCTTTTTCTCAAAAATTATAAAAATAAATAATACAGAGATAGAGATCCGGGTAGGTACTCCGAGTAAATTTTCGTAAACTCCTACTTTTTATGTATATGTCCGTGTAAGAACAATTTAATTACAGTTGTGTTCGAAAGAAATATTTTCTAGGCGTCCCCTTGCAACGTTAATGGATAAATTGTATTTAAGTAAAGGATCCCGAACTTTTCTTATGGAAAGTAGCTTTCAGCCAAATTTTAAAAAATGTATATGTTATTCCTTGAACCGTTACAAACAAAAGTCTCAATGGGCAAAAGGCTCTAACTATATTTCCGTAAATTTTACAATATCTGGAAGTCGCAAAATCTGTGATTTTTGGAGTTAACATACGTCTTTTCCTTATAGCTACGAAACAAAGTATAACATTTTAATAAACTTTATTGCATGCACACACAATACTTATGTGAAAACGTATCCACGGAAAAGCGTCTCCTGGGTGACATACTGCTGCGAGACGTTCCATGCAGGGTAGTGGGCTTCATCTGGAAGTCTCGACGTAGTTACCTTGATTAGATTCGAATTTTTTAAATACATTTTTCGAATGTGTGTACTCTCACGCATACTTAGGTATATCTGCATATTGAGTATATATTTGTGTGTCTATACTTGTTAGTACAAGAAAGTTCATTACTTCCACATCCACGAAATGGAGCGCAATCATAGTAATCGTAATAATTTTTTTGCTGAAATAGGCTAAGAATGTCATTAAACGTCGAGATTTTAAATTTGAAAAAAAAATGTTTCTGTCTGTCTGTCTTGTGCGCACGTTTTCTCAGCAACCCTTTACGATATTGACAGTGGAATTTGGTACACATGTAACAAAAATCAAATTAAGGGAACCAAGTCCGGCCCTGTCGCATGTAGAATCACCGTATTATCTTATTTCCTCTTTTTGTTAATATTTTAAGGGTCGAGACTTTAGTACAATAACGTAAAATACTGGTCATAGAAACATCTGTTTTATGTTGCAAATTGATTTATTTTAGAGCCCAGGAAACATGGTTTGTTAACTTTAGTCTTTATTAGGTAGTCGACGTTAGCCACTTTGGAAGCAATAAATAACCAGCTAAATTATTTTATATCCAATTCGCTTTCCTTACTTGAAGTTAAGGATACATCAAATACTTGTTTAAATACGATTCACCGGGAGTCTAGTTATGTTTTCAAGACTAAGGCAGTTGAGAGAGAATTCCAGAAAATATATGTACAGAGAGCAAGATAAATAGGCCAAATAAGGTAGATTTTTTCCCCCATACAAAAGCAAAGTAAGGGTTTTTTTCATCTGTCTTAATGGCATAAAATGTTAAGATAGGCCATACGGTAAATACCATGGTCCGTTAGGTAATTTCAATTAGGGGTACGGTTTAACGTAGAGAAGATTTTAATTGGTCGAGGGTTTAAAGTTTACTTACCCACTTTGGAAATGTCTAATTTCGATTGAGATAATATCGACACTCTTGGCTTAACGTCTGATCGGTGGTCATCTACCTCCAGGGTATAGTAAATTCTCGTTTTGGGAACCTTTTTCAATTTTAAAGTATAAGTACATTTGTTCACTATTTTGCCGGTTATAATAAGACTAAATTAATGTGTTGTAATTGAACTAAGAGTATTCGGCCGCGATTCTGCTAAAGATTTGAACTTGCCGCGGACCATTTCATTTCTTGATATAGTGTAATTACTGTTTGTTAATTTATTTAATCGTTAAATGTTTGTGATTGTCATTTTCATTCGTTTTCATTTTCTTCTGCAAATATAGTGGGTTAAGTTTTTTGAGAAATCACGTGTTTTATTTGCTTGTTATGCAATTGAGTTCACTCTATATTGAGTAAAGTTTGTTTGTGAAGTAACCTGGTTGAGGGACACCAAAAAGGGTATAATCACCTAGAAGGAAAAGGGTAAGCACAGTTCTGATTTCGATGGATATACCACAATATCGACGGAGTCTACAAAAGTAATTGGGGCACTCCGTACTATACCAATGGTAATGTCTGATTAAATCATGTAATTAGGGGAATAAAACCCCAATTATTACACACATATATATCATGACGAGATCTGGAACTATTATATTTGCGCTAATTTCGGTGAAGGGTTGGGGGGTTAGATATGGGTAAATAAGGGAAATGGAATGGTTGAGTGGAAGAGCAAAATCCTGTTTTCGAACAGAAATTTTGAACTCTGCCTTTTGATGAATACTCATATTATACTGTTGTCAACAAGCTATTTGTCACTGTAATCTTTCATCAACAAAAGCATTATTATTATTATTATTATTATAAATAAGTTAATCAAGCTGGTAGGAGTACAGTAACGTGAAATTTGGTGCATATATTAGAAGCCAAGACCCCACATTTTTTATAATATTTTCAACCACTCCACCCACCACCTCCTGTCCATTGTTAAGGGGTTTAATAAAATAAAACTGAGATATTCACTTTAAATTTGGTAAACGTATTTATTATAACGACATCTGGAACTAGGTTATATTTCGCGATGACTTCGTTGATTGGTTGGGGGTAAATAGGGGAAAATTAGTAAAGCAAGCTGGTAAGAGCACAGGAACCTGGAATTTGGTGTATATGCTAGAAGCCAAGGCCTCAGATTTTTTCATTATATTTTTTAACCCCCCACCACCCCACTCCATTATACTTTGTTTCGTGGTTATAATGAAAAGCTTTCGTATATGTTCGTAGTAGTTTTATCTATTCTTAGTTATGGCATTATTGTGTATTTTTCATGTCTCGACAAAAGTACAATAAATAGCTTACAAGAAATTCAAAATAACTGTATTCGTTATATTTTTTAACTAAAGAAATTCCAACATGTCTCACAAAAACGTTTGCAACTTGAATGGCTTAATCTTGAAAATATCTATAATGTTTGTTCATAGAGTTCTTACTACTTCAGTGCCGGAGTATCTTAAGCAAAAACTTGTAAGTCCAAGAAGTACCCATAATGTAAATATAAGATCTACTGATATTTTGACCATGCCACAACATAGTACTGCCATTTTTCTGCGCTCTTTCTTCTACAACGCTATATCAAATTATAATCTGCTTGAAAATTATTTGAAACATTTTTCCAAAAATACATTTAAGTGCAAAATTATAAAATTGTTATTTAACCAACAGTGTACGTAATATGTGTAAGACTGTATAAAATATATGTATTTATTTTCAAATGCTTATTTGCACAATTTGTTTTTGTGTACGTAATTCTACGAGAATTAATTATTCTTAGTCACAGTTTATAAGTATTATTTTGCTTTGTTACTTGAAAGAATTCTACTAGTTTTATATAAGTATCTATTTAGTACCCGTATTTTGTTCTAATGTTTTTAAGGGTATACGTGGTGGAATAGCTGTTGAGCTAAACTTCGCCATTTAGATTAAGAAATTGTATTTCTTTTTTCTAATAAAGACCATTTATTATTATTATTATTATTATCACTATTATCAATTCTAATAATCACATATCTTGCGACTTCCAGAGATTGTAGAAGTTACAGAAATATAGTTAGAGATCTTTTGTCCATTGAGACTTATTTGTAAGGGTTAAAAAAATAACACACTAAAATTTGTAAAAATCTGGCAGAAAGCCACTTTCCAAAAAACTCAAGAAAAGTGCGGAGTACTTTTCCTCAAGTAAAATATAATTTTAAATCTAGTGTTGGCCACAATAAAGACGAAAACACACCAGCCTTTTAGAAAACTATATATAATTTTTGCCTGTTGCATTTGCCTGTTGATTACAATAAGCATTATTATAAACATAGCTAATAACCAATAAGAAATAAGCAATATTAGCAGCTTTAGCTCTCTAATATGAAGAATAACACGATCGTAAAACGAGAAATTAATTACAGTTTTTGAATGAAGTTTTTTTCTAGATAGATTTAAGCAGACCCAAAAACATTATTATCATTATGTATGTACATAAGAGTATTTTAATATTTTTATCAAGAATGACAATATTCTTGCCTTGGTATGGATTCAATAGTGACTAGTTTCCCTGGGTTCAATTTTTATTTAATTTACGTCATGAGGATCCATACATATCCAATACTTTATGAGGCAGTTTTCCAGTGTCGATATTAAATATTCTTTATTTTTTTTTTTTAATAATAAATAATAGAAGACCCAAAATAGATTCGTGCGGTACTCCTAAAACAAGCGCACGTTTACTAGATTTCTCTTCTCCTTTGAGCAAACAGGACAAATATATTGACAGCGATAATGTAAGTCGTGAACTAGTGATGAAGTATTCAATTTGTATAATTGCATATATGTTTAGTTCTATATTTTTTATTTAATGTATTGATCGTGTATTAATTTGCATCTCTAATTGATAAAGGTAATACGTCTTATGTTATTTAACAAGATTAAAAATGTAACTGCTAACATATGAAAATATTTAACTTGTAAACGTACCTCGCCAAGCCTTATACAGTGTGCTAAAGAAACGCACAAAATTCCATATCTTTGATATGTGACATTTGTCAAAAAAATCCTCGAATAGGTTGATTTTAGTTTTGTAAATGCTACATTTTGTCACTATACCAAAATTTATGACGTCATTGGTTTTTGAGTTATGACGTCATCATAATTTTTTTTTAATGGAGGCAGACATTTTTGTTTACTATCTTTGGTGGTATATTCCTTTGGCTTTCTGGTGATATGAAAAAAATTGATATTACCTGAGCCATTCTTTTGGAAAAAAATATTTTTATTCATTGATACCTTACATAAGTAATTGTAAGAAAAAAATCATCTCTATTGCTCAAATTGCGACCCTCCAACCATTCGGCACTGGCCAAGATGAGTGTAGACACTTTGCACGCTCTTCTGAATCATCTCATGGACAATTCCTCCTATCTCCAAGGCAATTCTCTCTTTCAGTTCTTCTATGGTATCCGGTCTGTTAAAATACACCCTTGACTTTAAGTAACCCTAAAGAAAAAAGTCTAAGGGGGTTAAATCCGGTGAACGCAATCGTACTTCGACGACCTATCCACCATCCAGTAAAAGCATCATCTAAACACTGACGCAAAATGAGGTGGGGTCCCGTGTTGCTGAAACCAGACGTTTTCAGCAGGAATATCTTCATCTTCATTGTTCGGAAACATAACTGCTAAGGCTGGCACTACCTCAAATCGCAAAAACTGTAAATATCTTGCGGCCGCAAGATTTTGTTTAAAAGAAAAAGGTCCCAATATACGATCACCAATCACACCTGCTCACACGTTTACTTTGCCTCGTCGCTGTGTATGGGCTTCTTGAGGCCAATGAGGTTTTTCGCGTGACCAGTACCTATAGTTATGCCGATGTACAGTCCCCTTTAAAGAAAATGTAGCTTCATCAGAAAAAACAATGTTCTTTAAAAAATTTGGGTTTTCATTGCACAAGGTCATCAACTGTTCACAAAACTAAGCGCCGATCTGGATCGTCCTCATTCAATTCGTGGATTAATTGCACTTTGTATGGATGGTATTTTTCTTTTTTCAATAGACGTACAACAGAAGTTTGACTTACGTTATGATTTAAAGCCAGCTGCCTTGTCGAAAGATGGTGGTTTTCCTCACTTTCTAGAAGAATATTTAATTTGGTTTCGTTGCTTGTGCTAGGGCGACCAGATCGAGGGAGATCAGCTACACTGCCAGATTCATCATATCTAGCCACCAATCTACTTACAGTGGATCTAGAAGTTTGCTTTTCGGAATACTTGGCATTGAAAAGATCACATGCTTCCTGATAAGTTAAATAAAAAATGTATCGATACTTTATACAAAAAGGCCTGTATCTCTCTGTTGTTAAGGTGATTGTTTTTTTATTATTTTCTTTGTTTTGTTTTTATATCAAATGTTTTCATGCTAGTTAAAACAAAAATGTAGGCAACAAGATTTATCAGTCCATAAGAAAGTGGAACATTACTCGTGAATTTGCGAAAAGTAAGATATTTTTACATAAAATGTCATTTTTCCAAAAGAATGGCTCAGGTAATGTCAGTTTCTTTTATATCACCAGAAATCTAACGGAATATACCACCAAAAACAGTAAACAAAAATGTCTGTTTCCATTAAAAAAAATCTATGATGTTCACACTGTATGTAACACCACTGAACTAAGTCGAATTTCTCGTCAATATTAGGTACTAAGCATTTAATTTCAAGACTGTGGTTATAGAATTGAGGCTGTTGCCAGAAATTCCCGAGAGGTAAGTGCGTTTGCTCGTTGTCTTTGCATTAAACCGTGAAATTGTACTTTGGGCCATAAAATTTTTAAAAGTTTTGTGGTAGTAAGTTTCGACTCAAAAATCACTTACATTTAACGTTTTTAAAACTGCATTATGGCTGATGGACTTTTATGCTCATTGAAACGAAACAGCTTAAAACTCGGCGTGTCATTGTTGTTGAGAACATAAAAGGTTTTATTGAGTACGTTTTAAAGGAACTGAATATGCGTATCTTGTTTTGTATATTCAAGGTTATATTTTAAATACATAATGTAAACCCTAACTCTCATATACACGATACATTAAGAGTTTACTGTACAGGATGAAAGCATTTTTAGTTTTAAAAAGTGATAAAGTCGAACACACCAATGTTAAAATAAAAATTTATTATAAAACCAAAGGTCGCAGTTTCTGATGTATATTTGTATCTTTAAGTATATTTCGCATGAAATATTATTTGACGAATATTCTAGTGATAAAAAACGATTTATAACAATGTTGTATTTTACTAAATATAGGGTTTAAATGCTCGACGGAAATCCTATTGTAATTTTTAATAAAGCTACACGCAGTGAGCCAGATTCACAAAAACTAGACAACATTTAGATGGAACTGAATTTAAATTGATAGTTTAATATTGTAGTTACCACTTACAATAATTGCAACATTTTAGCAGATTTACCTGAAATACATGGAGAGATGCCTTATACTGCCAATAAAAAGAAACTCAATATAATTCTAAAGTGTTAGATGAGGGAAATGAGGTAGATGCCATCTACTTTCATCCCTCGAAAGTTTTGATTGCCTTGACCACGAGGTGTTGCTATTAAATTTAGATATATTACCTATGGGTGTGAGTTTGCTATTCAGATGTTATGATGACAAATTGCAGTTTGTTCAATAAGGAAGACTCAAATCTAAGAATGCTTGCAATCAAAGGGGTTTCACACGGTACCATTTTGGGACAGTTTTTGTTGTTTTTTAAATGATATGAAAACTGCTCAATGTTGACTATCTACAGTATGCAAGATGACCTTAAAATATACATTGAAATGTAATCCACTTCAGTTTAAAATTAGAAATTAACTTGATTAAATTAGGTAAGGTAGTAAGTTAAGCTTGATAATGTCGTTATGGTCAGAGCAAACCTCTAAAAGCCTTTGACTCTAAGTTGTCATTTGATGAACATATTCGTACGCAATGTGAAAACTTGAAATATTCTTTACGGTGATTTGTTCATTGCAAAATTATACACCTTGTGGAGTACATCATTCCAATGGTGTAACTCTGGATGCACTATTGGCGAGATTTGGATCAAAGAGTTTATATTAGAAACGTGCATTCGTTAATACTCCTTCACAAAATCATACGATGCAATAAGATTGAAATCAATTGTATCGAGAATCTTATATCGTGTGCCTAAGGTGTATTCATGATCAAACAGATTTCATTTATTTAGGGCTGCACTAATTTACTCACTGCCTCATCTCTTTAACAAACGCTTCAGAATTCCCAACTAGCACCAAAGTGACAGTAACTGAGATAGGAACTTCGTATGAGTAACCATTACGTAATTGCCACTAAATTTACGACTTTGGTGTAAAAACAACTTCATTTGACAAGTCTGCAGTCCCTGCCTCGTAGTTTCTACCACTAATGATTACTTTATAGTTATGCAACTTCTACGTAGCTTTCGTGGTACATGGGAACGTGGTAGTTACCAGTGTGACGACTTTTGGGTTTTCAGAACTTGAAGGTAGTAAACTATAGTAGCAGCGACTAACTCGCATCACTGAAATGTGACTTCAAAGTTGCAATCACCTTCAAGTAGCTTTAATAGTTGCCGCGACGTTTTGGGAACCTTCACTATTTCTTTAAAGTAGTGGAACTTGTAAGTAATATTCATAGGTATTAATGACGTTACTGCTGCCTACAGAACTGTGTACGGCTACTACAAAGTGCACATCACCTCTGAAATTTACCATGAAGTAAATTTCACCATCTAGTTCCCAATGTTGACCATAGATAAAGTTAATGCAACAAACCTAACCTATATAATATGTTTGCCTATCCTAGACTAGAATTATATGCTATATACATTCATGCTATGCAACATTTTATGTTCAAAATAAGGCAACAAAATTTAATATTTCAACACAATTTCATTACACCTACCTTTTCTTCTATGTTATCTATCATTGTAATAGTATATTATACCAACAAGGTTTATGTTTATTAAGCCGTTGATATACGGCTGCATACAAGTAAATTGCGACAGCTGATAGGTTTTTCAATGTGAAATTAGGTAAATGATAAACAGCAAAAGCTAGGAACACGTTCAGTCTAGACCTCAACGTACGGCTAACACGTACGTTCCGAATCAATAGCGGGAGAAATGTAACCATAAAGTAGCAGCGGCAACTTTGAAGAGGTAATTTGTGGTAGTCACAACTTTGCTACGATTTTAAAGTGATGCTACAGTTCCATTCGCAAATTTGTGGTAAATATAACTTTAAAGTTACGTATTTGCAGTTTTCGTCACTATCGCCAAGTAGCAATTACTTTCAAGTAGCATTTCTTGGTGAAAACGACCTTAAAGTCATATTTTCTGAAATACACCATGTTGGTGACCAAAATTATCGACGCCATTATTATAACACATGAACAATAATTTCACAATTGACTAATAAATTTAATTTATCACAATTTCTTCACCAAATACAACAAATCAATACATAAAAAGAATTGTTAAGTTCCGAAGAACAATAAAAAATAGGTTTCGGCATCTAGTGTGGCATATTCTCGCATGACGTTACATATTTTAAAAACAATATTTTCATTAAAAAATGCATATTTTAAAGGCGCGTGGTTAGATTCGGACGTTTTATCATTATGTTTGTCAGTAAAATTGCATTCGTTTTAATTGTGACCCTTAGACCATTGGAAAATAGCACAAGTTTTGCTGTCTAATATTACCTTCTGATATTCTATTAAATTTCTGAGTTAGGGAAATGAACAAGGACAAGAATCATATGTAAGAACGAAACATAAATATAATAAAATCGGTTGCAAGACAAAGAAGGGGCAACATCGATTTGAAAGAGTAGGGAGTGGTAAAGTTTTCTGAAAGTTGCGGCGTCTACGCCGCCACGTCGCCGCTCCGGAGCAACAACGTCATTGGAACGTAGCCAGACAAGTTCCAGGAACGTGGCTGAAACGTTATCGTCACCAAAAAATATTCCCCATTTTGGTCATAAACACGTATTAGGAACGTTCCTATTACGTGCCTGTGACTAGTACCAAAACACTTTAAAGTACCTACAATAGTCATTGCTACGTTCCCACGACTAATTGTGCTAGTTGGGTTGTTACATGTATAAAGAAAGACTTAATATTTTTGCTTGTTGAATTCATTGCATTAAAATATAATTCGTCCGATCTACAATTATTTAATCCCTGGCCAAATCAAGATTAAAAACTAACATATAAGAACACACCAAAGATTACATACTATCACCATGTGCGGAAATATGGAGAAATGTGACCTAGATAAAAATCAAGTTCTTACTATTTCTAATTTGCTTTCAAAATTGACGATGATTGTGCGAGGTTACCAGCATGTTCTTCGCTTACTCTCAAAGATGATACCTTATGTTGACTCTTATTAGAGGGCTGAATATTAATCCTAAAAATATTCTTTTGGTACCAATGTGAAAATTTGCAACGCCTGCATAATCTTAGAGAATTAGAATTACTTTAATAGGTCGCGAAGAGAGGAATATTTTAAGATTCATATTATTTTTCTAGTAGAAAATATAACGGTGTTGAATGAAAATGACTCATATTCGCCACTCTATTCCAATAATGCAGTTGCTCTCGCATTGCTGACACAAAATGAGCAATGGTGCAATCAAAATATTCGCTATTTTTGGTAGTCAATCAGGAGTTGATCGAATTCTCTGAAAACGAATGACCAAGCCATCTCGAATTCCTTTAGTATTGCCTGTGTTTGCTAAGTGAAAGTATAAAAGTTCAAGCAAACTTCAAGAATCTCGGAGATACCATTAAATATTGATATATTTTACTCACATTCTGCAAAAATTATTTTCTATCAACTTTTAACAAGTTAAGAAGATTGCGGACATTCCAAAACTGAAAACACAAATCATCCCAATAAGAGCTACCATCGCGGACTTTCCCATTGCATCACCGAGAGAAAGATAATTGAGTTTTTGTTCTTGAATAGTCCAATTTTTCGAGTTCTGTAGTTTTTATAGTCTCATGCTCTTCTCAGAAATCATACTATGGTCTCATATGTGCGATATACTCTTAGTATAATAAAAGTAGCGAAGTAGTAAAAAAAAGAAAAATGCCTGGATTAGGAACAAACTAGCGCTATTTTTTACAGATACTGCCACCGCCAAATACATAAAGTAGTTGCGGATGTAGAAAACTGAACAAAATTAAATTTAAAATGCAATAACTTTGCAAATAGAATTATGTAAAAAACTTATAGATGCTTACTCACCTTTTGCATCTTCATTAAGCTTTCAAAGTATTTATAAACTGGAAAAACCATACTCTTCCTTACCTATAACAAAATGAAAACAGAGTTAGAAGAGAATACACAACATTACCAAGAATTGGTATAAATTAATATAAGTGCACGATATTCACTTATGAGCAAAAAATTGCATGCAGAAATCAAAATATGTACTTTAATCTCAACATACGTTAGCTGATACCAGTAGCATCCAATTTAATGGAAATGTTCGATTGCAAATGGAATACATGAAAGGCTGTTTATTTAACTGAGTACAAATATTAATAGCAGTATCAAGATCGCTCTTATTATTTTAATATACTTCGTGTTTTGAAGCTCCTTATATATTTGTGTATTTTATATAGATCATATAAAAGCATCTTTTGTTAAAAGTACAAGACTAAGAAATCTGATTCACTTAACTTTTTGTTATAAAATGAGAAATACTGTTTTATTTAAAAGTAATAATAAAGCTAAGTATCTTTCTCCCAGGAAATAAACTATATAAGAGTACGAATGCTATAGAAATTTACTCCGTGAAACTATACAGTATTGTTTCATTTTTATTTATTATTGTTTTTTTATTTTCAACTGACAACTTCACGTTAATCGAAAGAAGAATATGTAACATTGAAAGTATATTGGATCTCCTATGAGTATAAATTATTTACAATGCATCTGCTTTTGGATTAATTAGTACTAGTTGACATGTTTTTACTATTACATATACTTTTTTTGGTTTTACAAATGTTTTAGATTAAAAAGAAAACACGTCTATTGTAATACCATCTTATTTCAGTTTCACTGAACTTTTGGGCATTTGGTTTAGGTTACACCAACAAAAATTGACAAAAACTGACTACAGAATAATTAATCTACCAAATAAGCTACTTCTCTTTGAACAGTAATGGTAGAAATACATATGACGCGATCGAAGAATAATCTACTACCAACGATCTGACTGCATATATATTTCAATTGTAGATTGTAGATTGTTTAGGGTGTCGCTCGGCTCTTTCAAACCTTCCTCCGATCGACCTAAAAGACCTTTTCTGAATTACCCAACAATTAGTTACTGCTCAGGACATTGAAGCTTTTTATACAGCTTATGATTTTCCTGGAGGCTACTTTCCCTATGTCTTCAGGCATTAATGCCACCTTTTCTAGGTAATTTAGCCTAGTGCGGACTAGCATCTTGCATTCACAATTAGTCCTCAGTAACCAAATTACTTTCAATGTAGATGACTACATAGAAATGATGTATTTATATCTCAAGATACTGCAATATTATTCTTAAAAAGGCATACATACGGGTCAAATTGAGAAACTCCCTTCTGAAATGTTTTAAAGTCAGTTAGAAAAAAGGAGATAATCAATTACAGCCATATGTATGCTTTTTGTATTTCAAACATTATTGTGGAATGGCTCAAGTAATTTCTTTTAAATCCCCATCTGCACCCATCTGCACTCAAGATAACATCATTGCCCCCATTTACAAACGAGGAGATAAAAATGACATTACGAACTATCGACCGATCTCTATGCTGAGTGTTATATCTAAAATCCTAGAAAAGATATTGTATAATCGAATCATCAAATTTTTAACTAGATTCAAAATAATTACCGAAGCACAGCATGGATTTCTCCCTAAAAGATCCACCGAGTCCGCATGTATTGACGGTTTAAGTTATATATATTCAAGAATTAGATCAGGGTAAAATTGTGGCTGGCATTTATTTTGATTTTAGTGTAGCTTTTGACTCGATAGAAACAGACATATTGATACACAAAATAAATAATCTAGGCATACGAGGAAACTTATCTAATTTACTAATGTCCTTTTTATCCAACCGTAAAATTATTGTGCAACTGAACAGAACTAGATCGGAAAATTATAACATAGACTTAGGAGTCGTCCAAGGATCCGTTCTTGGACCTCTGCTCTTCCTTTTGTTTGCAAATGATCTACCGAATCATATGCCACAATATTGTAAAATTATAATGTATGCTGATGATACCAGCTTAATTGTGTCTTCCTTAGATCCAGATATTATTAAAATTCAACTGAAAACTATACTCAAGGAATTTAATCAATGGGCAACCAAAAATCGTCTTATTCTAAATACTGAGAAAACAGTATGTATCAATTTTTTCAACAAAGGGCAACCTATATCAGATATAAATTTAACAATGGACGGTATACCAATCATATTTTTCAAAACGTTAAAGTACTTAGGGATTTACCTTAATGAACAATTAAGCTGGTCAGAACACATTAATAATTTAGCTAAAAAATTAAACAGCTGTTATTTCGCCCTTCTCAATTTGAAAAGATGCTTTGAAATGAAATTTCTCATCAATATCTACTATGCTTTAGGATACAGTCACATTAGTTATAATATTCAACTGTGGGGCTACTCCGCTAACGCACACCGAATATTTGTTAGTCAAAAGAGAATCATTAGATTGATATTTAATCTAAAATTTCAAGACTCATGTAAGCATTATTTTATAAAATATTCAATTTTAACTGTGCCCTGTATTTTTACATATGTGAAACAAAACCATGAGAATTTTGTGAAAAATAATGACTCCCACAAATACCCCACTCGTAGTGGCTCTTTAATAAAGCTCCCCCAGCACAAAACAACTTTATTCGAAAAGTCACCTGATTACATCGGTCCCAAATTATACAACAAGCTTCCTCAATCAATTCGCGAGAAAAAAACAATGCAAACATTTAAAACCAGTGTGAAAAAAATGTTGCTTAAAAAGTGCTACTATAGTGTGGGCGAATATTTGTGCGATTCATTAATGTCCTAACGATACCTATTTATAAATTTAATTTATTTACTATGTTAAGTGTCAAGTATATGATTATATATCATCAGATATTTATATTATGTTTTATATATGTCCCTTGTTTTGAAGAAAGTAATTGACAGTGTTTTTATTAACTTTATGTAATTATTTTACATTAATTAACTAAGGTTTTATGACTCATTCTATCCATTTTTTAATTGGCAAACGAATTAATAAATTATTATTATTATTACTATTATTAATGGAGAATTTGTCAAATGCGCTATTGATGACAGAAAACGATTTTGTTGAAATAGCAAATTGGTAGTTAAATATATTCGGAGTACTTGATGCTGAATCTGATGTCGATAGTTAAATATTCGAAATGGCGATTCAACAGGGCTGCCATAATTACAACGCTTTTGCAAATGGGGATATATAGGATTCTCTGAAAATGAGTTTAATGCAAAACTAAGAATATCTTTTGCTTTGTAGAAACCACATAAAAGGCTACTAAGGGTGAAAAAATATTTTGGAAAACTGCCTTTAAAATTTTACCATTACTCGGTTAATTGAACCTTATTACCTAATACCGATATTGAGATTGGTGTAAAAATTAACAAATAATGAAATCAACTGATCTAAATATCGATATTAGGTAATTAGGTCAATTAATCAAACGACGGTAAAAAAAATTTAAATAATTTTATCGCTTTTTTAAGGTAGTTCAATTTTCTTCAAACATTTTTTTAGTTAATATGGTTCCTTGTTTTATTTATTATAGTATTATAGTTGTAGAAACTTGAAAAAAGGCAAATTCCGTCTAAAGTTACGAAACATACTTACCCTCCCGTTTTCGAGGGTGCTGAATAAGAATATGATGGTTATGTCGCTTTGTTACCTTTCCCACCCCCTCAAGCAGTCAGAAACCATCCCTTTTCATGGTTTGTGTATAGCCACGGCTCAGAATATTGGCTTAACCGAGAAAGTGGTTTTGTGTCTATCAGACTGATTGAAGAGAGCGGACAGTGACAGCGAGAGCATCATAACAACCCTTGGGGGCTGATTTCACTCTATTAGGGGGTGGAAAATTGATATTAGTCACATTCTTTAAACGTGTACCGCCCCATTTCAGAGGATGCTGAAGCATGAGAAAAACATGTCCAAGGGTGTTTAACCCTATCTACCCCCCTAAACTGACAATAACTACCCCCTATCAGGGTTTATTAACATTAATGATCGACAAAGCGTGCTTGGAGGAAAATAACTCGGAATTCTATGCAAGTCGAATCTACAGAAAAGTGCGATGACGTGAAAAGATTCTGACAACGCTCTGTAGTTTTTTCTACCCTTTAGGGGAGTAATTTCGTTGTTAAATTTTGTCACCTGAATCAGAAACTACCGATTCATGTGATGAAGAAGGAGACGATGTCATTGATTACGATGTTCACTTCGAGGAGCATCAGGGATGTAATGTTATTTGTAAGTGTCCTAGCTTATATTAAGGTACTGAAGTGGGGATGGTGGGGATGGAAAATATTATTAAAAAGTCTGAGGCCTTGGCTTCTAATATATACACCAAATAATCCCAAATTTTTGTACTCTTACCAGCTTGCTTTACTTATTTTCCCTTATTTATTCCCCAACCCTACACCGGAACTATTCAAGAAACAATCCAGTTCCAGATCTCGTTATAATACATACGTATACAAAATTTCAAGTCAATATCTTAAACCGTTTGAGAGAAAACGTGCGCACACAAAAGTTACAGAACTTTTTTTTTGTTGTTGTTAAATTTAAAATGTCGTCGTTGCATGACACTCCACACCTATTTCAAAAAGACATTTTTTTTTACGATTACTATACTTCCACTCAGTACATGGATGTGGAAGTAAAATTTAAGACAACTCTGTATACAAAGTGAGTGAAAACTTAGCTCTAATGGTACTTTTCTATTGGATGTAATGTAAATAATATATGAAATGAATAGCCATTAGCACCTATGTATAGGTAAGTTTAGGAAAAAGAATCATTTATTTTCAACTCCACATTTGTACAAGAAGTCTTAATAAGGTGCGGTTGCGGTATCTCTATTATAATATTTAATCAAATTGGGTGATTTAAATCAAGGTTCTAGAACCCGAAATCGGCGAGATATTAATCAAACAAAAGACAAGGTTAACAAGAATATTGTATAATACGAGTACTTATTTAAATATTAACAGCGTACCGCATGATTTTTAAATTTGCTTTCGCATGAAAGTTGCAAAAATGTAATGAAAATTATTGTAAATCCCACACATAATAATGATAATAGGAAGATCTAATAATGTTTGTTAAACCAATATAAATTGGACAAATCAATATTCGTGTTTTAAATGTACAACACATCAAAAGCGGTCGCAAATGGAAACAATTGAATCAAATGGTTGTGTTTAATGAAAATGGTGGCCGACATATTGTAATAACTGGGGTTTTATTCCCCTAATTACATGATTTAATTAGACATTACCATTGGCAGAGTATGGAGTGTCCCAATCACTTTGCAGACTCCGTCGACATTATAGTATATCCATCGAAAACCAAACTGTGCTTACCCTTTGCTTTCTAGGTGAATTTATCCTTTTTGGTGTCCATCAACCAGGTTACTTCACAAACAAACTTTACTGAATATAAAATGAACTTAATTTCATGACAAGCAAATAAAACACGTGATTTCTCAAAACACTTAAACCACTATATTTACAGAAAAAAATGAAATCAAATGAGAATGACAATCACAAACACTTAAACACGATTAAATAAATTAACAAACGATAATTACTCTATATCAAGAAATAAAATGGTCCGCGGCAATTTCAAATCTTTAGCTAACCGCGACCGAACATTTTTAGTTCGATTACAACACATTAATTTCTACTTATTAAAACCGGCAAAATACTAAACAAATGTACTTAAACTTTACAATCGAAAAAGGTTCGCAAAACGAGAATTTCCTATACTACTAATACCCTAGATGATGACCGAACCGAAGTTAAACCAAAAGTGAAGATAATCTCTACCTCGAAATAATACGTTTCCAAAGTGGGCAGTAAACTTTAAACTCTCGACCAATTAGGATCTCCTTTACTTTAAACCGTACGCATTTGAAATTACCTAACGGACCATGGCATTTATCCTACGGCCTAACTTGAACATTTTTATTACCACTAAAACAGATGAAAAAAACCCCTTTTGTTCCCTACTTTGCTTTTGTATGGGGGAAAAAATCTACCTTAAGTGGTCTATCTATCTTATGGTCTATTACATAGGTTCCTGGAAGCCTCTATCAACTGCTTTAGCCCTGAAAATCTCACTAGACCACCCGGCGAGTCCTTATTTAACAAGCTCGACAAACGAAAAGAGAATTGGACATAAAATAATTTGGATGGTTATTTATTGTCTACAAGTGGCTAACGTCGACTACCTAATAAATAGTAAAGTTACACAAAGCACGTTTCCTGGACTCTAAAATAACATAAAACAGATGTATCTATGACCGGTATTTTACGATAGTTTACTAAAGTCTCGACCCATTAAAATGTTACCAAGATCAGAATACGGTTATTCTGTTGCACAGGGTCGGACTTGGCTCCCTTAATTTGACTTTTGTTACATTGCCCCCCCCTTTAGATTGAAGCATATTGGTTTTTCATGACTAAAACAATTGATTCGATCCCAGTATAGGTTGATTACAAAAGTTTAAAATTAATTATCTACTAGGGTCCCCGCGATTCCCGTCACGATCACTGAGTAACTTGTTCACTGACACTTACATTGAGTTCCGTCGCTGCACACCAAGTCTAAGGTCCGGACAGTCCAACTGGTTGTCGGCATTGTTTACTGCAGCCCACCTCTCGCTGGTTGAATCGTCCTGCTGTTGTAACTGGCTCTGTCCCCATGGATGGCTCTCCGTGGCTACTCGTTGGCGGTGGCTCTGGACGCGGTCGGTGGTCTTCCCCTGGACCTCGTGGCCTCATCCTTGCGGAACCTGGCTCTCCTCATCGGTCTAACGGTAGTGGGGGTGTGGAACCTGAAACTCATCAGTACGTGTAAGTTCTCTGTGAATGTGTAAGGACCATATACGCCTGTTTTTCCGCTGGATCTTTCTCCTAACTGAGTGTTCGTCCTGATGTCCTCCCTGTCGAGGTTCTTCCCCTGCGGAGATCCGTATGCCTACCTCGGTCGGCGCGTAGTTTGTCGTGGCCCTAAACCTTCTTACTGACCTAGAATTAAACTTAAAGAAAAAAACACAAAAAAAAATTACTGACAAAAAAAACGTTCCTTCGGAACGCGAACAATCGGTGGCCCCGGATGGATGACAGGAACGGCGCGATCTTGGTTACGTAATCTCCGGTCGGTATCTTTCCTTCGATTCCGCGGCTGTTTCTTGTATCGATTTGGTGTTTCACTAGTTGGCTTGCCGTCCCATAACGTGTTTTTATTAGTAGAAATAACTACTCTAAGACGCACTACCCTTTTCAGTCTGTAACCCTCCAAGTGATCCCTGTCCCCTCTTCTCTCATCCTTAGCCGTATAAGGAGTCTTGCCGGGGCACTGTTCCGAAATCGGGCTAACCTCGGACAGACACCAAGTGTATAAGGAGGGGGGGTGGAGTGAGAAATGTCTGTGGTATTGTAGTGATTGAGAATTTCCACGACCAGGTATTCATTGAAAAACTAAGTCGTAGCTTAGACTGTTGGAATATGTGCGTCTTCACGAAATCGTGCATCATCTGGGTGTTTCTGAAACTACCCCCCATTTGCTGCTTTTTCGACTCGGAAGTTGTAGTCAGCGTAGTCGTGGAATTCTTTGGGCTATTGCATGATCTCTTCAGTTTGACAGTCGCGATCCGCGGTGCAACCCCCAATTCCTTATATCATATCCGTATGAGTTGCCCCGTGTCGCGGTACTGTCAAACTTGTCGTACGTTTTTTCGGGTGGTGTCCCAGGAGTCGTAGACTTGTTCACCACGGCAGAGTCTGAGTGGTACCATACATCTGAAGGGCGTATTTCTGTGGCCACGCGGCTTGGGGCCCTAATCACCTCTCCTACTCGGGGTATCCGGCTATTCCCGCAACGATCGCTCCGATCCGCTCGCAGCAAACAGTCACTGTCGGAGACAGCGAACGCTACTCCTCCTGCTGGATTATTGTTTTCTATAATCTGTTGTCCTTTGGAGAGCCCGTCACTGGTTAAAAGGTTAAACTACAACCGCATAAGTTCATTTCACCCCAGTCCAACCTTAGGACCATATTGAAAAAAACTAACCTTCCATTTCCTTTGGAGCAATTACTAAACCTACTTCAAAATTTCAGTTCTGCTCCGCTAACCCGTTGTCATAACTTTGGGGAGGGGGTAAAATGTGCTTATTATGCCAAATATATCTCTTGGATATATTACCTGGTCATAGTTGAAAGAAAGGGAGTATTTCTACTAACATCAACGTTTCCCGTATACTTATTTCTTTATAAATTACTTGCTTCGACACGCAACTAGCGAATACCCTGTATGTTGAACACTCCTTAACTATACTTCATCTCTATCTCGTTCGGTGCTCGTCACAATTTACCCGACTTACGGCGATCCGGAATTCCTATCCGCTTCCATGGGTAGGGGAGAAGAAAAATACAACAAAAGAACTAAACCCTAAATGTAAAACATGAGATGAGACAAAAAAATACCTCATATTTTCCTGGACCTGAAAAGAAAAGTGAAACTCTGCATTAGTCTATACCAAACCTTCTCTTTCCGTTTGTCCCTATCCTCGGTATTTCTCTCCTCTCCTCTTTTTGTTCATTTCCCCCCTACTCATTTGTTGGACCCCAAAAGAAAATTCACAGTCTCATGGCCGGTGTTCTCCTCCAGGTTTTCGTACATGTTACTAAAGCCTCTAACTTTATAAAAATACAACTCATAAAAATCACTAGCTAAAGCTGTTACCCCATGAAATATTTTTTTTTGTTTTAACCTCATTCTTAAACTCAATGCCATATTTCACTCATAATTCTGTCTACAAAAAATATATATATTTTTCTTCTTAATGTCCTAACGTCTCCTAGGGCTGTATAAATTTGATATATCTACATTTAACCTTGTAATAATCAGAGAATATCCGTAACTCTTTTTTACTTGAATAAAACACTTAGGCCACACAAGAGAAACTGAAATTATGCAACTATATGCCTCTTATCTAACACAAAATGATAGTCTAAAAGCTATTTCTTATATTTTCTACCTAATGTTTACCATATGCTCCTGAATGAGCTCAGCCTCTTTAACAATAGCATGATTTTGCCCCAAAAGAAAACAAAAATCAAAATGAAATCCAAAAAATTAAATAAAATTTTTCTTTTCTTATCTTTCTATCGCCTCTGATATTTTCTTCAAAACGTAAATATTCTAATTGTATAGTTCGAAAATGATGGGCTCTCTGTATTGTTTTATTTCCAAAAATGTACCCTGCATTAATTAATTTAGAACATTTCATTTACTCTCATATAGGTACTATTTTAATGTATTGGCTATGATTTATTACTGTCTATAATAATTGGGGTTACGTACGACATTATATCCAAGCTTTCTGTGACTAAATTGCCTGTATTGGCTCGCCCCTGTAAACGTTTATTACACCTGTAAAGCTTATTGCACTTAAGACTGCCTTTATTCATATTGTTAAGCTCTAAATTCTCTAGAGGTGGAACACCTGAGACTGCAAATTTCTTATCCGCAACTTCTTACCCCGTTTTGTCTCGAAGTTCGTTTACTATGTTTAACAACAAAGAAATATTTCTAAATCCTTGTTGGACTCTCAGCATAACTCCACTCTACGATCATCATCTATCCTTTTATTCACTAACAATATTCAATTCACAAAGTTATCTCAGAAGTGCCCTTCAGGTAAAACCTTAACTTTCTCTGCGTATCTCGGCTTTTTCTTATATCACCCTGACCCTGCACTATAACCATAGGTGTACTATTTATTTAACTAATTTCTCTGATAACAATAACGCGCCAATTCCGTTCACTTTGAGAATACCTCGCGCAAATTATTGACTGGACCCATATGATGCATTTCTATTCTATAACGCTGGGTTTATATGCCCCCTGAACTGCAATGTATGGTTTCTTTCTCTTCTGTCGCGATTTTTTTTTTTTTTTTTTTTGGGTCTCTAAATTTGGATACTAATTAATTTTTGTTTATTCTACTCGTCCCATAAAGAAAAATTATATATCTGCTCATCTATATATGTATACTCACACATACATTAGTACGCCTCCATGCCTAATTTACCTATAGATATACATCCTCATCTACCTACGTCAAAATTCATACATTTTCACCTATCTATATACTCGACATGTACACACTCATATACGTACACATATGCCCATATACATATACAGACTCGCCAATCAATAAGCAGTACGAGCACTGTCTCCCCCGTAAATGGTTCAGAAACAACAAAACCCTAGGTAATTTTCTTATTTCCTGCATTCCGAAAAGAGACAGGTGATTGCACCTGGCTTAATTCATGAATCGAAAATTAATTTCTCCAAATTTAGAGGCTCAACCCTATCGGTAACTTTCTACCTGTAGTTATTATGCAAATTTTAGCGGTAAATTTTGTACGTGCCCTCTATTACTTTGACCTTCCAGGCAATATTAAAATTTGCGATTTTTATCTCTAGTTCTTTATATTTAACAAATTAATTACTCATGAGATATATTCTAGAACTTGGCATATCCCCAAAAAAAAACCTAACCAGTCGTGAATTAGCTACATTCTCTGTGCAATTTTGATCAAAATATATACATGTACAACGCATAACTCGGTTTCATAACACCAATTTAATCTTAAAAAAAAATTAGTTCGTACCATTTCAAACCCTTTATGTAAATTAATTCGAGAAATTTTCCAACAAAAAAAAAATACTTCTGTTACTTTTCAAGCGAAAGGGCAAATTTTCTCTAAACTAACCAATTCTATTAACCCAAATACAACTTTACAACAAACTACTTTACCTGTAACCATTTGTGCATGCGATGTCACAACAAAAAAAATGATAAGGGATATTGTAACCAAAATTGTATAAAAAATATTTTTAAGTTCTTATTATTTCTCGATAAATCATTAATCAATTACTTAAACAATTCCACAATTGGGAAACAAGCAAACGAACTATTGGAAAAACTATATCTTGGACTGAACGTGTAGCCAGAGGGAAATTTATGTACATTAACATAGCTTATATTTCTAAATTTCACTTTCTTCGATAGTCTAATTGCGATTTTTTTGGTTTCGTTTTAGCGTATCTTGCACAAAATGTACTATTACAATTTCCGCGGTAAGCTGTCTCTCTGAAAGGAAATAAGTACTCTAGATTGCTTTCTGGCTAGCATTTTAACATTTTGTTCCTTACTTACTTTGACTTACGAGAATATTGAATTACTACTACTTTAAAGTGAGAAAGCAAACCAACAATAATCAAAATATATAGATAGATCTTGCTTTCTGCCTGAATGACCTACCTACTTAAATTCTCTGTACTTTCTTTCGTGTACTTGCTGTTAACGTGAAGTTATAGTAATTTATTCTAACATAGTAATTTAATCTGGGAATGCACATATTTCAATTTACCACAAAATCACCTAAACACCTTGAAAAACACGGTTTTCGCTTACGTAACTTAGGTTTTCGGTATATCATATATCTGGCAAACAACCGTAACTTTTCCATTGGGTGACCTATATACTCTATTTCAATGTCTTGTTTTTCTTCGCTACCTGAGCGACGCTGTTAATTGTTTCTGTACATAAATAATTTTATAACGTGTTTCCCGTGTCATGCTTAGCTCTCCAACATTTCTACCTATTTTAGCTACTGATTGCATCAACCTGTATATTATAATAATCCCTGGACTAATTGTCCTTTTACTTTTTAAATAGAACCTTGTTTATCTCGTGCCACTTGCCTTAGCTAATCTGGTTACTATCTATTTTACTGCAATTTGCTCAGTATTTATTCTGTGTGATGACCATTTATTATAGGTACCTAAGTTTATAAATAGGGTTTTGTCCGAACGAGGGTGTGATAACCTCGTCTACTGCAATAATTTAACGCTAGGTCCGTATTTTTAAATTTTACTCGACAATATATCTCTAAATATCGTTTCGCTAAATGCCCTACTTCACAACAGATCAGTAAAATTCCCTTCTTATTCTCATCACTCGGTAAATAGGAGCACTAATTTCTACATATACTTTGTTTATTGCTTTGACACAACCTTAATTCTTTTCTACACATATAACCTTATGAATTGCCTATTGTAGTTAAGTTTCAGGGTATTTTTAGTTTGCTATTTAGGAATTAGACACAAGCCGTTCTTACATATACTACAATATGCCCCACCAATGATAATATCCTATTTTTCACCTCTACTTTTAATTTACTTTACTTGACACATTCACAAATCATTACTCTAGCAAAATAAATTAATTCTAAGAAATTCTCAACGTACTGGTATAATTTTACGAGTTAAAAACTTTTACTTCTGAAACCACTAATTTAAACTCTCTTAGGTAATTTTAATACAAGATCAACAACGAAAAATGACATATGTTAATACGTAGGTTCATTTTAAAAGACGAATTTTGAAAATTCTAAAAAATGCAGTGACTCAATTAATTAACTTGAATATTAATTGGCTATGCAAATTTTTTCCTTAAAAACATCCTTTTTAGACTGCGCCACTGTAATAACTGGGGTTTTATTCCCCTAATTACATGATTTAATTAGACATTACCATTGGCAGAGTATGGAGTGTCCCAATCACTTTGCAGACTCCGTCGACATTATAGTATATCCATCGAAAACCAAACTGTGCTTACCCTTTGCTTTCTAGGTGAATTTATCCTTTTTGGTGTCCATCAACCAGGTTACTTCACAAACAAACTTTACTGAATATAAAATGAACTTAATTTCATGACAAGCAAATAAAACACGTGATTTCTCAAAACACTTAAACCACTATATTTACAGAAAAAAATGAAATCAAATGAGAATGACAATCACAAACACTTAAACACGATTAAATAAATTAACAAACGATAATTACTCTATATCAAGAAATAAAATGGTCCGCGGCAATTTCAAATCTTTAGCTAACCGCGACCGAACATTCTTAGTTCGATTACAACACATTAATTTCTACTTATTAAAACCGGCAAAATACTAAACAAATGTACTTAAACTTTACAATCGAAAAAGGTTCGCAAAACGAGAATTTCCTATACTACTAATACCCTAGATGATGACCGAACCGAAGTTAAACCAAAAGTGAAGATAATCTCTACCTCGAAATAATACGTTTCCAAAGTGGGCAGTAAACTTTAAACTCTCGACCAATTAGGATCTCCTTTACTTTAAACCGTACGCATTTGAAATTACCTAACGGACCATGGCATTTATCCTACGGCCTAACTTGAACATTTTTATTACCACTAAAACAGATGAAAAAAAACCCTTTTGTTCCCTACTTTGCTTTTGTATGGGGGAAAAAATCTGCCTTAAGTGGTCTATCTATCTTATGGTCTATTACATAGGTTCCTGGAAGCCTCTATCAACTGCTTTAGCCCTGAAAATCTCACTAGACCACCCGGCGAGTCCTTATTTAACAAGCTCGACAAACGAAAAGAGAATTGGACATAAAATAATTTGGATGGTTATTTATTGTCTACAAGTGGCTAACGTCGACTACCTAATAAATAGTAAAGTTACACAAAGCACGTTTCCTGGACTCTAAAATAACATAAAACAGATGTATCTATGACCGGTATTTTACGATAGTTTACTAAAGTCTCGACCCATTAAAATGTTACCAAGATCAGAATACGGTTATTCTGTTGCACAGGGTCGGACTTGGCTCCCTTAATTTGACTTTTGTTACAATATTTTCATAACAAATTTAGATGGATTGATTGAGTTTTCACAATGCCATCTCACACATTGGTCTCGGAATATCCATATATCCAATAGGGTATAAACATTCTTTTTGCTGATATTTTTCCTTCAGGATTTCATTGCACCCAACATCCACAAATTGGCCTATTATTGCGTAGGATAATATTGCATTAAAATATTAATGGAATATTTCTCAGTGAACGAGACCTGATTGTAAGAAATAGGTTAAATGTGTAATACAAAGTTGTTATAATGTATAGACGGAAGGTGGTCTGATACATAGTTTTACTGCTTACTCAAACACAATATGGCGTCCATATAAAAAATAGGACATGTAGTCATTATCTCCAAAAGAGAAAAACAATACTTTTTTCTTATCCTTATTGTAAAGATCTTAAAAAAGTACAATGTGTAAGTTAATGTGTCATAACAATTTAAATTAAGGAAATATGAGAGGTATTTCGAAAACTAAAAAAGTTGGCTCAAACCTAAAATTTTATCTTTATTCGCATTGGAGACAGCAATATATGCAGCCTCAATTTGGGAGACCAAGTATAGTATTATTTGAATGTTAGGAGAATTCCCCGAGAATTCATCTCGGGAACAGAGATGCACTAGTTAAACTGTTTTCAAAATAAAGACTTTTCCGAGGATTGTTCGGAGCTGAACCGCTGTGTGACGTGTCCAAAGAACACATTTGCTGTTCTGAACATGAGAAAGAATAAAAAAAAGTTCTACTGAAGAACACACAGATCTTTTAATTCGAAGTGAAGTAGGAACATGTTAGAACAGATGATATGGGCACATGGGTTTCGAATACAGTTCGGACGCAATTTTTTGTGGTAGTTAGTTCAAGAGATACTGCCTATTTTGAAAATCCATGTTACCAAATGGTAACCTGGTTTGATGTTGCTTATACCAAAAGGAAATATACTAAACTTTGTTTCGTAAAGTTGATATTTACAATGTCATTAATTTTTAAAAATTGAAAAATTATCAATTTAAAAAACATTTTTTAATTTAATAACATTGAAAATATCAACTTCACGAAAAAAGTTATTGAACATTTCTTGTTGAAAATCGATCAAAAAAGATTTAAACAATTGTTTACTAAAAATTTAATATTTCCTCTTGTTATAAACAAAATTGTTTTAAACAATATCGGACCAGGTAACCATCTGGTAACATGGATTTTCATAAAACTGCGAAATGTAGTCGAAACTTATGCGCCAGTACCGGATACTTTATAGGGATTTGAAAGCTTCAGCTAGTAGTTTCAAATGGTTTCTAAATAAAAAATAATAAGTAATACCTATATAATAAGTAATACCTCATTATTATTCACCTTATATTGGGGAATTTTTCTGTTCGTAAATAAGCTGTAATAATTTAAATGGAACTGAATATTTTTTATGGATTTTTATTTTAAAGTGATTACTTTTTTATTTGTATATATTTGTAATAAAATTTATTCCTAACAGGATTTCGGATACAGCAGAAAAAGTAATCTATAAAAAATAAAAAGAAAAACTATCAACAAAATATCAATTTCCAATTTCCATTTTTTCGATCATTTATATTCTGATTATACCAGGAATTAAAAAAATTCTAAAATGAATTTATCTATTTCTTATTTGGCAATTCTCATTGTAACACTATTAGCCATATAGCCCCTTACGACTGGGAAGAATGAGGTTATAATAAGAAAAAAAGCTGTCTATTCAACAAAAAATAGAAATCTAATTTTGACACTTTAAATAGATCTTCATTCTTTATTGAATAGACAGGTTTTTATTTCTATATTAATCTAGTTTAGCAAAACAAGATACTTAACATATATTTATACTTTTTTATTTTCTCCTGTGGTTGGGAGATTGACATTTCCTGACAATCAAAACTGAATCCTAAATATCTTGCTTTTGAAATGGGGTTAAGTTACTTTATACTTCATTCAAAGTTAAACATAACCACAGGGTTTGTTTGCCAAACATCCACGACACACCGCCGTGGTAGTTAAGGAACTAGACCAGATCAACTGGAAATAAAAACGAGACAATGACCAGGATCCTTTCTCCAAAGGCTAGTTAAAATCGTGGTAAACTTGTCCTATATTTCTTTTTGGGACTTTCTGCCATCACATTTTTACTTCTAAATGACGTCCGAGGAATCTACCGATTAATACAATTAACCTGTATATTACTGAGAAATTACTTCTACGTCTGTGATTTTTACGTTAAAAGATCAGTTAGATGTAGCTCTTTTTGACTAATGGCACAAATAAGTTTAAAAATATAGAAATTAAATATTTCGCCAACAAATCAACCTCTAACCGTAAAAGCCAGAGGCGTAAGGGTTACTTTGCACTATTATAGTTGTCAATTGTATTATTTTGTAGACTTCTCGAGCGTTACTTAGAAGTAAAAAAATCGCTGTCTAAGGAATCACTACTTCCATATCCAGATTTCCCAAACCTTGTGCACAAAAAAGTTATAGACCGACTGATAGATAGACATAATTTTTTTTTCGTTCAACTTTAAAATCTTGACGTATCATGACATTCTAACTTAATATTGTCTAAATGTTATTTGTGGCATTATCTTAATTTTTTTTCCTTCTTCAATTCTTTGGGACTTCTTGCCACATGTATGTTTTCTTTCTAAGCGGTGCTGGGGAATCTACAAAATATATCACAATTAACCAGTATGTTACTGGTAAAAAACCTCTACGCCTGTGACGTTTACGTCAAAGGATCAACTTATTTCAATAAGAAGTATTTAGATTTTTTTTACAATTACTATACTTTTACACCACTACGTGTATGTGGAAGTAATACATGTGGCAAAAGAAAAGTAGGAGATTTAAAATAATGCCACAACTGACATTTAGACAATACTTATAGGTGGACTTCCGAAGAATACTAAATCATATTGACTAATTATTGTTAGATGGCGTAGCGTTAGTGGAAAAATGTTGTAGCTGTTAGTGCAGAAAAAGATGACAAATGAAAGACCTGCTTAGAGTAATTTACCAGGACGGTAACGATGATGGTTGCCTAATCTTGAATTTAAAATTTTGGGATTCATTTATATTTTTGGCTCTAATAAAATTTTATAATAGAAAAATAATTTAGAAAAACGAACACAAGCAACAAAAAAATCAAAATGAATAGAAGAAATTGATGGGAGGGAAAGAAAAGTAGAGTTGAAGTTATACTAGTCCAATAAAGAGAATAAGTATGTAGTTGTAGCTAAAGAGGTTGCATGAGAATCGGTAGCAGCTAGTTTGGTAGTTTGTTTAATTGGAAATGGTGAATTATGTTCTCTAACTTGTGTTACGTGGCTTGTTAGCGAACTATCGCCCAGTCTGACCTGGTAAAACTTCTGGGAATCCACTAGTTGCGTAATACTTTTGTCCTACTAAATAATAAATCCTAAAAAACACTAAGGCGTTTTCAATTTCGGCAACGTTTTATAAGCACCGGATGTAAGATTTGGCAAAAGAATGAAATCGTCCAAAGGCATTGCCGAAGAAACACTTGCATTTATGATGTTTTCGGAACTGAGACTTGAACTTCCTTATAGGTAAGTCGTTTAACCTCCAATGGCATAGGAGAAAGCGTGTATAGAGACATGATCAGTCTAACAGAAAGCTCCGTTTTGAATAGACCACATTGTCATTGACCACAAAATGTATTATTCATTACTCCCCGATGAAGAAATCATTATACCCTACTCAGAAACCTACAAAATCATCGCCCCAGCGATCAATGAGGGTAAGTTTTCGTCCATTAAGGGTTAAGGAGAGTCGGGGATGAAGGTGAATATTTTCATCGTGATCAGCGCCTGCGAAAACGGAGGAGGGCATATGGATGATCCAAAGTGCAATTAATGAATTTTGCACCCCTTGGAAGGGTTGAAGCAACCAACAAGGTCGCTACCACCATCTCTTCCGTGAAGACTGAAGGGACATGCGCAGGAATACCGATCACGTGCCAAAAATCCTGTATATCCTGGGCTTTCTGATGAGTGAGAGGTGGTTTCTGCCAGTTTGAGGGATTAGGAGGGGTTGAAGCTAAAAATTAATATTTTTTCCCTGATCAGCGACCACGAAAACGGAGGGATACGCATTTGAACAGAATCTTTTTAAAAAATATATTTTCCACCCCCCCCCGCGAGGGTTTAATCAACTCCCTAGGCCTGCTGTCTGGATTCCACTTACTCTATAACCCCCTTCCATATTATTTCAAGTATTGCCTGTCGACAAATCACTCCCCAGACCCTTTTACATAAAGTAATCCATATAAAGGGTGGTTTTTGGGCGTTCAGGGGGTTGAGGCGATTATAAACTTCTCCCACCACTTTATTATTTATATTTACTTTTCATGCTTTCATTACATAGACTGTAGAGCATAGCAGACAAGAGAAATTTTCTTAGTGATGGATACTTACTTTATAAATGAAATTAATCATTTTTATAAAGCATTCACTTAATATTTACTAATCTACTTACTTTGCAGATTTAAAATGCCTGCCACTATGGTAGGTATTCCATAACTGGAACTTATACCTACCTCTGGACCTCCAGCAATTGGGATGTATGGTGATCGTATTTTTGTAATAACTAAGTGGTCATTAATCGACAACAAATAAATTGACTTCTACTTCTTTGTCATGCCCAGTGATATAGCGTGCATGTTTAGAATGTCTGTCGCTGGACCTTCGCTAATCGGGATGTATGCCAATTCTATTTTTGTATTCATTAAATGGTAAACAATGGACAGAGGTGTGATACAAATACATGTAACAACTGTAAAGTTATTTCGCAAAGTTTCCACCACTAAAAAAATTTATCATATCTCTTTTTTGTGTCATGCTCTAAGGCAAAGGATTGATTATGTCTCCTGCTTACACAAATATGTCTGGTAAGTGCACACTGGCTCCTTTACTATAACATGTGTTACCAACGCATAAAACTTTCCAATTTTTTCATTCTGTTTAATGATCTCATAAATTGTTAATTTGAATATCGAATTCTATATTAAGTGGCTATTAGTGACGATAAATTCGAATGGTGAATTAATTACAATTATAAATTCTTTGAAAAATCGTATTTGTGATTTGCTCTTTATATAAAACTCTTATTAATAAAACGGCTCTAGCTGCGTTTAGAAACGACATTTAAATATTAAAACCACTTCATTGTGAGCACTTTAGTAGGAAAACGGTAAAGCATAGTTGAGACATAATTTATAATCTCTTTTACTATTTCCTTGTGTCTAATTCAACTTCATTAAATTGCCTTTTCAGGTAATTTATCGATTTAACTTATAAAAATGCACAACTGAAACTGCACATTGTAAAATTGTATTGTGAAACATTAAAAGCTGCTGTACTTTCGTTTATGCCACCCGTTGTGTTTTAAGTTGATGAAACATAGTTTTTTCACTGTCTGGACGACTTAAAAAGAAAGTTTTTACTCAAGATTTATACACATTAAATATACATACGTACCGAAAATGAGACAAATGTTGTCCCGTAATAAAACATTTACGGATCTGACAATTCACGACAAGTTAAATAATTCCTAACTTAATTATTTTATTTTTTGCATTTAGTTTTTTCAATCATAAGCGAACCATAAATCAGACGTAGACGCGTGGTGACTATAAATAATACAGTGTGTCTCAAAATAAACGCATAAAATTCATAACTTTTCCTCTGTTTTGCATCCGCAAAAATACAAAAACATGTTAAATAGTAATATCAGATTGCTCTATTAATAGGTAAGGGAAAACATTTTTTGACACTTTCACATAACTGTGACGTCATCGAAAATCTCTTTAAATGGGACATCATATATTTTATTCTACAAAGTGATACCCTTTTACAAAGGAATTCAGTGATATATTTTTTTTTGTAAACATCCAAGGAAGAACTTAATTTTCTATTAGAGTTATTACAATTGCAAACTTCATTTTTATTACAGTAAATGTTCAAAATATGCACCGTTAATAATTTGACAATGACCAATACGATGTTCGAAACTATTAATTACATTTTCAATTACGTCTGATGTTATGTTTTGTATTTCGTCTCGGATTCGTTGTTTCCATCCATCTATTAAATCCAGTTTTTCTAAATTATTCATTGTGATACAGTGTATCACTCAAGGTTTCTTTGTAGCATTAAATGTTTTCATATCTTTGAATTTAATTTTACTACAGAAATGACTATTTGACGATTTAAACCTCAGTAAAAGATTAAAAAGTGAGAGTTTGTTTACATCTCAACATGAAAATGTGTTATTAAATTTTTAAATTTCAAATATTTCACTATGGTACGTTTCAGTGAAAAACAACGAACAGAGATTTTGATTATGATTGAATTTGGTAATAGATTTCGTAACCGCGTGTTTTATAGGGAGTTGGAAGCTTCAGCTAGTAGTTTCAAATGGTTCCTAAATAAAAAATAATGAGTAAAACCCCATTAAATATTCACCTTGTATTGAGGAATTTTCTGTTCGTAAATAAGTTGTAATAATTGAAATGGATCGAATATTTTGTGTGGATTTCGAATTTCGTGCACAGCAGAAAAAGTAATCGATAAAAATAAAAACGAAAATTATCAACAAAATATCAATTTCCAACCTTTGCATTTTTTTCGATCATTTATATTCTGATTATGCCAGAAATTAAAAAAAATCTAAAATGAATTTATCTATTTCTTATTTGCCAATTCTCATTGTAACACTATTGGCCGTATAGCCCCTTGCGACTATGAAGAGTAAGGTTAGGTTAGGTTAGGTTAGGTTAGGTTCCTAAATAAAAAATAATGAGTAAAACCTCATTAAATATTCACCTTGTATTGAGGAATTTTCTGTTCGTAAATAAGCTGTAATAATTGAAATGGATCTGAATATTTTGTGTGGATTTCGAATTTCGTGCACAGCAGAAAAAGTAATCGATAAAAATAAAAACAAAAATTATCAACAGAATATCAATTTCCAACCTTTGCATTTTTTCGATCA
The DNA here is from genome assembly GCA_963583905.1 of Stenurella melanura. Lineage (NCBI taxonomy): Eukaryota > Metazoa > Arthropoda > Insecta > Coleoptera > Cerambycidae > Stenurella > Stenurella melanura. The sequence goes on along the minus strand of OY757313.1, from coordinate 62,291,195 downwards.
TTTATATTCTGATTATGCCCAGAAATTTAAAAAAAAATCTAAAATGAATTTATCTATTTCTTATTTGGCAATTCTCATTGTAACACTATTAGCCGCATAGCCCCTTGCGACTATGAAGAGTAAGGTTATAATAAGAAAAGAAAAAGTATCTATTCAACAAAAAATCTAATTTTGACATTTTAAACAGATTTTCATTCTTTATCGAATAGATAAGACAGATTTTTGTTCCTATATTAATCCAGTAGTAGAACATAATTTCTTTGGCAAAAGACGATAATATACATTTATACTTTTCTATTTTCTCCTGTAGTCGGGAGATTGACATTTCCTGACAATCGAAATTGAATCCTAAATATCTTGCTTTTTGAAACGGGGTTAAGTTACTTTTGTCCCAATTCAATTAAATTTGAAAATACTTTATTCAAAGTTAAACGTAACCACTGGGTTTTTTTGGAACTCATGCCTGGAGCCAGCCAAACATCCAGGACACAGCGCCGTGGTAGTTAAGGAACTGGACCAGATAAACTAGAAATAAAAATGAGACAATGACCAGGATCCTTTCTCCCAAGACTAATTAATATTGTGGTAAACAGGTGAACTTGTTCTACTTTTCTTTTTGGAACATTCTACCTGTAAATGACGTCCGAGGAATCTACCGCTTAATACAATTAATCAGTTTATTGCTGAGAAATAACTTCTATGTTTGTGACTTTTACGTCAAAAAATCAGTTGTTTCAATCCATCCATTGAACTCAGTTTTTCTAAATTATTCATTGTGATGTTCTGAAATACAGTGTATTTTAAGATTTCTTTGTAGCACTAAACGGTTTTATATATTTGAATTTAATTTTACTACAAAAATACCCATTTGACGATTTAAAACTCAGTAAGCGATTAAAAAGTGAGTGAGATTGTCTACGTCTGAACATGTAAAATTGTAATTATATTTTTAAATCTCCAAATTTTTACTATGATACGTCTCAGTGAAGAACAAAGAACAGAGATTTTGATTATGATTGAAGTTGGTAATAGAATTAGTAGCCAAAATGAAGTGTGTAAGGTAAGTAATGAAAAATATCCACATCACATAATCAACCAATCAACAGTAAGAAGACTATGTTGCAAATTAGAATAAAGTGGAAGTGTGAAAGATTTACCTAGAACAGAAAGACGAAGAACTGTAAGTGATAATGACAAACAGAATGTGATGTTGCCGCTGACTGAAAATTGTCATTCTTCAGTTCGTTCCATTGCAGCTAATTATAATATAGCAAAAATCCCCAGTTCATCGAACTGTACGGAGTTAAAAATGGCATCTACAGTGGAACCGTTAATAAACAAAATTCACGGTTCTGGATACCTGAAAATCCATACTGGATACAAGAAATTCATACACACATACCATAGAAGGTAAGCGTTTGGGTTGGCATGGTTGCAAATAGAACAGTGGGTCTTTTTTTTACGTAAATTTGACGCCCGCTATTTACTTGGACTTTTTACGTGCAAAAGTTGTTCCATCCCTCGCAAATTCTTTTCATAATTATAATGGTCAGACTATATCTGCTAATATTTGGTTTCAACGAGATGGCGCTCCAACCCATTTTGCAGATACAATAGACGGATTAAAACAACGAATCTGAGCCGACATACAAAACATGCCATCAGCCGTAATGAAAATATACGGCCGTCCGTCCGTCTGCCTGTCGGTTTGTCTGCCTGTCCGCCCGTCTGTACATCCCTTACGTTTCTTGTAAGCACGATAACTTAAGAACGAAAAGTCGGATTGTACTGAAAGAGCTACAGCAAAATTTCTCTTATCAAAAATGTAGATGACGGAATCTTTTCTGTTTTCAATTTAGAGGTTATTACCCCGATAAAAGGGAGTTAAAAGGGTTATTATGGGTATAAATACTTTTCACTATTTTTTTTTTCAGGACGCTTTTTAATATAAATAGTTAAAATTAAATAATGTTTCAAAGTAATTAATTGCAAAAACTCCACATCAAAAAACTGCCCCTGAAAGAGGGTTAAAACTACCATTACGTTAAAAAGCGCTAGATTAGAAATATTCTAGGAATGTATGTAAAATATTTTAAAATACATTAGAATTTTTTAATGTAAGAGTAACTTTGACCCTTATTCAGGGGTGATCTTTAGATATTTCTTAATTTAATTACTCTGAAAAACTTAATTCAAGCCCCATTCAGTGGGGTAGGAACATCCACATTAAAAAATTAAAAAAATTCCGTCATCTACATTTGAGTTTAGCTTTAAATTAAGACCTTTCTCGCCCATTTATCCTTTTTGGTGCAAAGTTATGACGTACACAAAAACGGGCTAATTTCGCCGCCACTCTATGGGGAGTAAGTTAGTGTCAGTTAGAGGAAGAACCCTATTGTTTTTGAACAAAATCGATCAATAAAAAAAAAACTTAGTAATTATTAAAATTTATATTGTTTTATGTTAGGTATTTAACATTGTTATATTGCAGAATCAGTTAATTACTCAATAGTCCCTATGTTTATCAACTTAACTGCAATAAATCTATCACAAATGCGATAAGATTATGGACCAAGCTTTGACGGCTTTCATTCTTCTCGCAGTTAGACAAGGCCGTCACTCGTTTATTTAACTGTGAAGAGTATCCCATAGAATGTGCAACATTTACATTAAAAATGCTGTAACTCGGCGAAGAGTATAATGGTTAGCTTGTTAACTTATGTTTCTATGTGCAGGCACTAGGTTTAGATTTAGACATGTGTCCTTATTTACCTAATTAATGCCTTTTGCGTTTTGCTTGTGCTCAGCTGCGAAGAGTATCCTATGGAATGTGCAACAATTATATGAAGAATATCGGCGAAGAGTATAATGGTTAGCTTGTTAACTTATGTTTCTTTATGCAGGTACTTGGTTTAGATTTAAATATGTGTCCTTATTTACCTAATTAATGTATTTTGTGTTTGTACTGTTAATACAAATATGTATTTTCTATTATCTATATAAATTCGAACAGAAAATTGTAAATTATCATTCCATTATAAATATCAGCGTACAAAAAGCTCAGTCATAAGGTGAATTCATTAGGTTTGAAAAGAATAGCAACGTAGAAAACAATTTTCAAGGAAATAAAAGTTTCGTATTGCCGGAGTATAATAAAAATAAAATGAAATGCCAGGACAAATGTGTATGTTAACCTCTGGATAAATTCCAAATGCCAACAAAATGCGTTCTGGTAAAAGAGCTTCCCTAGATCAGCCTTTGCCCGCAATAGGGTACAACAGAATGTCGTCATTTGCCAACAAAGCTATCTTGTCAGTTAAGTTAAAACTATACTGCTAGGTAAGGAGGGAAAGATTATAGGCATACACATTTTTAAAATATAATAAGTTTAGGGTTAGGAGGAATGTAGGTATTATTTCACAAACTCTAAAAACTAATACAGACAAATAAACGCAGTACTTCCCTCAATTATCAATTTTAGAAATTTAATGCGCAACCAACGGTCCTGCTAAATCCATGAATATATTAATTTTGACTCCTTTGTCAACTAATGACATTTGCTTATGTAACTAACCGTGGCGAAAAGCTCCAATAGATTTTAATGGTTATAAATTTATTCATATTACTTAATCTAAAGAAACAAATTAAATATAGAAATTGAAGTTGATTTAAATAATTTGCGTTTAAATGAATTAATACACCAATAATTCAAATTATTCTGAAATTTCCTTTTATCACACATTTTGTCATTAAACAACATTCAATATTGTTATTATATTTATGCGGATAGATAAATAATAAACTACTGCAAAGAAAATGAACAGCTGTTAAAGAAAAATCGTCGCCTAAATAATCACTACTCCCACATCCACATTTTCCATCAAAGTTACTTTAAAGGAAATATCTTGACTATATTTGCGCTCGATGTGGAAATTATTGGTCTTATAGCCAGTTTTACAATCGCTAGTTAACTTCTAGTCAGAGTTAACTCTCAGGTTATTATAGAAATTGGGTTTTACAATAGCTTGTCATTTTCGATGTGATAGTTATCTAGTAGTTAACTTTACTAGCAGATGAGGTGTGGGTAAACTAGAAGTTGGCAGTTTACTGGCAATTTATAACCTATAAAATAACTGTCACAAAATAATTTTCTGATATTTTGCCTAAAAATGGATATGTACGAAGTAAATGCATATATAGTGATGACTAGTCAAGGTAATCCTGTATAGACCTAACTTTTTAGAAGAATACGATGGAAGAGATGTTTTAAATAGATCGAGACTAAATAATACCTACTTACTTAGTAATAGACCACTTATTCATAAATTGCTTCTGACAATTATATTTGATAGCAGGTGACGTGACTTTGGACCAAAATTCATACATTTTATGTATATTACCTATTTCTCCAGTACCAACATTATAAATTTTATTCACAACTTCTCGTTTACAAATCATCACTTAACTCTAGATTGAAAAACACATGTGTCGGTAAAGTTATAGTTAACCTGCAAGTAAAAGTCAACTAACATGAAAGTTAACTTGCGATTGTAAAACCGGCTGATAGAATGTTAATAATATTTGGGGTAGATGTCACAGAAAAATTTGAGGCGTTGGTTTCTAGTCTCTTCATATTTCGCAATACTTACTTCCCATATTCACAACACCCCCCCCCCCTTCTCCCATCCTCTCAACAGAATCATCTCAAACAGATATCATTACAATACATACGTGTTAAGTGAATATCTCAATTTTATTTTATTAAACCCTTCAATAATAGAAAAACATTATAAACAAATCTGAGGTCTTGGCTTCTAGAATATACCCAAAATCCCAACCAGCTTGCATTAACTATTTTCCCTTATTTACCCCAATTTAACCCCCAACCCTTCACCGGAAATAGCGTGAAATATAATCTAGTTCCAGATCGCGTCATGGTACCAAATTTCAAGTCAAGATCTTAAGCCCTTGCTGAAAAAACGTACGCGCAAAAAAAAGTTACAGACCGACCGACAGGCAGAAAATTTTTTCTTTCGCTCAAATTTAAGATCGCTACGTTTTGTGACATTATGAACCTATTTAAAAAAAAAAAAAATACTTTTTTACGAATACTATACTTATACTCCACTACGTGAATGTGAAAGTAAAGCCGCTCCGTAAAGAATCACTACTTCCACATCCGGATGTCCCATCTAAGTCTGTTTAAACCAAAAATACTTGGTACTACATTTGTTAAACGTATAGCGCTCTTCATATCCTCCAAAAAACCGCTGCCTAAGGAATCACTACTTCCACATTCAGATTTTTCATCCAAGTCACTTTAAAGCAAGCATCTTGACTATATTTGCACTCTAGTATGTGGAAATTATTGGTCATAGAATTTTAATAATATTTGGGACATATGCCATTAAAAAGTTTGAGGCATTGGTTTCTACCATATACGTTAAAAATGAAGTTTCTAAGTTTGCCCTACTTATTTTCCTCTATTTAAAACCTACCACCTCCCACCCCTTCAATGGAATCATCTCAATCAGATGTCATTACAATACATACGTGTACTAACTTTCAAGTGAATACCTCAATTTTATGTTGGTAATCCCATTAACAATGGAGTGGGGGTGGTGGAGTTTGAAAAATATTAGAAAGAAATCTGAGGCCTCGGTTTCTGGTATATACACCAAATCCCAAATTTCTGTACTCTTACCTGCTTGATTTACTTATTTCCCCCTATTTACTCCTATTTAACCCACAACCCTTCAACGGAATCATCCCAAAATATAATCTAGTTCCGAGTCTAGTTCCAGATGTCGTTATAATATATATGTCTACCAAATTTCAAGTGAATATCTCAATTTTATTTTAATAATGGAGTAAGGGTGGTGGAGGGGTTGAAAATATTATTAAAAAATCTGAGGCCTTGGCTTCTAGGACATACACCAATTTCAAGTTTCTGTACTCTTACCAGCTTGCTTTACCTACTTTTGCCTATTTACCTCTACTTGCCCCCACTCCTTCAACGCAATCATGTCAAAACATAATTGTCATGACCAGTTTCAGACATCTTTATAATACATACATGTACCAAATTTCTAGTGAAAATCTAATTTTAATTTTATCAACTCTTTTAATAAGGGAGTGGGGGTGGTGGGTGGATGGAAAATATTGTAAAAAACCTGAGGCCTTCGTTTCTAGTATATACACCAAATCCCAAATATCTGTACTCTTACCAGCTTGCTTTACTTATTTTTCCCTATATACCCCTGTTTACCCCCAATCTTTCAACGGAATCATCTCAAAATATAATCTAGTTCCACATGTCGTTATAATACATACGTGCTTCAAATTTCAAGTGAATATCTCAATTTTATTTTGTCAACTCCTTTAATAATGGAGTAGGGGTATTGGGGGGTTGAAAAATATTATAAAAATATCTGACTCCTTGGTTTCTAGTACATACACCGAAATTCAAATTTATATACCCTCATCAGCTTGCTTTACTTATTTTTCACTATTTAACCCCCAACCCTTCAACGGAATCATCTCAAAATATAATCTATTTCCAGATATCTTTATAATACATACGTGTACCAAATTTCAAATGAATATATCAATTTTATTTTCATCCCCTTTAATAATGGACGGGGGTTGGGGGGGATGAAAAATATTATAAAACATTTTGAGACCTTGGCTTGTAGTACATACATCAAATTCAAGTTTCTGTACTCTTACCAGCTTGCTTTACATATTTCCCCCTATTTACCCCAAACCCTTCACCGGATATCTATAAAAGAGCAATCCAGTTCCAGATCTCGTTATAATATATACGCGTACAAAATTTCAAGTCAATATCTTAAACCGTTACGGACAAAACGTGCGGACAAAGAAAGTTACAGACAGACAGACAGGTAGACAGAAATTTTTTGCCCCTCAAATTTAAAATCTCGACGTTTCATGGCATTCTAAACCTATTTCAAGAAAAGAAAATTCGATTTTTTTTTTACGATTACCATACCTCCAATCCACTATGTGTTAGAAATTATAATAAAACTAGAACTTTAGAAAAATAACAATATATTCCGCGAAGTGAAGAAATAATACAATTTGAATAGAAAATATTAATACATGCGTATCTATTGATAGTTTGGAACCAAGTGTCCTCATTCCCTCCGTCAAATCCCCTCGGCTCCGTTGACATCATCGAACGTGCCTTTTCCATAAACATATCTAATGGTGCCTAGCATTGTTCGAGTACTGCCAATTCTTTAACACGGCCTTTCCTGACGACCAGCGTCCTCGCGTGGGCATGACGATTGGAACAAGATGGTTGTACTTTTCTACAAAAGAGAGCACAAAAATATCATAATTATTATCTTGTGGTTATTTTCATTCATGTGGAAGTCCTCATGCATGATTCCACCTGAATCAAAATCGTAATAGCTACTTAACTACTTAACACTAACTTAATTATGGTACCTAACACGGCCCATGTGGAGATACAGATCCACCAGACAACCGACTCACATTCAGGTCCGCGGACTCCGACTGATCAGGTCGTCGAGCCCCCTTAAAACTACAGACACTGTATTTGCCTGATCAGGACAAACATGGTCTCACACCTTGCAGAACTTAATCAGACCAAGGTTCACACATTACCACCTCGCAAGACTTAACCAGACCAAGGTGCCTACCTTACTCGACAAACCAGATCAAGGTATCCAGCTGGACAGACCAGACAATTTTCCTCACCTTACTGGATAAACGAGACCAAGGCATCTATTTTTTTTTAATCGCCATTAATAAAATTAATCCATCGCATCATATTTTTGAACCACTACTCCACAGTAGGGAACTTACGACCTTTACATTCTTTTTATGTCATTAACCTCATATTGCTTGTGCTCTACAATTTTCGTGACCATAAATTTACCCATTTATCAGTACCAATATTTTTCCAGCAGTCATCATATAGGTTATTAGCTACCATCCTTTCCAAAGAGCATTCGGTTATACCTCTCAACTTACCAATTTCCTCCAGGCAACCCAACGCCGTTTAAATGATGAGTCGCACCTATTTCCTTAACAAAATTTTGAAACCGAAAGGGCAAATAAGCTTTGTTGTCGATCTGAAATGATTCGACGGGAACACCAAATATTTTAATTATAGCCATATCTGAAACGTATTTCGTTTTTGTCTTTTGACCAGGTAGACTGCTAATAATTTTGTGAATGTATTAGAAATAGCAATTGATATTCACCTCTACGAGTCTATATAAAGGGACCAAGAGGATCAATATGTTTGCTAATCAAATGGTTTTAGAAATTGAGTTTAAATAATCAGGTTTTATTTTACCAGCTGGAGTTTTAAAACACAAACAGCTAAGGCAATTATTTACATGTTTTGGTACAAATCATCTCATATCAGCGAATCAATATTTTCTAGCTAGCAGATCATTTTTCAAAACTGCGAATTATCCTGTCATCATGCAAGTGCAGAAAATTTGGAAACTTGCCGATTTTGGTACCGGCTACTGGTTAATAGTATAGTTAATTTCATAAGTTTTTGAATTATTAAATTTAAAAATATAGCAAATAAATTCTTGTCAAAGATATACACATATTTCCGTTTTTCTCAAAAACTGCCAATTTCAGACAAATTACAACCTTAGAATAAAAACATTTAATATTGAATTAGACATGTCACGGAAGAGCAGGTGGTATGTCACCTGAACTTCGCATATGTACAAACTCTGTTTATTTAATAAAGTCATTTATTATTATTATTAGGTCAAGTTCAAACAACTGGGTGCTTAGGAGAAATTTAATTTAATAATTTTTAAAGACCTGATGTAACACTCTTATTTATCATTATCCATTCTGTAAAATTTTGCCCGGTAAGTATATTTACAGCAATAGCGAGACGGTCAAGAACATATAAACAAATCTTCCCTTCAACTCCAACAACAATAATGCGGGCACGTACACATTACACACTAACTCGTCCTGGGTTCCCTGGACTGTTTTGAAATTTAATGAATTGTTTGGAATATTACAAACTGTAATTCGAGAGCTTTGACAGCTCAAGACGTTCTCAATAAGCACTCATTTTCTTAATTAATTATACTTCTAGTCTCCACGAACGTGCACACTCAGAGGCAACTAGACTTTCAGTCACTGCACTGCTTGCAGAAACTAAATATGAAATTTATAATGATAATGCAATTTATAAGACCATCGCATCGGGTCAAAATATTTTTTTAAACATACCTATACATCATTAAAAACAATGTCAAATGCTTAACAAGAAATATAACTTAAGAAAACTTTTGATTCCCATATTTCATAATAGGTATTTGTCTTAGTGTAATGTGCCCCGACTGCAGATGAAACGATTTGTTTATTGATATTCACCAAACAATTTCTCCGTATAACGTGATCTCAACTTTAACAGTAATAATTTTTAGGGCCTCACCATTATAGCTGACTCTACTCAATTTGTTTGAATGATTGATTGGGCATTCCTATTTTGAAACAACTTACATATTTTAAAATGCTTTGCTTAAAGTGCCGGATTCGTAATATCTGCTGTTTCAACAAAGAATTGAATGTGTGGGTTATGAATTCCTCCCACAATTAAACTTTATTAGAGGACAATGCACTCTATGAAGTAAGGTACCAGGTCAGGGCGAAACAATTCGAAAATGATCAACAAAAACTAAATTTAAAGCAATAAACTATATTGATAATATGTAGGTACAATACCTGTGTTTGGTAGTTGACAAGCAAATACCACGTAAATCTTTTCTATGAATCAGCAACAGCCCATGTTTACATTACAATGGCGCCCATCACCGATCCATAACCTAAACAACATTACTTCCAACGACTGTCGTATTTTAATATAACAATTTATAATAAAGAATATATTTCTAAAACATATTCACGGAGAGCTTGGGAAGACCTTAGTTTACATTGTAACAAGGTTATGGCCATGGTTAAATCTTTTGGCTTAAAACTGTCACACAACATTCCATTCATCCCAAATAAAAATACCTGCATATACCTAGGTAAACCTTGATACTTCACACAATTGCTGACCTACTCAAATGTACTTTTTAACTATGTTTTGATGTTAACTTTTAAAAGCGTCAAATTTGGATCCAATGTCTGCTTGCAAATAAATTTAGCTCAGATTGAGAATTATGAGAATTGGTGTTCCCTTACTTTGCTAAAAAAATCTATACAATCTAAAAATACCTGGCACAGGTGACTGATTTGATAAGCGGACTCATCATTTACCGACCGACGACCTTGAGAGGATCTTCTAGCCTTCTGTACCATACCACAGTGTACCAGTTTCATACCAGAGGATACCATAATTACCATACTATACCACAGTATCCCATACTGTCCAATTGTTACTAGATGTACTTCTTCCTAAAATAACTGGTTGCACAACACTGTACTGTACTACACAGACACGTGAGGGAATCCCACTTCTGATGTTAGAAATTATAATAAAACTAGAACTTTAGAAAAATAACAATATATTCCGCGAAGTGAAGAAATAATACAATTTGAATAGAAAATATTAATACATGCGTATCTATTGATAGTTTGGAACCAAGTGTCCTCATTCTCTCCGTCAAATCCCCTCGGCTCCGTTGACATCATCGAACGTGCCTTTTCCATAAACATATCTAATGGTGCCTAGCATTGTTCGAGTACTGCCAATTCTTTAACATATGTGGATGTGGAAGTAATTAAGAAGCAAAATAATTAAAAAGTGCGTTCTGTATTTTATTTCACCTCAGGATGGCGCAGCAGCAATTGATCACCGTTGCACTGCGGTGCTTTTATTTTTCTGTAAACCCTATCGCCTTATTTATTTATACTATTCATCCAAAAGCATACCGATAAAATGTTTATCGTCCCCAGCAGAGAGCTCAAAAGCTAAATAAAATTTATAAGTTCCAGTGAATGGACGTCAGTATCGTAGTCAGTGGAGCACGTCATGAAGGCACATAAACTGGCACGTAGTAAGTAAGCCTTGAACTTGTAGGAGTGGGTCGGAGACATGCTAGTTGCAGATCCGTATATATTTCGCAGTGATGTCGTGCTATATAAATTGCCAAGTTTCTAATATTTTTATGTAAATATTTTTGTTACAAGGATTCCTGCGGGCCACTTAATTTAGCAAAACAAAAGGAGTGATTTTGATAATTATTGCTAATTTTTAGTTTCCGTAGAATTATGCCATACGTAAGTATGGGCTTGATGAAATATTTATGATGATGTTCTTTTAATGAGTCTGAATCTGAACTTTTAAATAACAATTCAATTTGCTACAAAAATTACTAATATTACTATGATATGAATGATATGCGAAGTATATTTTCATGCTCAGAAATATACATACATGGTGTCACAATGAAAACTATGTATCCAAGTTTCGACTAGGTCATTGTCAACAGCACCCTCAATTACTTCCACATCCACGTAGCGGATTGGAAGTATAAGTATTAATCGTAAAAACGATTTCAAATATTTGTTTCCTTGAAATGGGCTTAGAATGTCATGAAATGTCGAGATTTCAAATTTGAGCTTAAAAAATTTTCTGTCTGTCGGTCTGTCTGTCTGTCTGCCTGTCTGTCTGTAACTTTTTTGTCCGTACGCTTTCTCCGGAACGGTAGAAAATATTGACTTGAAAATTTGTACACGTTGAAGCACCCCGTATATAGGCAGGGTATCTTAAAAATAATTTCCGCATTTATTTATTAAATTTAACGTATTTCGGAACATTTTTAACAATAGCTTACAAAATTCAATATTACCTATGAAAAATAAAAACAGTTGCATTCGGATTCTGGTTTTAAAAGTCGATATTTTACTGAAATACGAAAATATTAAAAGTCATTATATTTAAGGGAATAATATTACATGAATTTTAAACCTTCTCAAAACGGGACCTAGTGACTCGATTTTAGCCAAGAGAGATAAGTTCACATAAACAAGGGATGACGGCCGGTCTAGCGATAAAAGACCATAAGTTGAAGTAACCCTAGGGTGAAGGTCCCGTGCAACCACACTATTTAGATATCGTGAAAGAATTTTAAGCGAGTTCCACACGGCGAAGTTCCTCACAGACTAAGTTACTAGTTTTCTCTCTTACACTTGCGTATTTCCTATAGTTTCTTCTTGCAGAGATTTTATATAAAAAGTCGGGGGTTTGTTGCAGCGGACAGTTTGGTTAAGTCCGACCTGAACGTTTAAACACTGCAAATTGAATTCCTTTTGGTTTTCGGTTACTGTGTGACTTCAAGTTGGCCCCGAACTGTCCACTAACACATGGTCATACCTGAAGGTTAGAACGTTGCAAATTGAATCCCTTCTGGGGCTCGGTTACGACGTGGCTTTCAGGTGACACCGCGTTGGTCACCCTTGTATGTTAGAACGCTGCAAATTGAATTCCTTCTGGTTTTCGGTTACTGCGTGGCTGCAGGAGTACACTGTGGTGCTTGCTGACCAGTGTCCAGTCTTGGACGTTAGAGCGTTGCAAATTGAATTCCTTCTGGGTTTTCGGTTACTACGCGGCATCCAAGCTGGTCTGTGTTAACCAATTTTGAACTATACTCTCTGGAGACGACCTCGTAGTTCCTCTGTCCACATACGACTCAGTGTCTAAAATGGACATGAACTACTTAACTCTAAGTACTGGGGGAGAGGAGACGGGTAATATGGCTTTGTATCAGCCACTAGGTAACTTTTCTTAAATATTCACATTGCCATGGCAATACGATTTTATTAATTTTATATTTAATATTTTCTAAATTTATTCACATGGCAATGTAGAATTATGTTACTAAATTAACACGGCTTTATATCTTCGGTTTTAAGTAACGGGATCGCGACACGTTTTGTGGTACCTTGATTTTATCTTATTAAAATTGTACTAAATTTCTTCAATGTATGTTTAATGAAATAGGAATGAACAATTGTTTAGTTTTCAAGAATTTTCTTAACTGAAGTTCGCAAAAGGATACTATGGGATAATTTTGTTAATAATGTTTACTATAATCTGTTGAATGGGTAATATTCAGTGATATAAACGACATTTTGTAGTCGTGTCGGATGTCGGTTTAGTGTTCTCATATAACACTGCTACTGTACGAGATATATGCTGATTTTCTATGATAAGGTTTGAACACAGCTCTTTTATTAAACATATGTTCGGATATTTCCGAATGGCAAACGCAAGTATTATTTGGTTTTCACCGCTTCTCTCTAAACTACAATACAAAAGCGTTAAACATAGACCAGTGGTCTCCTCATGTCACTGCCATTGCAAACATGAGCCAACGTTCTTCAATAACGCTATAAATCAAAATACGACAGTTGTCTTGAAAACCATATAATTTTTGTGGTTGCTTTTTGCTTGTCACTAATGGGACATTTCCCAGAGTTTGTGTCAAATTTTACATAGACCGAAATCGATTTTATTATCAATATTTGAGAACAAACGGCTGTTGTCGTTTTAACAACATTGTTATTGTTGTTTATATTGCTGAACTACTTTATTTAACGGAAGTAAATGTGTGACGATTTGTCCCAAAGAATTCTTTTCACCACCTGAAATTATTGACCATTGTATCAACCAATAATTGTTATTGATTTTATGGCATTTGCTACAACGAATATATTTATACATGATATGTGACAATTGTCTGAAAATAAATGCATTAAAACGTTTCTGACTTTTCTTAATCAGTTTACCTTTTAGAAATGAATTCTAAGTACACATAAGGTTAATGAAAATATGAGTAAAATAATATAATAACAATAAATATGAATCAAATAAAGGATAACAACATAAAACTAACAAATCTGTTTCAGAATAATTGTACAGAGGAATGTGAAATAAAAATAAATAATCTCAAATAAAGTGCAAATTCATAAAAGATGTAATCAAGTGCCGACATAATTATTTGGTGTTTAATTTAATCAATAAATTAATTTCTCATACAATTTAGTAATAAATATCCAGTGAATAAATCTATAACAAATAAAATAATATCAATAAATCGAAACAGTGATATCAAACTTTAAAAAGAATTCTGGTAACAATAAACTACTAAACACAAACGTAAATTTGAGTCCTACCAATAAACTAGACGATCACACAGCCAAATTAGTATAATTGTTTTAATAATTAGATATTCAGGGGAAAGGGGAGGGTAACTGGTAATTAATCAGATCAGAATTTAACTAGAAAACTATAGGTGTAGGGGGGGTACGTCTCAACGTGTATATTATAACGAGATCTGGAACTGGATTGTTTTTTGAACGTATACGTATATATTATAATGACATCAGAAACTAGATTATATTGTGGAATTATTGCGTTAAAGGGTTGGGGTTAAATAGGGGTAAATAAGTAAAGCAAGCTGGTAAGAGTACAGAAACTTGAAATTTGGTGTATGTACTAAAAGTCGAGGCCTCATTTTTTTAATAATATTTTTCATCCCCCACACTCCCCACTTCATCATTAAAGGAAATGATAAAATAAAATTGAGATATTCACTTGTAATTTGATATTGTAACAAAAGTCAAATTAAGGGAGCCAAGTCCGGCCCTGGCTCATAGAACCACCGTATTTTCTTACTTCTGATTTCTGTAACATTTTAAGGGTCGAGATTTTAGTACAATAAAATACTGGTCATAGAAACATCTGTTTTATCTTGCAAACTTTAGAGCCCAGGAAACATGCTTTGTTAACTTTACTCTTTTTTAGGTAGTCGACGTTAGCCACTTGGAAACAATAAATAACCATCCAAATTATTTTATGTCCAATTCTCCTTTCTTAGTCGAACTTGTTAAATACGGCCTCGCCGGGGGTCTAGCGAGATTTTCAGGACTAAAGCAGTTGATAGAGAATTCTAGGAACATATGTAATAGACCATAAGATAGATAGACCACTTAAGGCAGATTTTTCCCCCATACAAAAGCAAAGTCAGGAACAAAAGGGGTTTTTTTCATCTGTTTTAGTGGTAATAAAAAATGTTCAGATAGGCCATATGATAAATACCATGGTCCGTTAGGTAATTTCAAATAGGGGGTACCGTTTAAACTACAGAAGGTTTTAATTAGTCGAGCTTTTAAAGTTTACTGCCCACTTTTGAAACGTCTTTTTTCTATTGAGATAACATCGTCACTCTTGGCTTAAGGTCTGTTCGGTCATAATCTACCTACAGGGTATTAGTAGTATAGTAAATTCTCGTTTTGCGAACCTTTTTCAATTGTAAAGTTTAAGTACATGTGTTTAGTATTTTTCCGGTTTTAATAAGTAGAAAATTAATGTGTTGTAATCGAACTAAGAATATTTGGTCGCGGTTTAGCTAAAGATTTGAAATTGCCGCGGACCATTTTATTTCTTGATATAGAGTAATTATCGTTTGTTAATTTATTTAATCGTCTTTAAGTGTTTGTGATTGTCAATTTCATTTGCTTTCATTTTCTTATGTAAATATAGTGGTTTAAGTGTTTTGAGAAATCACGTGTTTTATTTGCTTGTCATGAAATTAAGTTCATTTTACATTCAGTAAAGTTTGTTGGTGAAGTAACCTGGTTGATGGACACCAAAAAGGATAAAATCACCTATAAAGCAAAGCGTAAGCACACTTTTGTTTTCGTTGGATATACTATAATATCGACGGAGTTTGCAAAGTGATTGGGCCACTCCGTACTCTGCCAATGGTAATGTCTAATTAAATCATGTAATTAGGGGAATAAAACCCCAGTTATTACAATATACGTATATATTATAATGACATCGAGAACTAGATTATATTTTAGGATCATTCCGTTTAAGGGTTGGGAGTTAAAGAGGGGTAAATAGGGGAAAATAAGTAAAGCAAACTGGTAGGAGTACATAAACTTGAAATTTGGTGTATGCACTAAGCCAAGGCCTCAGATATTTTTATATTTTTCAAACTCCCACCACCTTTACTCCATTATTAAAGGGGTTGATAAAATAAAATTGAGATATTCACTTGAAATTGGGTACACGTATGTATTATGACGACATCTGGAAATAGAGATGATTCCGTTGAAAGGTTGGGGGTTAACTAGGGGTAAATAGGAGAAAATAAGTAAAGCAAGCTGGTAAGAGTACAGAAACTTGAATTTCGGTGTATATACTAAAAGCCAAGGCCTAATAGTTTTCAACCCACCATCACCCCTATTTCATTATTAAAGGGGTTCATAAAATAAAATTTAGATATTCGTTTGAAATTTGGTATACGTATGTATTATAACGACATCTGGAACTAGATTATATTTTGAGATTAATCCGTTGAAGGGCTGGGGGTTTAATAAGGGTAAATAAGAGAAAATACGTAAAGCAAGCTAGTACGAGTACAGAAATTTGGGATTTTGTGTATGTATTAGAAGCGAAGGCCTCAGGTTTTTTTAATAATATTATTATTATATGTTAATAATATTATTAATAATACTATGTAAGAGTACAGAAACTTGAGATTTGGTGTATATACTAGAAAACAAGGCCTCACGTTTCTTTCTAATGTTCTTCATTTGCAAGTAGTGATTCCTTAGGCAGCGGTTTTTTTTAGAATGATAATATACTGCGTGTACTACATAATTTGATAGCAAATGCAGTTAGGAAGATGGGGAGCGAGAATAAAGAATGCATAATTTGTAAATCAATATAAATTAATTTTGAAATTTATATAATAAAAATTCAAAATAGATCTTCTATACACTGTTGTAAAAATGGCACTGATGTCTATACACATTTCCAAAAATAATTGTTGTGAGATGATTATATTTTCAGCGGATCTTGAAAAGATGCAGGTTGGCAGAAAATAGTCGACTGGAGTTAGATCCATGGATAGAATAGGTCATTCATTAGACTTCTCTACCAAATCCATCACCGAGGATATGATTATAGAGTAACTGATAATATGTAATGTGGCTGTTTAGCTGAAAGAAAAACGTAAACTTGTTTCTAGGCTAGGAATTTCTAGCTGGAATCCCGGCTAAGGACTAGCGACTTTTATAGTTTCTCATATACCAACAATAAAAGAAAATTATTGTAATCACGTAAAAATTCCATTTTGAGTTTTGGATTAACTGTGAGAGATGTAATCAGGAACAAATAACAAAATTTAGTGAATTTTTAACCGACCTCAATATCGATATTAGGTAATAAGGTTTGATTAACGAAACGACAGTAAAGTTTTATTTCTTAATTTTTAGTGGCCGTTGTTTTAAGGCAGTTCAATAAATTCCTTGCATACGAAGTGTGCGGGGTTCTATAAACTTCAACCTGTTGTCACATTTTCCTAGAAAAACTGTTCATCAAATACGGATGTTCTTGGTATAGATCGATTTCTTTTACCAAATAAAACAATAAGATCAATTCTCGTTCGAAAATTTAATCTTGGAGAGTAGAAAATAATGTTTAACTTTTCAATGCTTTTGAAGCAATCCAACCTTTAGCAAAGTATGAAATTCCTAGCCGTGGCTGTGAATTGGTTGTCCACCATTAGTCAGATTCGAGGTGAAATTCATCCGTTTTTCTTTTTTCAGTTGAATTTTTATACATTTAAACCGTACTATTGGAATGCATAAATCAATTAAGACTTATTAGATTACTTCCACATCCACAAATTGGAGGGAAAACATAGTAATCGTAAACAAATTTTCAAAAATTTTTATGATTAAAATAGATTTAAAATGTCATAAAACGTCAATATTTTAAATTTGAACGAAAAACAAATTTCTGTCTGTCTGTAACATTTTCTTTTGTGCACACGTTTTCTCTGGAACTGTTTAAGATATTGACTTGACACGATGTATCATAACGAGTTTTGGAACTGGATTGTTGGATTATTTTAACATATCCGGTGAAGGGTTGGGGGTTAAATAGAGGAAAATAAGTTAAGCAAGCTGGTATGAGTACAGAAACTTGGGATTTGTTGTATACAGTAGAAGCGAAGGCCTCGGATTTCTTTAAACATAACCCCTCACTCCACTACTAAAGGGGCTGATAAGATTAAATTAAGATATTCTCTTGAAATTTGGTACACGCATGTATTATAACGATATGTGTAACTAGATTATATTTTGAGACGAGTCTGTTGAATAGGTGGGGGGTAAGTAGAGATAAATAGAGGAGAATAAGTAAAACATGATGGTAAGAATACAGAAACTAAGATTTGGTGTATATAATGGAAGCCAAGGCCTCAGATTTTTTATAATACTTTCCTTTCCTCCCACCACCCCCACTCCATTATTAAAGGGGTTGATGAAATAAAACTGAGACACACACTTGTAATTTAATACGCGTATAAATCATAACGACATCTGGAACTAGATTATGTTTTGAAATGATTCCGTTGAAGGGTTGGGAGTTAAATAGGGGCAAATAGGGGAAAATAAGTAAAGCAAGCTGCTGAGTGTACAGAAACTTGGGTTTTGATGTATATACTAGAAGAGAAGGTCTCAGATTTCTTTATAATATTTTTCAACCCCAAACCATCTCCACTTCATTATTATAAGGGTTGATAAAATAAAATGATATTCACTTGAAATTTGGTACACGTATGTATTGTAATGGCAGCTGATTCAGATTATTCCGTTGAAGGGGTGTAAATCGGGGAGAATAAGTAGAGCAAGCTAATAAAGGTCGAGAAACTTCATTTTTGACGTATGCTAGAAATCAACATCTCCATTTTTTTTTAATCACATTTGCTTCAAATATTAAAATTATATAACCAATTATTTCCACATGCTAGAGTGAAAATATAGTCAAGATGTTTTCATTTAAAGAAACTTGGATGGAAAATTGAAATATGGTAGCAGTGATTCCTTAGGCATGTGTTTTTAAGTACGTAAATATATACAGCCACTATCTATAGTGACTACTTTCGTCGACGGTTTTTGAAAAATTCGGGTTGAAAATATCATTTTGAATATCAACATTTTCAACATTGTAACTAAAAATAAACAGGGTTTTTCATTTGAAAAAGTTAAGATATAACAATTTAAAAATATAAAGATTTGATTCAGCGGCCTATAGAACTAGGTGGTATTTTGAAAGGCCTGGGAGCTAGTACATGACCTTGACTAACATTCAAAGTGAAACAACGGTCAAATTTACAAAAACAGTTTATAAAAATGTTAAAATTTGAATGATCGTGGAACACCCTGTGGAGTTAGGTTTGACATTGAAAGGCTCGGGAACTAGAACACGGTCTTGACTAACAAGTGAAACGACGGTCAAATTTATGAAAACACATTTTTGCAGATTTTACTCTTGGCTGCTGCAAATGCAATTTTATCATAAAAAATGAATTAGCGTGGCAACGCATCAGTGCCAACACGATATATTTCTGGATAGGGTATTAAAGGTGAAATGCTAGGCGTTCCATTTTAAAAATCGAGGTATTCGATTGCTCTCACTGCATGGAAAACCCCTGTTTCAAAATTGACAGATGTCATAAAAAAATTGAAACCTTAACTTCTAGTATATACACCAAATTCCAAGTTTCTGGACTCTTACTTTACTTATTTACTTCTATTTACCTCTCAACCCTTCAACAGAATAAGCTCAAAATACAGTCTAGAGATCTCGCTATAATTCATGTATGTACCAAATTTAAGGTCAATATCTTAAATGTCTCCAAAGTAATTGTGCGTACAAGAAAGTGACAGATAGACATTTTTTCCGCCCAAATTGAAAATGTCCACTTTTCAATGCTTTTAAAACCTATTTCAACAAAATAAAAATGTTTTTTTTTACGATTACTATACTGGAAGTAGGTATATTCACTACGTGCATGTGGAGGTAAAATATGCAACACAATGTGCGGATTTAAGTTTTTCATCAAACACTATTCATCAATCAGTGAATGTTACATGTCTAGAAAGCATGTTATTTTCAAAAATGTAATCATATTTTGTAATATTCTCTTTAGCTGCTAGTGATAAGACGTCAATCATTATATTATATTATAGCTGAATTATTATGCAAAACAGGCAAGATATGTTCAAGTCGTTAGCGTGTAAAATACAGTTCAGAGCTATATCAGCAACAGTTCGTTGACAAACATGACGAATAAAAGTGTGTCCAAATTAGATCCCTGTGGGACACCTTAAGTTGGTAATACTTCAAGAGACGTGTAGTATGGCTACAATATAAAACACACTGGATTTTGTTTTCAAGGCAAAATGAAAAATCCAATCAATTTAAAATTCAAAGATATGTAATTTTCGAAGCAGAATACATGGTTTAGTCGGTCAAAGGCTTTGAAAAATCGATATAGATTACATCTATTTGACTACCATCATCAATCGCACCAGATCAATATTACGTTACATATAATAAGTCGGTAACATGTAGATCGACCTTCATAAAAAACACGTATGTCTGATATTTGTGTGGCAAAACATAAGTTATAACAGTAAAATTTCGAGGACTTAGCGGATGGATCCTGGACTGTTTCCAATGTAATATTTGGGGAGATTGATGGAAAATATAAAACTATACATATCCAATGGTTTAACAAATATTGTTGTGCAGTTACGTGCCATAAAATATGAAATACTGTGAGGGATATCAATTAGTTTTGGATTTAAAATGATCATTGCTCTGAAAACTTAATTTTTTTGTAATATTACGAACAATTAGACAAACATTGTTAAATAAATTATTGTGCTCATCATCATGGTTTCTAAATAAAATAAGATAAGAATTAAAATTATTTAGTAAATAAATCAACAATTAATTCGCTAAATGCTACTGTAACTTTTCAAAAGCATGTGTTCATTTCGCATTTCAAGCTAAAAAAATAGTAGGTAAGTAGATACCCTTCCCATCCTAAGAGAAAGTAATCAATTTTCTCCAAGAATATTTTCCAGCATTCAAAGGACAGAACTTTTCCCAAATAGCTATATCTTTAAAAGTATATCAACGATTCAGATTTGAATATGAAAGAATGATTACATTCTATCTACTTCTCTTATATCTAGAACACACTTTTCCATTTAGTTTGCAATGATTTTCAACAGTTATCTGTTTTGTACGCCGCATCAAATGCATAAGATTCGGTGGATATTTATGGGACAAGTGGCATTTGACAGATCATGACCCCCTGATCAAAAGTTATGATGAGCGCAAACTAACGTTGGCATGTAACACTAAACCGCTCTCTGCTTTTAACGAGCACAATTTCTGAATCAATTCAAAGATTCTCTTGAGCCTTCTCACTAGATTGGTGTTGTCAAGCAGCTGGATAGCCTCGGCGTTCATGTGCTGAAGCAGCTGCTGTTCGCAAATTTAGAATGGTCTTATCAACAGTCTCACGTTAAGGTTCTATGGAGATTGTACCAGGGCACATCAACGATGTTTCTTAATACTTTATATTGGAAGCATTGAATAACTTGAACGTTACTTTCACTGGCACACCCCCAAAGTTGGATACCATACGTCAAAAAGTTTGCTGTAAACCACAATCGTTGGTTGGTGATACTTTAGATTTTAGAAATATTTATTAACGTGATCCTATGTTAAAATTTCATATTATATTTGTACTCCATGATAATTGAAATGCATTTATTTCAATGAAAATGTTAGGCATGTTTCGTTTGCAAAAAATTACATTCTTTGAGGTAGTTTTCTAATTCTAATGAAAACCTCATACTATGTGTTTTTACCACAGGATATATCTTCCAATGAGCCCGATACGAAAACATTTTGATATCATAAATATCAAAGGTGAGTGGATCACTTAAAGCAGGCATACTTTATCCTATACAAGACCACTACTTCAAGAATGTATTATTTATTTACACAATTCTTACTTTACTAGAGTGTAGTTTCTTACAATTGGGATAAAACGTTATAGTATTGCTATTCTGAATTGAGAAATTCAGTCTAAAGCGTTGCTATTAGGTTAAATTATTACAAAGCCTGCCTGTGACAGTAGAACAGTTTCTGAAATACCCTTGTTACAGAAACTGAACCACACCGTTTTATACCACAGTTTTTTAAAATTATTATTAAATTATGGATTTGTTTATTTCAAAGATTATAGTTGTAAATAAGACGCTTATCATGATTAATATGGAATTTCGAATTCCTCATTGGGGAGAAGATTTCACTGATCCCCTGGCATTACATCATGGGAGCCCGTTCCAGGTTATTGGACAGTTCTGGAGACGATTGTCATGTACCTCCAACAGATCAGAGTCCAGGTCTCGACAAGGGATTATAGAGGCTCCTACTTCAGGATTTCTCTTAGAATGTGCGCGGTTCCCAATAGTGAGATCTTCTGATTGACCAGGCAGTTGTTTCAGACTCCGGTCATGGCCCTTCTTAACAATTCATGGGGTCCCTACAATTACTGGCACGACTGTGATTTTTCACTTTTCACTTCTATTTAGAGGTTCTTGCACTTGCTCAACTTCCCAGTTTCCTTAAGCATCATGTTGACGTTATTTGGAATGGATAATCAGCAAACAGGATTATTATGTATGAATAGGCAAGTCCCACATAACGTCGTCAATCTTTCAAAGTGATATAACTCAGAATATATGGATGGTTTTTGAGATATTGCCACAGAAGCAGTTCATTTTTACAGATCTACCTTCTAACAAAGTGACATAACTCAATCTATTATAGTTTCCTGTTAGCAGCCACTTCAGTTAGTGACTTATTTCAGAATGTACGATTTTATAATCTAACAAAGAGACGTATCTGGAATTACGACACTTTGTGAGATTTAGTTTATAGCTAGCGAAAAAGCATTTTTATGTGCGAGTTTTGAATTGCAACAAGTAATACATCTGCCAGTAGGCTTATTAGACAGTCTTTTTTCTTTTGTTTTGAAGGACTATATCAGGTCTGTTATTACGGACGGTTCGATCCGTATTGATAGATCTGTCGTAGTAAAGTTTGAACCTATCAAACTCTAGCACAGGCTCAGGTTTGTATTTGTCATATGGCAAGCTCTTTTCAATCAGGTTATGCTTGATGGCTAGATTCTGGTGTATTATATTTGCAGCCTGATTGTGTCGGTGAAGATAATCACTTTGTGTTAGATCACTACATGCACCAGTAATGTGTTGTATAGTTTCCGCCTTTTCACCACATTTTCTGCACCTGTCATCTTCGATAAGGCCATTTTTAATAATATGCTTTTGGTAATTCCTGGTGTTAATTACTTCAGTCAGAAAACCTTCTGTTTCTGGGAAGAGACCACCATTCATGAGCCCAGCGTTCGATGCTATTTTGTCGACTTCTATATCGCTCAGATCAAGGGGGTCTCCCGTGCAGTGCCATTCCTTTCCATTGGTCGATCTTTTCCCTTACTGATATAACCTGCTCATTTTGCTGTGGCGTGTGATCATTTAGGTTTAAAGGGGAGTATTTTTCATCAGAAGAGCAGATAGCTAGATGTAACTGGGACTCCCATCTATGATGAAAGTACGTTCTCAAGAGTTTTATTTGATTGTTGTGGAGATTCTTTAAATCTATAATTCCTCTGCCTCCTTCGTCTCTGGGTAATGTCAGTCTAATAGTGCTGGCTTTATGGTGATGTTTTCTATGGTTAGTTAGTTCAGTTCTTATCTTTCTTTGCAGGGTCTCTAAATCGGTTTGTGACTAAGTTATTATTCCAAATGTATAAATTAGAATAGGAATAGCATAGATGTTTATGGCTTTCACTATATTCTTACCATTCAGCTCAGTCTGACCTATTCTTTTAAGTCGAGTTGTAAATTCAGAGGTAAGAACTTTTTTTATTTCAGGGTGATCTATGGACTTTGATTGTTGGAGCTATTATTATTATTATTATTATTCTTTCCTTTCTCTCGCACTGAGCGGTACTTTATCTCATGCACATCGGCCTGAAGGCAAGATGTGCAATAAGTGAGTCATATCTAAGCGAGAAACTTGCGGACGATGCTACAGTTGTTCAACATCACTGATTTTTTAATATCCCTCACGACACTAGGATTATCATTATTATTATTATTATTATTATCATTATTATTATTACTATAACACGGAAACCGTGCTTGCATATTACACACAATACCTGTATATGAATAAA
Organism: Stenurella melanura; assembly: GCA_963583905.1. Lineage (NCBI taxonomy): Eukaryota > Metazoa > Arthropoda > Insecta > Coleoptera > Cerambycidae > Stenurella > Stenurella melanura. The sequence goes on along the minus strand of OY757313.1, from coordinate 62,267,064 downwards.
GTCAATCAGATATGTTATGCGCTTGCAGTAGTCGACTTCAAATGAAAGTAATCGATTGTTTATCTGGCTCACCATTAAGTCTTATACCTGGTTCCAGAGGTCTCGCCTTATTTAATGTGCCGGTAGTATAGCCAATAGGTTAAATGATATTTAGTCATATTTTATTGAATCATCTATGAAGTTGTTCAATAAACTATTATTTATTGTAAATAAATAATTTATTATAACTATACAGGGTGTTTCAGTTAAAAGTCCCCAGGCCATTATCTCTAAAATTAATAAAGATATTTTATTTTTGTAAATGGCAGATGATTGATACCAAAGAAAGGTTTAAATAACGGTGATTAGAATGTTTCCTCAACAGCACACAGAGATGGCGCTGCGATGCAAAACTATTTTTTGATGGCTGGAACCTTGAAACATAAGTCATGTGATTAAACAATAATTTGTGAATAATTTTGATGGTATAGAGAATTTACAAAAAACAAGCCGTTTTGGAGTTACATGAGTTTCTTTCATTAATGCCAGTACACGTGAATTTTGATAAATCCCTATAATTTATTTATTATTTATTATAGAATATTGGTTACCAAACACTTTTTTTCAAGATAAGGAAAGTGATATAATACACCATCATAAAATTATGTTTACCACTTCCGGCCAGACCGGAACTAACATGATGAACCAATATCCATATGTTCCTACATATTACATTTTATTTTTCTAATAACGCTTCTAATAAAACGGCTCCCAAATCTTAAAGTAAGTAAGACAACAAAGAAAATACACACTAATTTAGAATGGTAATGAAAAATCTAGTTAAGAGATATTAGTAGGCTTTGATTTAATTTTAAGTTTGACAGTTATTAAACAAAGTTTGTAGTTGGTGCATTTCAATCATAGTTTCAAACAGAAATAGTGTACTTAGAAACAATTCAAAGCAAATTAATCCAAATAAGACAATAAAAAAAATAAATTTAAAAAATGGTTAGATACACCAATGAAGATAAGTTAAATATTATTTTAATATACGGTGAATGCATAAGAAATTCCCGACAAGCAAAACGATTGTTTTGTTTACGATTTCCAAATAGACCTACACCCGATAAAAAAACATTTATCATGCTGTTTAAAAATGTAAGAAACTGGGGTAGTTTTAAGAAAACTATTCGTAACAGAAATAGGCCAGTTAGAAACGATGAAAATACAGCCTTGGTGTTAAATAGTGTTGTCAACAATCCTCAATGTTCTCTCCGGAAATTGGCATCGGAAACTAATCTGTCGATATCTTCGTGCCATAGAATATTAAAATCAAATAAATACCATCCATACAAATTAAAATTGATCCATCATTTAAGGCCTGGTGATTATGAACGAAGATTACATTTTCTAGCTGAATTTTCAGTTCTTTCTGAAGAATGCCCAAATTTTTTAAAAAATGTGCTCTGGAGCGATGAAAGCCGTTTTCACAACAACGGAGTTGTGAGTAAGCATAACTGCCGATACTGGTCACAAAATAATCCTAGATGGATGAGAATGACCCGAAATCAGGTAACTTTTGGAGTTAACGTGTGGTGTGGAATATTAAATTCATATATTATTGGACCATATCTATTCTATGGGACTTTAAATGGAAGAAAATATGAGATATTTTTGAGAAATGTATTGCCAGGATTATTAGAGACTATCCCTCATAACCAGGAGAATATTTGGTTTCACCAAGATGGTGCACCACCCCATAACTCAGTACTAGTCAAAGATTGTCTTAATGAAATGTACCCTCAGAGATGGATTGGTACTAATGGAGTAGTCAGATGGCCAGCACGATCACCTGACTTGACTCCATTAGATTTTTACCTTTGGGGGTATTTAAAAAGTGTAGTGTACATTGAACCCATTGAGGATATGGCCGATTTGTATAATAAAATATATGCAAGTGTTGCTGCTATAAATAGACATACGTTACAAAAAGTTTGCAATGAAGAGTTACTGAAACGGTACAATATGTGTATTCATGAAGAAGGGAGAAATTTTGAACATTTAATATAATAAGTACCTACTAATAAGAAAGAAATTAGTTTAATTTCATTTTTAATAATATTTCGATAGTTTTTAAATGTTTGTTTATAAAACTTTTGTTTACGTTCTTTACTGAATTGTTAATATAAATTTAGCCCATTCTAAATTAGTGTGTATTTTCTTTGTTGTCTTACTTACTTTAAGTTTTGGGAGCCGTTTTATTAGAAGCGTTATTAGAAAAAAAAATGTAATATGTAGGAACATATGGATATTGGTTCATCATGTTAGTTCCGGTTTGGCCGGAAGTGGTAAACATAATTTTATGATAGTGTATTATATCACTTTCCTTATCTTGAAAAAAAGTGTTTGGTAACCAATATTCTATAATAAATAATAAATAAATTATAGGGATTTATCAAAATTTACGTGTACTGGCATTAATGAAAGAAACTCATGTAACTCCAAAACGGCTTGTTTTTTGTAAATTCTCTATACCATCAAAATTATTCACAAATTATTGTTTAATCACACGACTTATGTTTTAAAGTTCCAGCCATCAAAAAATAGTTTTGCATCGCAGCGCCATCTCTGTGTGCTGTTGAGGAAAAATTCTAATCACCGTTATTTAAACGTTTCTTTGGTATCAATCATCTGCCATTTACAAAAATAAAATATCTTTATTAGTTTTAGAGATAATAGCCTGGGGACTTTTAAGTGAAACACCCTGTATATATCGGCACGGTAGCTCAGTCGGCTAAGCGTCTTAGTGGCGAGCGCGCTTGGTCAGACTGACTAACGTGCACTGGGTTCGATCCCCAGCACCGGCACTGGCAATATTGGTGGGTAATGGAGGTTGTCTGCGTTTTTTCAAATATGTAACCCCCTTCCGGACAGCCTACGAGAGGCTTTGGATTTGAGGGTTGTCTGTGTGGTGTTTATGTTATGTTATGTTTATATAATTTACATGTCTATCAATTAATATAAAGTAAGTAAAAGAATATTTAATTTATTTTTAAAATTAAAAAATTATTCTAAAAATTGTTCGTAGGCGCTCGTGGTATTGCTAGGATTATGAACACTTCCTTTGTCGGTCTTTTCTTTACAACTTTCCAATTGATATTGGATAAAGTATTCACACATTTTTCTCTGTGTATCTATACTTATTGACCAATTCATAATATAACATAGAAACTGAGCTACATAATGTACCTATGCATAAAATTTATTTAAATAAACACTAATTAACCAATTAGTTTTACTTATTTACATAATACAAAAAACGAAAAAAACGGAATAGCAAACATGATTATAAGAAAATTTTAATGCAAATGGGGCTTTCATATCCAGTCAAAGTGAAGAAAAATAAAAGAAATTTTAAAATGACTTCTTCAGCTTGTCTGTTATTCCACTGCTTAATATATTCATTCCATTTGTATGTACTCGAAGTGCATTTGTTCGTTAAATAGTGAAGTGTACTAGAAGGCATTCGTGCAGTTCTGCAAATTTGCCAGACAAAGAGCAAAACTAGAGTAATAGCACAAATTGTACTTCCTCAATTTAAGTCGTCTCTTGTATTACAAAGTTTGGACTCCAGATACTTAATAAAATGTCATTAACGTGAATATATTGAGTTCGTTTGAGAATAAAACAAGTAGGGTTATCAATGCTAAGGTAGTTTGTAGTAATTTGAATGTGCTGCCTTTATACCTTAGGACAATTCCTAAGTGTTTACATTTCGCCCTTTTCTCACGTTATGAGATAAAAGTTATCTCACAACGAGAATAAAATAGAGAAAATAACTACTTATTTATTTTTTTTATTATTATCTATTGTATTTAATTGTATTGATAGACTTTATTCAATTAATTTTTTAGGTCATTTTTTCAGGTTCGGAATTCTATAAAAATGTATTTTACTACAACTGTAAGCCACCAAAGAACAATTCAGTTTTAAACATTTATTGGGTGAGAGGTAATTTCAACAGTTGTAACTGTATAACTTTCCAAGATATTTAACAAATATAAATATACAATACAGTAACGTCCAACGCAATGCGAATACGGTCAATATCTAATATACGAATAAATTATATCAATGGACGCTTATCATTTCTTGAATCACTGCCATTCGTTAATAGGTCGAGCGAGAGATGCACACAGACGATGTTAGTACCATCCTAAGAGCAAAATCAAATCAAATCCTTAATTACCTTTTTTGCCATATACATGAGATATGGATGAGGTTCGTCACATAAAGGTGTTAAACCACCATACGTACTTGAGCAAAACTAACATACATAAATCATATTTAAAAAAATCAGGTGAACATTGACTACTTGATTTGACTACATTGACTAGATAAAACTTTAAGACATAGACAGATATAAACGGACAAAAACAAAAAACACAAATTTTAAAATTATGAAAACAATTAAAATATTCTATAGCTACTTTTAACTTATTGATACTAACAAAGAATATTTAGTTGGCTCTGCTAAAAAATAAATACAAATTTAATCAGGTCATAAAAGCCGTAACAAGATCCTCTTCAATTTATTTTTGAAGCTGATGGTGGATCGTGTATTTCTTAGCTATGTGGGAAGCATGTTATAATATGAGGTTCCTGCATGATAAGGTGATTTTTTATGGTAGGTGTGGAAAAACTTGTCTACATAAATATTATTTTTACTTCGTGTTGAGTATTGGTGAATGTCACTAAACTTTGTGAGATCAGCCCGTTTGTCGTATATAAGAAGCATGAGTTTTAAGATGTAAATTCCTGTTAGCGTAAGTATATTTCTCGATATGAAAGTCGATCTACAAGATTGTGTATATGACAGATTGAACAGGAGTCGAATTATCTTTTTTTGCAAAATAAACATCCGTGAAATTTCAGTTACCTGCCCCCATGATATAATATTTGAGGATACTGTAGAGTATACTGTGGCATAATAAAACTTCAAGAGCGACTCTTCGCTGAACGTAGGTTTTAAGGTTTATAAAGCGAAATACGATTTATTTAGTCTGGCACAGACAAAATCGATGTGTTCATTCCAGCTCATTGAACTATGTATGTAGGTTACTAGAAACTTTGTTCAGTTGTTTATGGATAATATATTATCTTTACTATTAAATTAAAGATCTGCATATGCTATTCTGTAAAATCCTGTAATTTCTAGAAATGTGGATTTTTCTTGATTTATGATTAATCTATTTCGTGTACACCATTCAGAAAATTGTTTTATTGTACCATTCACTTAGTCACTTAGTTCACAGTAGTCTGCCATCTTGTATATAGAGTGGCAGGTCGTTCATGTACGGCCAAAATAACAGTGGCCCAAGTAAACCACCCTGGGGAGTGCCAATTTCAGAGTCGTAATCGTTCGAGTATAAGTTTTCGATTTTTACTTTGAATTTACGATCTGTGATGTATGATATTAACCAGTTATTAATAGTGCCACGAGGACCGTTAAATTTTCAAAATTACTTATTGGCATGTTCTCTGTAGGTAGGCTTAATTAATTCCTAAATCTAGTAAAATAATTTTCGTATCTTTCCCAAATTAATTTTATGTATTTTATTTAACTTATAGAATGTTACAATATTTAAAGGAAGCTTAGTGTCATATTTCAAACACATAATAATTAATAGAGTTCACTTAACTATAAATTATATTCTACCTATATGGAAAATGCCAACTAAGCAAGTAGCATTTATATAAATACTCGAATCATTTAATGATGGTCAGTCCATTGGCGTCCAGGCACATCTCCTCTACACCTCTACTAGGATGATTTGGTAAGAACACTTTTATTATATGTATTATTTTTGTTCAATTTTATTATGTCTTATTTTTAATTATTTTATTTGCCAGTTCCATTTTATTTATCTTTGATTTTTTACCATGATTTAGTGTGTTCAATAAATATATGTAAAAGTTATAATAATTTATTTATTAAAAGAGCAACCTCTTCTCCCCAGGCTCCCCCAGGTCGTGGCACATGGTGGAGGCGTCTAGCTTCGTTCCTAGGGTTTTATTCTCCATAATAAAACCAATGTTTTTTTATGGTATTTCCATTGCCCGTGCCAACTGGCTGGAAATATGATGAAAAATATTTATTAAAAATTGGTACTTTTATTTTAGCCCGTGTAAACTGGTTAGTAGGTGGTACTAATTTATCCTCCAATTGTGGTATTTCTATTGCCCGTGGGAACTGGCTAGAAATAAAACAATAGAACAAAAATAAAAAGTATTATTCATATTTCAGCCCGTGTAAACTGGTTGGTACAGGATAGTATTTTTTTGTTCCCTTGACTTAACCCTTTTAATTTATTTTATTATTATTATTTTTTTTTTTTACCTCATTTCTCTCAGTAATTTGAAGTATACTTTTAAACGCCACGAGTAAAGCCTGGGAGGAGAGATCACCAAAAGAGGAGTTGTGCCTGGACCTCAGTATACATGGACTCCCGTATACATGGGCATGTATGCATAGGGTATATATAGGAAATTAAGTCTTAGCAATTTCTAGCAATGCAAAGCACAAACAGTAAATCTCTTTAATAATATTAATATTTAGTACAGGTACATTGTCTTGTCCCTACGATTTCCATTATTGAGAAGTAACAGCAGGAGCTTTCTGGAAAGCTCTCCCAGCCACGGTGGGATAGGAAGCCAGCTACTATCCCATTGATTTATAAGTCGAGTTGGTTCAAGAAAGAAGAGGCCTGGTACTCCTCCAGGGGTAGTAGTCACGCCAACCAACGGTGAAAACAATACTCCTAATCGTGATGTTGTCTTTGGTAGTATATGCACCCCATTGGTATTATTCATTGCATATTTTCTGGTTAAGTATTTCCTTTATTGGTGCAATCGCGTTAAAAAATCTAGAATAGAAAAAATATATATACTTAATGAAATAAACACACTTGCAGGAAACTCACAATGTATTAACTGGTACATAATAGAGGTTGAAGAAAATATTTCAACCCTCGCACCAGGTTATTAAATTAACTGCAATTTGTACGATGTAGTGAATGATGATAAGTAGTCAATAAATAGTATATTAAAATTGATTTTGTTTAATAGGTACGTACGATACGTTAAAATGAGAATTGAGTAAAATACTCAATATGATTAAAGCTGAGCTACCAAAATAGGGCCCATTTCAAATTCAAAAATACCACATCGTTGGGTTATTTAGGTTAATAATTTCGTAGATTATTAAATAAATATCCTACACAATTGGTAACTTGAATTATTGCTATATTAGCACAGCTCAAGAAAGTACTAGTACACAAAATGAAGTAGATGAAAGGATAAGATTTCTGTTTTCTGTGTGTTTTACTAAAGTAAATTAATTTTTATAAAAAGAGGTGATGCATCACCCAGAATAGGTGTGCCAGATGCTTAATTTAATAAGAAACAAAAAGAAATAAATAAATCATGCAAGATATAAGTAATTTTCTAAAATGAAATTAATATGTCGTTCCACGTAAAAGGAACATCAATTTTTTCTCCTGTGAGTAGTGATAAATTTATTTAAACCAACAATAGAAAGACTTGTTTCAAGGAACAGGGAGAGACAAATATAAGTTTCATACATTTTACTTTTCGAAAATATAAGTGTTAATATGAAAACGAAGAGGGACAAATAGACAAAATAACTTATAACCTAATGTTAAGAATTAGGGACATAATTGTACTAATTGCATGCATTATATCATGTCTAATAAAAACATCAAGGGATGTTAGTTTATTGATTAAAACATTGTTTTTTTTGTTGTTAAAAACAGAAGATTCTATAATAATTAGGAAATATTTCTTTTAAATCGATAATTACGAGATGAAATTGTACTTATAGATTTTAAATAGTTTATCATTTTCTTTTACTTACCAAAGCCTTATTGTCTTTTTCATGTGAATTACTCCGAGGCACGCGGAGCACTGACCAGAGCCAAACATCACCACACAACAAATCGACCTAGGAAGGGCCTCACAAACCCATAATAGTGATCATAATGCTGTCATAGATACCGAAGCCCAATGGTTAAAATGGAGTTCCGATGTACACACGGAGGACGAGCCAGTTTCCAGTAAATTCAGTACGAGCTTCGCTCTCTGTTAGGCAATTGTAAAGGGACAAAATTCTTGGCCATTTTCCTAAATTTGCACATTCTGCAAATCAATTTCGCCATATTTTCCTACGTCCTTGTCTAACAGGAGCACATTTCACTCGAGATGGAGTGGAACCAAATTTTAGTCGAGAAGCAAAATTGTCACCTATTGAAAAGTTTACCCTGGTCTTCGTAAACGTTATCTAGAAAACAGGTGATAAAGCTTTACACAATTGTTAGCTACTCACTTGAAGCAAACCAAGTAAATAAGTACTCACCTCCTTACCAGACCAAAACTTCACCGAGGGCTCCCAGTTACAAGCAACACAAAAAATACTTGTCATGATAATCTCCATTGGACGTGGCTTCCACTTGTTACACAAGTAATATTTCCATCCAAGGGATCAAACGAAAAACCGCGTTGCTTATTCAGCATTATTTTAAGAAGAGTGGTGATTGTACTAAATGCAAATAGTGCTAAATTAAATGACAAATGACATATGACATTCCCTTGTGTGCCAACTTCAAGTTAAGAAATAAAACTCTTCCGACTGAGAATTGCCAATCGCAACGTCGGAGAACCGAAAGTAACTAGGTCAACATATTGCTATTTAGTGGTGTGCGGTTAAACGCAGGACCGGACTCAGGTGAAATCAGTGTTTCAAAACGTGTGCCAAAAAACTATAAATTATTTACATGAACTTACTCTGTGTTTGTTGTAGAAAGTGTACTAATGTGTATATTTATTTATTTGTCTTTTTGTATTGTATTGTATTGATATTTTTATTTTGTTTTTTCTTTTTTTACTAAATGTATAAACAATGTATTTTTTTTTGTTTTAAAATCTGGAGCCCAGCTTTGTCAGGTGGGGGAAATGTGCCACGAGGACCGTTAAATTTTCAAAATTACTTATTGGCATGTTCTCTGTAGGTAGGCTTAATTAATTCCTAAATCTAGTAAAATAATTTTCGTATCTTTCCCAAATTAATTTTATGTATTTTATTTAACTTATAGAATGTTACAATATTTAAAGGAAGCTGTGTCATATTTCAAACACATAATAATTAATAGAGTTCACTTAACTATAAATTATATTCTACCTATATGGAAAATGCCGACTAAGCAAGTAGCATTTATATAAATACTCGAATCATTTAATGATGGTCAGTCCATTGGCGTCCAGGCACATCTCCTCTACACCTCTACTAGGATGATTTGGTAAGAACACTTTTATTATATGTATTATTTTTGTTCAATTTTATTATGTCTTATTTTTAATTATTTTATTTGCTAGTTCCATTTTATTTATCTTTGATTTTTACCATGATTTAGTGTGTTCAATAAATATATGTAAAAGTTATAATAATTTATTTATTAAAAGAGCAACCTCTTCTCCCCAGGCTCCCCCAGGTCGTGGCAATAGGGCCTCGTATACCCATTGCATTTAATTTGTTTGATAGGAATCTTGCATCCAGTGTATCAAAGGCACGAAATAAATAAAAAGAGACTCCAACTACAAGGTCTCCGTTATCTAATTTGTTGTTTATAACTTGGGTTAGTTCTGTAGTAGCCGACTCTATAAAGTGGCCTTTACGGAAACCATGCTGGCTTTTTGTTAAAATGTAGTTCTTATTTAAGTAGTCTATCAACCTAATACAGACTGCCTTTTCTAAAATTTCTAAAAATGGGCTAAGGGTTGATATAGTCCTTATAGTTGTCTATCGTTTTCGAGTCACCTTTCTTATATGCCGGAGTGATTTTTGACCTCTTTATATAACTAAGAAATATACCTGATGCAACTGATCTATTAACTATTGTGACAAAATAAGCACTAAGTTCGTCGACGCTTTTCTGAATCAGGACAGTAGGTACTTCATCTAATCCGGTTGAAGATGTCTTCTTTAATTTTAGAATTATATTTTTAATTTCTGCCTCATTGAATGGGACAAAAAACATCGATTTGCTAATGGTGTCTTGCACTGCACAATCATAGTCAGATTTGGAAAAGTGAGAATTTATTTGATCTTTTACAGAGGTGGAAAAATATTGCCCAAATGCACCTGCTATTTTACTGTCGCTAGTAAGTGAATTATTTAAATTTAGATTTATTTTTGAATACTGGGCCTTTTTTGTATTTAATTTTAAGTTTACCAATTCCCATAATTTTTTATTTTTATTTTCAGCTGAGTTTATTAAATCATTGTAGTGCTTTCTTTTTTCGTTTTCAATTCTTTTACTTATATCTATTTTAAGAATCTTATATTTGTTTTGAGTATCCTCGTCTGCAGAAAACTTTCTGTACCAATTTAGTCCTTTACGTAATTTTGTTTCATTAATTAGAGTCTGTGGCAGATTGACTCGATTTGTATCATGTGTGTAATATTTATTTCTATTAGTCTTCTTGGATGTGAAACTTCAAAGCATCAAGAAAAATGCATCCAGAACATTTTCCGCCCTAAACAATGTTTTGAATTCATTTATTGACGAGTCGTTGATAAAACGGCGCGTTACTACAGTTGAAGTTTCTTCTTTGTTGCCACCCCGTGCACTCCATGTGAAAAGTTGTGCAAAGTGATCGGATATTCCCGAATTTATGATTTTAGATTCACTATTTTCTAGGTTACTTATTAGGTAATCAATCGCAGTTAAGCTTGTGCTTCCGCTACAATTAGTTGCAATTCTGGTGGATGCACTGACTAATGATAAGAGTTGGTATGAATTAATTATATCATGTAATTTTTTATTATGAATCGTTTCCTTGAGTTGTCAATATTGAGATCACCACATAATATTTTGAAATTTACTTAAAGCATACTTGAGGATTATATCTAGTTTTAATAGAGACGTGTCCAAGTTTCCCGATGGGCATCTGCATAGAGAAATAATACATACCTTCCCATCAAAGTTAATAGCGGCACACTCAATACATTTTCTTTTGAGATCATTTTTTAATGTATTCAACTTCTACACACCTACTCACCCTATCTGTTTTTGTGTATAATATTACACTTCCACCATGTAAATAATTTACGCGGCAGAAACCTGCTTATATCCCTGAATGAATGTGATCTTTAGTTTAATTTCATCTAACCAATGTTCTGTAAATATGAGAAATTGTGGGTTTAAATCTTGAGTTATTGTGTCAACTAAGTCTATTTTGTTAGACTCTGTACATTTAGGTAAAACAAGGTTCATTTCTCGAGTGCGGTAATAGTTTGTCTGGTGTCCTCTAGCTGTGCTGGTATCCAATACTCTGTTGTTTGAGTATAAAAACGTCTTTTGCTGTTTTCGATTTGATTTAATGGCAGAAACCACTATTTCTAGCATTTCTCTGTCACGTAGCTGCTTATATCCGATAGAGAAATGCATCAGAATTAAAAACAAAACACCAATTAAACCACAAGTACAATTATTATTCTATGTTGGTCTGTTATTGTTTTACTCATTTGATTATTTCTAGTATTTTAAAAAAATCTTGTGATAAATAACAAACCTTAAATTATTCATACGACAAAACATGTTTAGGTATATTATAATAGAAGTGGTAAACTGCGTAAGTAAAGGGTTATTTAAAACATGCATTTCTAAATGTGAATTATTTATTATTTGTTTGCTTATAGTAATGAAACATATTCTTTATAGAATTTTGCAAATAGTGGAAAAAAGTTATCAATGTCAAATAAGAAATAGGACAAATTAACTTTAGGATTTTGATTTTCTAGCAAAATCAGAAGTCAGGTTATCGAAAGAATGCAAAGATTTCATTAATATTTTTTACATATTGCTTTTCTTTTAGTTCTCATAGATAATTTTTTTTCCGCTGTTTGCAAAATCCTCATTTCATGCCTTTCTAAAATTGAAGACATATTTAATATTTTCTCATACTTAATAGTGACTGTGAGATTGGGGCAGTAATTTTTTTTCCGAATATAGGTTGCACAAAACAAAACGAAAATAACCATTTAGTCGTAATAATTTCTATATTTAAAAAATTCCAAACAAGTTGTATTTTATGTCATTATTGGTCCAAAAATGTCACTTTTCAGATATTTTGAAAGACCGCTGCCTCTGATATAATTCGTAAAAGTGGATCTTTAAGTCAAGGTCTACTCAGTGTTCCATAAATTAAAACAAAAATATCTCTAACGCCAATAGTACACGAGCTACGACCACTCATAGTAGTTTCGTAGATTTGTAATTTTTCGATAAGTAATCGAGTTTTCACAATTTTCCATTCAAATGACCCTAATTTAATAAAGTAGATTTTTTTTTAGCTTATCTAATATCGGCCTGTCCCCGCGACTAACCTGTAAATATAGCTGAATCTCTTCTCGCACGAAGACTAAACATTTTTTACTTGTCTGACAATTAATAGTCTACTACTAACATATATTCAATATCTCCGCAAACCTCGCCTAATATTGCCTGCCTTCTGCATATGCACTGATGAACAAATCACTAGAAAGGGTGGGGCATGCTCGTTGTATTTCCTCGGAAGTCACCTTTCCAGCTGCGACTAAAGTTGCTTGATTTATCGTATCGAGGTACGAGTATAATCAAGACGGATTTGCGCTTACCCCTAAGACATGTACTATAAAAACTTATATCACTGACAAAATGTTTTTATAATTTATTCTAATATATGTTTTGTCTCAATCATGCAACTTAATAAAATATTAGTTAACTCCGTCACTGTTACGTCCTCAGTGAAGGTTATCTTATACGTGCTTATAATAATTTCTTCATTGTAAGAAAATCCGCTTGCTAGGAAAATCACAATGTAAAGATTTAAAGTTTAATTTAAAACATTAAGCTAGAATAAAACTAACGCCCTGATGTAGTAAAGTCCATGTTTATGGAGTTTTGTCAGTAAAAATTAAGAGAACGGTCCGTTAAAACTTTTTAGAATTCTCTCTTAATATCGTGATATTAAAAAAGTTGCTACACAGGGTAAAATTAATTTCCCTGAAGTTTTTGTGAACAAAGGAAGCTTGGGAGAAACAAAATAGGTATACAATTAAAATGAAGCGTTTTTCAATGTATGACTTGTTTTAGAATCATTTAATTCCTTGCTTTTGTACAGTATTCCCCGAACATTTTTACAGCATTACTTTTCAAAGTCTTTTAAATTTGGGGTAATTTTAATTTTTTTACCGGCATATCAAACACAGATGACAGTAATTTAGTCTTGACATGTTATTTAATATTCTTACGAATTCTAGCATCAATATTGTATTTTATAATACAGGGTGTTCCTTAATGAGATGATAATATTTCAGGGTGTGATTCCGTAGGTCATTTTATGAAGAAAAATTCATATGAACATATGTCCGCAACGATTTAAATTTTTTGCTACAAGGTGTTGAATATATTTTTTAAATTGTTATTATCAGAAAGTACTTTAGATATTATTCTCAGTTTTGGTAAGTGTTAACAGGATTGAAAACGACATATTTCAGTTAGAAAAGTTATTTAATTCCTCCATCAGTGGCGTCCCTGCAGACATGTCCTCTGATATTTTTTACCAAAAAGTCATAAGCCACTGATATCTTTCCATGTGGATATTTTTTCTGATTAGCCTGATCAATTCTACACGAAAACGGTCTCTTGTGCGTTTCTCGTCAGGCGCACAGTTGTTGATTAAAACAATTCAATTCAAATTCCTTCATTTAGCAGTATGGACTAATAATTGTTGAACGCATAAATATAGTTATCCGGGAATAGGTAAATTACGTTTTTTTCAAACACCATTTTCAAAAAAATATTTGTTGACATAAACTAAGTTGTTAGTGTTCAAAACCATCCCATCGTATTATCTCTTCAATTTTTAGTGTTCCATTGAATTTATTTTATTATTGTGTACCAATCCTAATGATCATTTTGGTGAGGAACTATCCGTCGTTGAGGAAAAGGGTAAAAAATCTTTTAAGGAAGCTTCATTGAAGAGTAAAGATGGATTCCATCCGTTTTTGCAATTAGCGGTTCTTTATTCGTTCACGCTTCCTGTCGAAGATTGTACATAAATTCTTGGTACTGTAAAGTTTCTCATAAACAGAAAAGGGAAGTTGGGTACAAATAATTTGGCAATAGATCACCTGTCAAAAAAAAATTACGTATGTCAAATGAACATACCGATTTTGATTGAAAAAAGAATTGCTTCATGTGCGCGAAGAATTGGAAGTAAAAAATTTAAAAAAAGGAAATAATAATCCTTGGACTCTTTGACATCAAATTCGTGATCAACTCTGAAACCCCCCCAAAAAAATGTCCGGTCATTTTAGTTATCTTTTTGGCAGTTATTCAATAGTTAGTTAAAAACAATGACAAATACAAAGAGATAATAATCAGCAGGTTAGTAAACAAAATATACAACACACACCCAACTATACAAAATATTAAGCTACTTTGTAGGACACAGACAAAGAATTTCACAACGGGGAAAAGATGGTTTACGCTGCTCAAAATACTAAACATATGAATATGGCCCGTGATAGATGGATAAATACTTATATTTATTTTATTATTTATTTAATTTCAGATGTTTTGAAGCCGACTTGAGAGTCGAGTATGCAACAATACAACCAGAACGGTGTGTTTTTAACAGAATATTCACAAATAAATAACGGTTCCCTATTAGCGGATTTTGAACCGTTACAAGATATTAAAAAATAAGGATTTAAAAAAATATTTAACACCCTCTAGCAAAAAATAAGCTGTTGCGGACATATTATTATGGTAATATGAACTTTTTTTCATAAACTGACCTAAGGAATCACACTCTGAAATATTAGTACGTCATTAAGGAACACCCTATATACGGCTCCGTGTTACCTTGCCGGCAGGCCATAGCGCTATCTTTGATATTTGGATGGCTGTTTTTTATGTGCATTAAAGGAATGGAGGCAACTATACGTTGACGTCACAGTGTAAAATAATTTCAAACATATAAAACATAGGTAACTATAGACGATGCTGACCAAATACTTATTTATAATACAATACAGAGATATATATTAGATTTATATTAGACAGAGATTACATCTGTACATAAAACAATGCATGAATCAACACTGATTATATTATATATGATATTATAATGGTATTATAATCCTGACCCCATATTATTATATAATTAGAT
The DNA here is from genome assembly GCA_963583905.1 of Stenurella melanura. Lineage (NCBI taxonomy): Eukaryota > Metazoa > Arthropoda > Insecta > Coleoptera > Cerambycidae > Stenurella > Stenurella melanura. The sequence goes on along the minus strand of OY757313.1, from coordinate 62,251,791 downwards.
ATATTGGATGTAGCTGATGCCGCATCTGAAGTCAAAAGTTATAATTACAAAGTGGTGAATCCAATTTTCCTTTAATAATTTTTCCGCTTCACTGTCATCTAGGTACACCTAAAATGCCAAACTATCAATTTTAACACAATGATAGGAGTAGCGCACGAGCCATATTACCGGATAGAATAAAATATATATCTCCATGTACTAAATTTCATGTAAATCTGCAAGAATTTAATAATTATGGTAGCCCTGTTAACAGAATTCGCTATTGTGAATTTTTACCTTTCAACACCAGATTCAGGATAAGTATAGTTTGAAAAACTACCAATTTTAACACAATTTTACTCCTCGACACTTTTTTTTACCTTATGCTAGACATAGCTTGATCAAACTAATAAAAGCTCACAGCCGAGCCGTACTCTATAGTTGGAAAGAGATTCCCATATAAACCACATAAGCCCTTCCATAGAAATGATGAAACAACATTTTTTTAATGGCTTTAAAATCTGCTTTGACAATAATTTATATATCGAATATTTAATTCAACTTATTTAATTAAAAATGTAGTGCATGCATTCATGAAAAGGATGTTCAAACATGACTACTAGTTCTGCTTCCCCTTTTATTTTTCCACCATGTTGATTCCATTCACAAAGTTTTATTAAAAAAGATCTCACTTCTCTATACACGTTTTAATAATATATTCAGCCAAATCGCATATTTTTCCATGACTTTCAGAAATGCATGCAGCCGTAAAACAAATAATACATTTCCTTCAGAATAAACCGACATATTTGTACTACAGACAATCATTTTTACTAAGAAAATATATAAAGCGCGTACATAAATCACAAAAGTCTATTATTCAAAGGCGTTCGCTTCAGATCTGAAACGGCAGACGTTTGTTTTTCATCATTTTTTTAAATCATTTTGTGAACTTTATTAGAAAAATTGCTTGGATGAAGATTCCACCACTCTGAACATATGTCAGATTGTCGAGATTAACAATAATATAGAGCTTGCCTACACACATATATGTTAATATGATATATACAAGGTGTCTATATCCTGCGGTTAAAATGCGAGAGGCTGAACGAATCTGACAAAAACTATGAGGAAGGTACCGTCATGCTACTGCCATCAAAATTTGTTTCCTAACTTTAGAAGAAGGGTGTAAAAACCACTATTAATTCTGAAACATTTTAAGTTGTTTGCCGTGTTTGTTTCCATTCGGCTCCTAGTTTTCCGATGTGTCACTTGCTGGATCTGCCGAAATGGGTACTCATGTCTTACTTATAGAGATAGTGATGCTAAAAACAGGAGGTGTGCTTAACATTTCCAAACAAAACTTTTAAACATTTTAAATTAATTCTGTGGCCGAAATATTTAATATTAATATTTCCTTAGCGTTCAGAAATACTTTTAAATACAGAATGTTATAATACACATTTTCCTTTTAATCGAAATCTTGTATCAGAATTAAAATTTAAATTACTACCAATACATTTTTTGCGATCATGTAACCTTTGCAAAATATTGTAAACACAACTCGACTATGTGTATTATTCACGATCAGTGCACGGAGTGTACATAAATAATTCAAAGCCTTATTCAGATAGAAGAAAATGCTTGTAGTAACTCTTTTAGGTTAGAAACCTTTTTGAGATCACGGCTGTAACATTTAACAAATTCTACACATTATGTAACACTTCATAAAATATTTATAATATTTTTACCGCTCGGCTGTAACTCCACGACTGGCAAAACCACAGAACAAAACTGACATCCGATTAAAATTACATAGGCATTTATGTAATACTCTCTACTTTTTTTATACCTCCTTTATGTTAATGTCCCAACGGTGCTTATCCATAACTATACCATCAAAACATTACACAGCAACCATTTTCTGTGACATTGCTATCTGCCGTAGCTGGGGCTCGAACTCAGAATAGATAACAGCAATTAACCATCATTTCTCACTCAAGGAGTACCCTAATGTCAATCATACCGCTTTAATGCTTTAAAACACTTTGTTTTTGTTTGCTGTTTATAGACAATTCTACTATTGATAACTTTGTACGAGTGGATGTCTTCAGACCTTTTATATCGTCGCACCTTTTATAATACATACAATTTTATCTCCACAAAGAATTAATGTAATGGAATAAGATCTGCGGATGTTGGTGGCCATTCTATTTAATTCCTCTGTTCTATCGAAGGAATAGAAAACATAATTCGAATCATGATGGCAAAATTAGGTGGTTCTTCCAGCTATACATGAAAATAAACGAAAAATCTCGCTCCCAATAATTCCCATTAGTTAATTTATGAAATGCAAACTGATTAGAGGAGTGTCAAGCCTAATAGTCATTATTAAATATACTTATAATGTTAAGTGCTAATGAAACTATTATTACGTCCGTTACATAATGGATTGCTTCCAAGTGAACTGCAGTGACCGGTGTTGGGCTCAGGCGATCCCTCGCTGTTTGCTTTTTATTAAAAGTTTTTATTTAACTTGCAATGTTAGTGTGTTTGTTTGTTTAGGTCAAATCTTGTAAGCTGAATTAGAACCACTTCCTCTTATGCTATGGAGTTGAAATTTTACATGTTGATTCAGTTTCAATGACAATGTATTTTTATGATAGGCATGACTTAATTCTACACCCAGAATATACAGTGTGGTCGATTAAGTGTGTAACAAATGGAATATATTTTTTAGTTGCACAACCAAAGTTTAAATACGGTCAAAAGTTGTTGCACGTCCGATAACCATTTCAGGTGCATTTAGAATGACTTCAAGTTAAATGGTATACAAGGTAGGGCAAGAAATATGAAAACGGTTCAAGAGTAAAGTGCGCTTATGTCGAAAAAAGAATTGAATAAAAAAAATGTTTTTAAGAAAAAGCTTTTATTTAAAAAAAAACTGTACTAAAAAGTAATTTTATTTTTAAATTCATACACCTAGAAACCAAACGCTTTGGGGGCGGTGAATTGAGCAAAGTAACTATGCAATAGTGCTACATAAATGCTACATAAAGGTTTTGGTTTCCAAGTGTATGAATTTTGAAAAAAATTTCACTTTGTAGTACAGTTTTTTAAAATAAAAGTTTTTTCCGTAAAAATATTTTTTTTTCCATAATTTTTTCTAATTGTACAGCATTACGGAGGTGATACAAAGCGTTGTTATTAACAAGCCTTACACGTAGGCATTAAGCTATTCTTATGATATATAAATTCAATGTATATATTATGCAGCTAGAACAAAAAGATAACACTGACCTGCAGGGTTTTTTTTATAAACTCAAATAAGCGATTCCGAAACTTTTTGACGTTCTGATCACGATGTCGTTGGCCACTATCACGTCACAATTTCGAGAAAACCTAACCTAAAAGTGCTAAAACGACCATTTCTGCCTATATTCGTGCTCTAATAACTGGACAACGATACGAAATTGAGTAAAACGGACGAAACCATCTTATTAAGCTGTAAAAAATCTTCAATAAATAATAATAACAATAAAAAAACATAACTATAAGATGGCCATAAACGAGCAATAAAGAATACAGTTCAATCTCTTTACCTACCATAAGCTAATTGGTCTAGCCCTAAAGGAGTAGAAAGTAATGTTTAATATAATCCCATTTAGCATCACTCAGAGCTAACGGCGTGGCCGTAGGGGGACAAAAAAAGACAAAAAAACAAAACTAAATAAAAAACAAAAACAGAACCAAAAAAATTGAGCTACCTGACCTGACCTCATAGAGTAAAACTGGTAACGGCATTATGTTCAGCGTGCCAAAATCCTATAGAATTTGCTATTTAGGTCCGATTTACTTGCATATATACTCACGACAAAAATTCTACTAAACTCGAAAATAAAACAAGCTATCCATTATACTCTTCGCCGATTTACTACACTTCTTATACAGGGTGATTCACGTAGGCCATTCATTAGAAGTGTTTCAACTTGCAGTTGGATTAGAAACTTGTAATTTGGTATGCAGCCATAATCAATCATGCCCGTTCTATCTAAAATATTTTCAGTCCTCCAACTATACAGGGTGTGCCAATAATTGGTACCAACTTTCTTATTTTAAATAGAAACCTATATTTTCTTTACATGGTTCGATTGGTCTTCTAATTCTGAGTTCAGAGAACCTAAGTTATGTTAACTTATCTATTACAGTTTTTGACATATGTCCAATTTTTTGAAAAAAATTGCCGCTGTAGTAGTTTACGAACAAATTTGTATCTCGCAAACCTTTCAAAATTATAAAACCAAATTTGTGAAGCAGTTAGCTGGAAGTCCAGGCTAACTTTTTATGTCCCATCGGTGGTCCCATTTTGTACCATGTGGGCGCAGTCGATTTTCAAATGTCGCAATTAAAAATTGTCAAAAAGTCAATTTTTTCAAATGGCACCTACTATTTTTTTTCACACCATTCGAAAGAAAATTGAATTTTAGGGTGAGTTACTTAAGCATTCCCTATACCTAACTTCGCCCCATATCGAGTTATTTAATAAAAATCAAGAAATACCTTATCTTGCCGACAGATTCCTTACTTCATCAAGTATGCCATGGAAACAAAAGACAGTTGTAATAATTTTTAAAGAAAAATATGGATTCTTATTTAATTACACACAACACCAACAAATTATTATTAACGAACAAGAACAATGTTGACGAAATTCTGACGTAAATGTTCAATGTGACCACCATATTTTTGTTCAAATATTCTATTATTCTACTTTCAACAGATTGCGTAGCACATCTTTGCGCCTACCATTTCTGACGCCAAAAATCAATGCAAAATTGAATTTTAGGGCCACTTTTCTTAACATTGTGTATGTCTATCTACAGTCGTTTTTGAGTTATTGGCATTTTTTGAAAAAAATATTATTTTTTTTTTCTCAAGGGTAGTAGGCTTTGGAAACAATCATTTCATTTTAATTTTTATTCAAAAATCGTATTGCAATAATAAATAATAACAACAAAATAACAACAAATAAACAGATTAACAAAATAATTATTTCAATACAAATGCTCAATGTGTGCACCGTTTTCACTGACAGAATTTCGTCAACATTGTTCTTGTTCGTTAATAATAATTTGTTGGTGTTGTGTGTAATTAAATAAGAATCCATATTTTTCTTTAAAAATTATTACAACTGTCTTTTGTTTCCATGGCATACTTGATGAAGTAGGGAATCTCTCGGCAAGATAAGGTATTTCTTGATTTTTATTGAAATACTCGATATGGGATGAAGTTAGGTATAGGGAATGCTTAAGTAACTCACTCTAAAATTCAATTTTCTTTCGAACAGTGTGAAAAAAATAGTAGGTGCCATTTGAAAAAATGGACTTTTTGACAATTTATAATTTCGACATTTGAAAATCGACTGCGCCCATATGGTACAAAATGGGACCACCGATGGGACATCAAAAGTTAGCCTGGACTTCCAGCTAACTGCTTCACAAATTTGGTTTCATAATTTTGAAAGGTTTGCGAAATACAAATTTGTTCGTAAACTACTACAGCGGCAATTTTTTTCAAAAAATTGGACATATGTCAAAAATTGTTATAGATAAGTTAATATAACTTAGGTTCTCTAAACTCAGAATTAGAAGACCAATCGAACCATGTAAAGAAAAATATAGGTTTCCATTTAAAATAAGAAAGTTGGTACCAATTTTTGGCACACCCTGTATAGTTTGAGGACTGAAAATAGATAGATTTTAGATAGAACGGGCATGATCGATTATGACTGCATACCAAATTTCAAGTTTCTAATCCAACTACAAGTTGAAAAACTTCTAATGAATGGCCTACGTGAATCACCCTGTATAGTTGTTGCACATTCGGTAATTAATTTAATAAATTAATAACTTTTTTATTTATCGATAGATTTTGGTTTCTTCCTGTAGCTAACATTAAATTACTGTCCAAATTTCAATACAATCGGACTTTTCGTTCTTAAGTTATCGTGCTTACAAGAAACGTGACGGAGGGACAGACAGACGGACAGACGGACAGACAGACGGGCGGACATTTCGAAACTTGTTCAGAATTCGATCACCAACACATTTTTTCCCTACGTGCAATATTACCGGTTTTAGAAATGTGCCGAGTGAATGCAATATACTCTTCATTTTGTATTTGCGAAGAATTTAATAATGTGTGCGCCATCTACAGTTGTTTTTTCTATTATTACTAACATTTATTGATGAAGCTGAATAAAACAGTCTGGTCCGTTTTACTCAATATCGTATCGTTGTCCAGTTATTAGGGCACGGATATAAGTAGAAATGGCCTTTTAGCAGTTTTAGGTTAGGGATTCCTCAAAACATTGACGTGATGGCGCAATACGGCCAACGGCATCGTGTTCAACATGTCAAAGGCCTTCGGAATCGCCTATTTCGGTTAAAGAAAAAACAAAAAAGTGTGTTTTTGCAGGTCTGGGTAATTCACCTCAATTATTATAAGAAATGTGATAAAATTTTTAAAATTTTATATAAGTAAAATGCAATTTTTGCTAGCTCAATTTTCATCCATTACATAGTACGATCTTCAGTAATTTAATATACTTGGTAATTAATTTATAGTTGAATACAACGAACAATATAATATTCACAGAACACATTAAGCGGCAAATCTATAAAACAATTCTCAACACATACTTTTCAAAGGATACATTTAAATTTCATATTTCAGCCGTACACATGGGCGGAAATTCCATTGAATCTAATACGAAGTAGGTACGTCAAGACTCTAAAATGAACTCATTACTTTGTATATTCCAACAGATTGACAGCGAGAATGTAGTGCCAACGAGAGTGCCAAATTCTATTACATATAAATTATTTTTTTATTTTAGACGGAACCCTTCCCACTGACTGTAACGTACAAAATATTGAACAGGTGTTATTTGCTATTCCCTATGTATAAATAAATAGTACTAATTACACCTCGTACGATCTCTGTTAAAATTAGCAACGAGAAACTATTTTAAGTGCTTCATACGTGTACGATTCCAATCTCGTATCAGTTGCTGACCGTAATTATTCTCGATTTAAATCAATTTCTAATAAACTCCGCTGCCCATACGGCCTTAAGCCGACTAGTTTTGACACTGACACTCTGATTCTCACTTTAGAATAATAATAATAATAACCTTTGTTGTGTAAAATAAAAACGAATTGTAAACAAAACTTTAGCTTTACATATTTAACATTTAAAATCGCATAAGTCAAAATAAATTAAGGTTAATATTTAAGTCGCGGCTCAAAATTACAGTACTAAGTTCATTTTTAAAGAACACGTTATGTAGCTGCAAAGAGACATTATTGTAAACAACGGTAGACAGATCAAATTAGCTGAAATTGGGATATGTTGTAGCCGATTATAAAAGTCTGGAGAATTGGCACAACCTCCAAAAATTCAGTTTTTTAGAATGCAGCTTGTCCAATGCATAATGCTAGGGAATTTCCATTATTTTAGACAACTAAGTCTCACTTTAGGGGGAAAGCAAAAGAATAAAAAAATGTGTATTTCAGTCTAGCAATGATATAGGAATTTTTCCAACATTTCGTATCAACTATTACGATTATAATCATGTTGTTTGTCATATAGATATCAAGAGACACGGTAGTGTCTCGCGCCAACTTCCCTCTAATATCCCCCACGCTCACAGAAATAATAAGCAGGGATAATGCCTACCCCCAACACCGCCAAATTTTTTAATCGAAAATTTCTCAATAGATATAAGGATATAACTAAGATTTGCTTACTTACACTTATGAATCGTTAATTCTCTATCAATTGAGACCAGAATCAATGACTATAATTACATATTAACGAATATACTTGCATAGGAATGCGTAGCCACACCCCTTGCGCTCTAAAGCACTGGATTTTATTTCCAAAAGATACACAGTAGGTATGGCGGCACTTTGGACAAGCCTCCGCCTCTGAGAATTGGGCCCCCGTAAGACTTCGCATTAGTCCCCAACTGAGTTCTCCTTGTTCCCAATAGGCCTTTGCTGGGCACCATTTCTCCCTTCACAATGGGGCCTGCGTAGGGCTTCTTCATCTATGAGGCCAATATATCAAGGATTCCTATTCGCTGTGAGGCCTCTTTAATTGTGGCACAAATTAACCTCACTTCTATGAAATCTTCGAATTGATCACCAAGCGCCACCTAGTGTTCTGTAGAATACCACACTCTCGTCTTCCATCCGTGCATCCAGCCCGGGAATATTCGACCTTTAAAGTACGTATTTAATGCCGTGCATTCAGCCTTCAACATCATATTGTAGTACCGATAGAAATTTTGTTAGATATTAAGTTCATATTTATTGAAAAAAGCAGAGTACGCTCAGGAATCGAACTGTGGACCTCAAGATTCGTAGGCTGGCGCTTACACCATGTCGTTAGCGCGTCTCTTGAAATGTGGTTGATGAAATTCTGAGTGATTCTAAACGTGTTCTGGTAGAGCTTTATTTGTTGTGACATATAATCAAGAGACACGGTAGTGTCTTACGCCAAGTTCACTCCAACGTCCTCCACGGTCACAGAAATAATAAGCGAGCACATGTGCATCTTCACAGGAATAATATCTACAAAAAGTAATGGAATACCCACAGAAACAGATTCTCTGTTATAAAATAGCGCTAAGTATACTCTGTCCAAAAAGTATCTTTCCTTCCTACAAAAACCTAAAATAAGAAAATGTGATCTCTCCAAAAATATTTGAAATTAATTAAAATCGCCAAGTCCGATATCTATTTATAAAACTTGGTACGATTCACTAAGAGATAAAAGACTGTTTGAATTCATCAGTGGCACTCAGTTAATCATACACAAATTTTCCCGTCAAGTTGACAAAACCTCTGACTGCAATATTATATATTACTGCAGATTATTATAACATGTGCAGGAACTGTAGAAACATGGAAAGTGATATGCGCCAAGTTTTTTTGTACTTGAAACAAAAAAATGTTTCATATATTTTTTTTTTATAAATAGATACCGGACTTGTCAATTTTAATTAACATTTTCACATTCTAATTTTACGTTTTTGTAGGAAGCAAAGAGATTTTTTTGGGCAGAGTGTACCTGGCGCAATTTTTTTACAGAGAATCTGTTTTTCTGAACTTCTTTTACTGAAACCTAAAAGTTGACCACAAATTCTTAAAATTTATAATAGAACATGTCCAAATTTTTCCAGAATTTTCTATCAACTGTTTCGGTTTTTCCTCTCCCTGGTCCCCCTGAAACTCGGATTGCACAGCCGATGGACGGAAGTTGAGATGATAGCTTAAGAAGTATCCCTATCAATTTTGAAGATCGACCGATGATTAATGTGTGATAGTGTTCATCCACCAATACTTCTAACCTTCTATGAGACTGGTTATCATAATTTGATCACATTAACTAACGTTTGTCAAAATAGTTACACGGCAAGATATTGTATCAGATATTCATGGAAATGTTTTTCGCAATGAAACATCCACAAGAATCAACATTGGTATTCATGTCTCAGTACAAACAGGGGTAGCAGTCTGGCAAGAGTATGTAATAGGTTATAAATGCACCGCGTAAAGTACACAAAATTACACATGCCGTGTGCTTTGAAATGAAACCGTTAAAAACATCAAGAACCGAAATTGTTTTTAGAGGTTCCGGTACATCATATAAGATAAAACAAGTTAACCATTATACTCTTCGGCGATTTACTGCACTTTTAATATAATTGTTGCACATTCTATAGGATACTCTTCGAAGTTTTGTATGTAAACAATATTAGTTTGAGACGTTTTTTGTTTAATTACAAATTTTTTAAATTTAAATAATTAATAACTTCTTTATTTATTGACCGATAGGGTCCTTCCTGCAGCTAACACTAATTTACCGTTCAAATTTCAATACAATCGAACCATTATTGTGTTGAATTTTTCTCTACGATCGATATTAGCAGTTTTAGAAATGTGCCGACCGAATGCAATATATTCTTTGTTTTGTATTTGCGAAGAGTAAAATAAGTATTCCGGTAAGGTACCTAATTGGTCCAAAAAAAAAATAAGAGTTCGGGTGCGGTTCTTAAAAAATAGCGGTCCGGTTCAGGTCTCTGCTTTTAAAGAACCTCAATATGGATAATAGGTAACGAGGTTCAATTAATGTTAAGACGGATAAATTATATTTCATAGTTTATAGGGATCGTTTTGTCAAGATGGTTTAATTTTATTCAAACATTTTTAACATATTTATTTATTTAATGATTTTATTCATATTAGCGTGTTGGCAGAGTTTAGTTATTATTGCTATTCCATCACTCAACCAGGACACGTATCCATAGACATCATATAATGATTAGACCATTTCACAAATTCAAACGTATTATAATTTTTATTGTAGGGCAGCCTTGTTTTATTACTTTCAAGAAAATTAAAAATATACTAAATCTATGTGGTACACATAATATTAGAAGAATTTGGTGTAAGTTTACATTGTATTACAGTCAAATAATGATTACATAGGCATTTGCAGTCAGTAACGTCCTCTCGAAACTTTTACTTGTTAATAATAACCCGGGTCTTCAAAAGGCCTTTGGGTCTGAAATTTATACAGATAAAGTACTTCAAACTTTAAAATTAGTAGTAGAAACCCAAATGATATTTAAGAACTTCTAGCCTCGATAATTCTAACTAAAATGGAATTAAACACTAACAGAAAATGATTTAAGCAAAAATAAGATGCGAAAACTTACTAAGAGAACAATTGATTTTATAAACGTCTTTCTAAAGTAGACTTTAGTTAAGTGAGTCAAAGCACAACATTTCATTTGACCAATTTAAAGTTTGTTTTCTAAATATTTTATGTTGTTGGAATAAGCAGGTAAAGTAATTGGTATTAACATATGAAAGAATAATGGATATCGATTACTTTCGTAGCAACTAGATGCATTCAATTAATTGAAAATAAATTACTAATACTGCTATATTACTCAGAGTGTATTAAATATGTAGCGACTGATAATAACGCTTTTAAAACTTTTTATTTTACAGCGTAGTAGGAGATTGAAATGTGTCTGTGGGCGTATAAAGAGGGAGAGGTCAAGCCCAAATGTTTGCCTTTAGCTTGAGGTTGTTATATTTCAAAATCCACTAAAATTGTATATGTACCTAAAAAGTTCATCAACAGAATTAGCAAGGTTTCTAGCTAGACATAATTTAACATAAACATTGAATTAAATACGATACGTGTAATATTTTAGTCTGTTTAGACTAAAAAGTTATAACATAATGCTGGAGTAGCTTACACTGCGAAGTAAGTTTAAAATTCGAAGAATTAATCGTTTAGACTAATGTTACTATTAGTTGACGTCAAATATTATAGCCATTATTAAATACACAAAGATTCCTTAATATACCCTCATGTAAATAGTACAGCTAGTGCGCTAGTATTTATTATACTCTTCACAAATACAAAACGAAGAGTATATTGCATTCTATCGGCATATTTCTAAAACCGGTAATATTACTTGTAGAGAAAAAAACTTCATGTCACTTTGTTGGTGATCGAATTCTGAACAACTTTCAAAATGTCCGTCCGTCTGTCTGTTTGTTCTTCTGTCCGTCTGTCTGTCTGTCCGTCCGTCCGGAACGGCTAATAAATAAAAAAGTTGTTAATTATTTAAATTTAAAAAAATGTTTAGCAGTTAAATAAAAAACATCAGGAACTAACATTATTTACAAAAAAATGCCAAGATTATCCCACAAAATGTGCAACAATTAGACAGAAAGTGCAGCAAATCGGCGAAGAGACAATAGTTAGCTTGCTTACCCTTTAAAGGGCAAAATTATTCAGCAGGAATTTCGCGAATTTTTGTGATAACTTGACTCTAGTGTAAGGATTTATTGCCCCACAAACAACTTTACGTCATTTTGCTTCATAAATTTTTCAAAAAACGCTGGTAAACCGCTTTACCAGTGATCATTCGGGAGAAAATATACACTTGTATACCACTATAATAAAATGAACCAATATGTCTATAACTGTTTTATTATTTTATGGTGCTTATTATTACTTTATTATTAGATATATACAGGGTGATTCACGTAGGCCATTCATTAGAAGTTCTTCAACTTGCAGTTGGATTAGAAACTTGAAATTTGGTATGCAGCCATAATCGATCATGCCCGTTCTATCTAAAATATTTTCAGTCCTCCAACTATACAGGGTGTGCCAAAAATTGGTACCAACTTTCTTATTTTAAATGGAAACCTATATTTTTCTTTACATGGTTCGATTAGTCTTTTAATTCTGAGTTTAGAGAACCTAAGTTATGTTAACTTATCTATTACAATTTTTGACATAATATGTCCAATTTTTAAAAAAAAAATTGCCACTGTAGTAGTTTACGAACAAATTTGTATCTCGCAAACCTTTCAAAATTATGAAACCAAATTTGTGAAGCAGTTAGCTGGAAGTCCAGGCTAACTTTTGATGTAACATCGGTGGTCCCATTTTGTACCATATGGGCGCAGTCGATTTTCAAATGTCGCAATCAAAAATTGTCAAAAAGTCAATTTTTTCAAATGGCTCCTACTATTTTTTTCATACCATTCGAAAGAAAATTGAATTTTGGGGTGAGTTACTTAGGCATTATCTGTACCTAACTTCACCCCATATCGAGTTATTCAATAAAAATCAAGAAATACCTTATCTTGCCGAGAGATTTTTTACTTCATCAAGTATGCCATGGAAACAAGACAGTTGTAATAATTTTTAAAGAAAAATGTGGATTCTTATTTAATTACACACAACACCAACAAATTATTATTAACGAACAAGAACAATGTTGACGAAATTCTGTCAGTGAAAACGGTGCACACATTGAGCATTTGTATTGAAATAATTATTTTGTTAATCTGTTTATTTGTTGTTATTTTGTTGTTATTTTTTATTATTGCAATACGATTTTTGAATAAAAATTAAAATGAAATGATTGTTTCGAAAGCCTACTACCCTTGAGAAAAAAAACAATATTTTTTTCAAAAAATGCCAATTACTCAAAAACGACTGTAGATAGACATACACAATGTTAATAAAAGTGGCCCTAAAATTCAATTTTGCATTGATTTCTGTCGTCAGAAATGGTAGGCGCAAAGATGTGCTACGCAATCTGTTGAAAGTAGAATAATAGAATATTTGAACAAAAATATGGTGGTCACATTGAACATTTACGTCCTCACTAGATGACTTACAGTTTCATAAGGTTCTGGTGTAGCTAATGGAGAACTAGGTCTCTTTTTTCCAGAGTAATTTTCAACAAATTGATCGGCTAGTTTTGACCGAAATTCCAAGTGACACTGTTTTTTTCCTTGAATCTTTCATATTTAGCATCTGCCTATGTAGAATATAGCCATTCACAATATTAGCATCTACCAAAGATAACAAAAATTTGGTCATCCTCTGATCAAACCAATCTACAGTGATTCTACACCCCCATTATCCCCAATATTTGCTCGGCGCATAAACATGCAGCGTGAAAATAAATGAATTTCATAAACATAATATTTACTTCATCTCTGGTGTAGATTTCTAGCAGAACGGAGACAAAAATCCATGCTTAGACCGCTTAGAAAATAAAGTGTTAGTTATTCACTAACTACAGTGAATAGAATAAAAAATTAATGCATGCATAAGTTCATAACCAAATAATACTATATAAAGCCTTACCTAACACAATAACACTTCGGCGAAGACATGCATGTGCTCAACTGTCAAGACGCTAATAGCTCACTGGTAGGCTAACCTACCACTATGACGATTCCGATAGCACGGCTTCATCCGAACTCGGATAATGGTATTATAACCTACCAGAGAATCAGAGATCATCCAGTCTGTTAAATCGAAATAAAATCCGGTGATACAGTCGAATTTATACGACATATGGCGGATATTTCAAACTTCTTGCATACTGGTAGAATACCTTACCAGAGATCCTTAAAGGGTTTTAAAAGAACATTTAAACAATCTAATCATTGTGCTCTTCACAGATTTACTGCATAATTGTCCATTACTTGCTTTTGGGTCATACTTACCGGTAGCATAGACGTAGGTTAAATGATATTTATTTACTTTTACTGAATTATTTATGGAATTGTTCATTAAACTAACACTATTTATTATAAATAAATAATCTATAATAAATATATAATTTACATCATGCCTTTCAATTATTATAAAGTAATAAAACAGTACTCAATAAATTATAATAATTAAAAAGTGATTCCAAAAATTGTCAGTCGACGCTCACGACATCGCTGGTTTTATGAACTATTCCTTTGCCTTTATGATTTTCAAATTGACACTTGATAAACTATACCGTTAATTATACTCTTCGCAAGCACAAAGCGAAGAGTATATTGCATTCGATCGGCACATTTCTAAAAACCGGTAATATTGCTCATAGAAAATTCATATCACTGTGCTTGTGATTGAATTCTGAATAACTTTCAAAAATCCGACCGTCTGTCCGTCCGTATTTCATGTTTCTTGTAAGCACGATAACTTAAGAACAAAAAGTCCGATTGAATTGAAATTTGGACAGTAAGTTAATGTTAGCTAGAGGAAGAAACCAATTTTTTTTTAACAAAATCGATGAATAAATAAAAATGTTATTAATTTCTTCAATAAAAAAAATTGGTCTGTTTTGTAATTAAACAAAAAATGTTTAAAACTAACATTATTTACGAAAAAAACTGCGAAGAGTATCCCATAGAATGTGCAACGATTATATAACTAGTTTTTTTACATTTTTAGTTTGAACAAGTTCATTTAGAAAATTATATTGAATTTTATACATTAGATGATTACCCAATTGATCTCGTTTTGTTTTTACTTCATCAGGCAAATAAAATACAATGTTGCTACTGTACTATTAGAAATTACTATTATTTAGTTAGTTTAAAATAGCCTTTGTTACAACTGAAAAATGAAAGTCTGTACGGATTTTTGGCAGCGATTAAATAATAAGATCGATGCTTTATACCGGGTGAGTCACGAATTGCGCTCGCCCCGATATTTCCTAAAATATTTGGAATAGAAAATTGAAATTTGGAGGCCTTATTACACGACTAAAATGCCATCTTTTCAATAAAAAATCAAGTTTGGTGCACATCCGGTTTGACCGGAAATGCCCACAACTTTCGATTTTTAAATGGAACACCCTATATATTTTTACATTTTTGGAATCTAGAGGAAATTTTGAATACAATACATCCATTTTGGTCACTTTTTGATAAACATTAAAAATTTTATTAAAAAATCTATTTCTGAATCCAGAGTGCTGTGGTACCCAAAATATATTTTAGTTTGTGTGCTACGTTACTATAAAAATAAAAAGAGCAATATGATTGCATTACTTAATTCTCTACAGGCGTTTAAAATTTTTTAATGTGATTTTTACCGACTAACTCGGTTTTTTTAAATGGGAATTTAATCGTTCACCTACATTTTGAAATACTTCATTTTCATATGAATCTAATGATACCAAAATTTTGAAAATCCGCTCAGAAATATTTGAGATTTCAGCCAAAATACAATGCAACCAAGCTTTTAGAAACATGCGGCTAATAGATAATAGATTAGTGGGCTTTGGAAACTAAAATGTCACATTTCTGTGTAAATCTGGCAACCTAATAACATTGGAAAAATCATAGTAGCCATTGAATGTAATAAAACAATATCAGCTGTCAGACAGACTCGTGTAGTTATAGGCAATCTTGAGCTATCAAACATTTAATAATTGTGAGCCCAAAGATCGTTACAATTAAGTTTAGCATAGGTATGTGGAGGTAAACACAATTACATCCACAAGGACATTTGCAATAGAATGCGACATCAGTTCGGTTTTCAGAGTTTTTTTTTAATGAACATAAATATCGGGCCTATAAATACATAAAAATCAATTCCGTTTGAACAATTAAACTTAAACTAGGTAACAGTAGGTATCTTTAAAATAATTAATATAATTAAACCATAAATTGACATTTATAGATATGGTTCAAAATGTCCACCATTTTTTTCTATACACAATTCGGCTCTGCGTACAGTTGCTTGAATGGCTCTACGCAATTCAGCCGGCGTTATTTCATTAAGAGCCCGTACAACTTTATTTTGCAGCTCTTCACGGGTATTTGAAGAAGTTTTATAAACTTTATTTTTGAGAGTGCCCCATACATAATAGTCGAGGGGTGTTAAGTCAGGTGACCTAGGAGGCCACCTGATATGACCTTGATTTGCGATAAGGCGTTCACCATGCAAGTTGTTTAAATATTCCATCACTCTTCTGGAATTATGTGGGGGAGCACCATCTTGTTGGAAAAACAGATTTTGTAAATAGGCAAGAGGAAGTAAGTCAAGAAATTCTGCTGTCTGGTTTTGTAAAAAAAATAAATATCGTTCGCCAGTAAGTGTTCCATCAAAAAATATGGGTCCAATTATTCGATCTCCAAGTACTCCAAGCCAACAGTTAAACCCAAATCTTTCCTGAATATTCCCCCGCCCTACCAACCTCGGATTTTCTTGAGCCCAGTACCTAGTTTTATTTCTGTTAAATATACCTTGGTTCGTAAATCTACTTTCATCTGAATATAAAATATGGAAAGGAAAACCTATGTTTTGTTGTACTGCATTTAAGAACCAGTTGCAATATACAAGCCTCCTGTCGTTATCATCTCCATAAAGATGTTGGTGTATTTGGTATTTATAAGACCGAAACTTATGTTTCTTTAAAATTCTGCAAACCGAAGACTGACTAATGTCGCATTCCATTGACAATTCCCTTGTTGATGTTGTTGGGTGTACCATCACAAATCCTAATACATCAATTTCTTTGTCCTCACTTACAATAAATGTTTGATGGTCATTTTGTTGATTGGGTTCGTTTCTTAATTCTTGTTCCACTCTGGCAAACAAGTGTCTGCTAGGATGACGTCTGTTGGGATATCGTTGCTGATACAGTTCTGCAGCTGCAGTTGAATTTTTGAGACGCTCTCCATACTTATATTAGTAACATATCGACCTTTTCATTTCTACTAAAATTATTCATTTTCTTTAATTTTTACTCAAAGAGATTTCCGCAACGCTTTATTTTGTATCTGTCTGACAGCTGATATTGTTTTATTACATTCAATGGCTACTATGATTTTTCCAATATTATTAGGTTACCAGATTTACACAGAAATGTGCCATTTTAGTTTCCAAAGCCCACTAATCTATTATCTATTAGCCGCATGTTTCTAAAAGCTTGGTTGCATTGTATTTTGGCTGAAATCTCAAATATTTCTGAGCGGATTTTCAAAATTTTGGTATCATTAGATTCGTATGAAAATGAGGTATTTAAAAATGTTGGTAAACGATTAAATTCCCAATAAAAAAACCGAGTTAGTGGGTAAAAATCACATTTAAAAATTTTAAACGCCTCTAGAGAATTAAGTAATGCAATCATATTGCTCTTCTTATTTTTATAGTAACGTAGCACACAAACTAAAATATATTTTGGGCACCACAGCACTCTGGATTCAGAAATAGATTTTTTAATAAAATGTTTAATGTTTATCAAAAAGTGACCAAAATGGATGTATTATATTCAAAATTTCCTCTAGATTCCAAAAATGTAAAAATATATAGGGTGTTCCATTTAAAAATCGAAAGTTGTGGGCATTTCCGGTCAAACCGGATGTGCACCAAACTTGATTTTTTATTGAAAAGATGGCATTTTAGTCGTGTAATAAGGCCTCCAAATTTCAATTTTCTATTCCAAATATTTTAGGAAATATCGGGGCGAGCGCAATTCGTGACTCACCCGGTATTGTGTTCACAGTGGCAGAAATTATAAGCCTTATTTTTTTTTTTTTTATCCAAACAATATATACCCAGGTATATATTTACATGAAGTTGACGCTGGCGTTGGAAGCAAGTGGATTGTTTACTCGTATTTTACAGTATAATATACTTTGTATGCAGTCGCTATTTTGGTTGATATGCTCGTGTCATATAAGAGTGCTGTAAACTACCGGACCGTGTAGAAAACCCTACAGCAGAGTAGAGCTAACATAGGAGTTGAGTAAACACATTCTCTTCCATATCCTAGCCCTTCGGATTGCAGACTATTTCATTAGTTTGTCTAATTTATGTCACAAGATATAAACGTTTCACGAGACTATATTAATTTTCTAAAATTACATTTCTATTCTCGCTGTAATATTATAATCATCTATAAAAACAGACCCTTACTCAAATACCAATAAGAATTTCCTTAGTATTGCCTGCGAATTTTAAAAGTGGTTACTATCTCTTTTATCTGATAGTGGTATAGATGCTATAATATTCACCTTATTTAACATTCTGAATATAGTAACAATCAGAAAAATTGTTATAACCCGATTTTTTTTAAATAACACAGTAAATAACTAAACTGATGTCTTAGACAAGTCGGTAGGTGTGCTTAGATTACTTCAATCGCACAAATTTTGTTGATTTATTGTAAACGCGTAGATCATATTCAACATCCAATATTTTTCAAACAACAGTGGATGGATATTTTCCTCAAATTTATCAAATACACTTAAACCATAATCTGAGCTTATTGTCTGAAGCTTATCCAGCGGGTATACCAGCTTATCCAGCGGGTGTCCCAGATTTAAACGGGCATACTCTAGTGGAAGGTAGAGCACACTCAGCTGAGTTCAAAACACCCCTATTCTTACCGTTAAATGTAAACTGTTTTTGAGATACGGGGTGTTTTATGGTTTTTGACCAGAAATTCAGTACACCATATTTTTTAAATGACTCCACACATTTAGATAAAATTTGGTATACACATTACACTCCTTTCGGTTAATGAATAGCTTAAGTGATTTTTTCAAAATTCCAGGACCGACCTCCATTTTTTTAATATGGCTTTTAGGGTCGTTAACATCACACTATATTATTTTTTGGTAAATGTTAGTAAACTTTTAAAGAGCCTGCGGACCAGTTTATAAAATAATGTCATAATATTTGATGACACGTTTATGGTTATTCTTCAATAGATTCTCAAAAGTATTGAAAGACCAAATTTGACATTCTACAAATGACACAATCCAGTTGCGAACATCATTATTATTAATTTTAGCTAAATACCCCGTAGAAGGGGTTGTTATTTGTTTTGGTTTTGACATTCAGTGTCTTCTCCGTGCCATTAACGCATGCCATTGTTGCATTAAAAATCCCAAGTAGGCACATTTCAAATGTGTAATTTTACAAATAAGAATTGCTGTTCGGTCTTAGTAATTATTGGAATAAATGATAAAAAACTAGTTATTAAAACTAAAAATTTTAATATGCCGTTTCAATTTAGTAATGAAGATTATGCGGATATTATTTTTGTGTATGGCTTTTGCATCGGAAATGGGAGAGCTGCAAAAAGAGAGTATCAGAGGCGTTTTCCAAAACGCCGTGTACCATCATAAAGCGTTTTCAGAGGTATACCAATTTAGTAGGGAACATGGACAATTTCCGTCAAAGACAAAGCATGAACATGTTCCTAGAGCTTTTCCACAGGAAGAGCAAATATTACAGGTTGTGGAAAATAATCCACCCATAAGTGTTAGAAAAATAAGTAATGAGTTAGCAGTACTTAAGACAAGAGTATGGCGGACCTGAAAGAAGGAAAACTTGTATCCATTTCATGTTGAAACAGTTCAACGTCTAGAAGACGGCGACGACGTTCCCCGCTTAACATTTTGTAGGTGAATTTTGGGTCACAGAAGAACAATATCGAGAGTTCTATTCACGGATGAAGCCCAATTCACACGTGACAGAATTAACAACTGTAGAAATCAGCATGTTTGGGCAACCGAAAATCCACATGCAGCAATTCAGAAACATTCCCAATACAGATTTAATATTAACGGTGGTGGTGTGGTATTTACAATAGTCATCTAACAGGGACCCACATTTTTGAAGAAAGGCTAACTGGTGAAGTTTATTTAAACTTTCTTAGAGACATCTTGCCAGATTTATTAGAAGGCATCTATACTAGGGGTTTGTGGTTTCAGCATGATCGTGCTGGACCCCAGTTTTCGGTACCGGTTCGGGATCATCTGAACCAGCATTACACCAACAGATGGATTCCGAGATGGTCGCCGAGGTCCGGTAAACTGGCAACCGAGGTCTGCTGATCTTACACCTCTAGATTATTTTTTATGGGGTCATCTCTAGTCAGAGGTGTACAATGAAGAGTTCAATACACGAGAACTGCTTCTCGAAAAAATTATTATAATATGTGATAACATTAGAAATAACTCGGAAGTGATTGATAAGGTCATTGAAAAACATTCTCGAAAATGTATTGATGCTGGGGGCATTCATTTTAAAAACCTGCTTTGGTAAAAGACGTTTAATATTTTTTTAAATTGTGCTTGTTAATTCAAGCCTCTTCACTAACATTATTTTTCTTTCATGAGAGAAATGGAATGTCTATTATTTTGAATGAAATTTAAACTAAAAAAAGCTTAGAAACACCGAATGTCGAAACAAAAACAAATAACAACCTCTTCTACGGGGTATTTAGCAAAAATTAATAAAATAATGATGTTAGCAACTGGATTGTGTTATTTGTAGAATGTCAAATTTGGCTTTTCAATACTTTTGAAAATTTATTGAAGTATAACCATAAAGGTACTGTCAAACATTATAACATTATTTTATAAACTGGTCCATAGGCTTTTTAAAAGTTCACTAACATTTACCAAATAATAATATACAGTGTCATAGCCATATTAAAGAAATGGAGGTCGGTCCTGGAATTTTTCCAAAATCACTTAAGCTATTCATTAACCTAAGAGAGTATAATATGTGTACCAAATTTTATCTAAATATGTGCAGTCATTTCAAAAATATGGCGGACTGAAGTTCTGGTCAAAAACCATAAAAAACCCGTAAACCGTAAACCCTGTACGAGCTCATTCTCACTTGCTGAAACTAGGATCGCACCATCTGCATCTGCATATCTCAAGCATACATCTATATCGAAGTTATGGCAGATTGTCTGTTACTAAAACAAATGTTATGTTTCAATAACAGATACTAGGATAAAAGGCTTATCAACCACCAGTATAGAAGCAATATTATCAGCAAAATGTGATCATACCAACTGCCGAAAATTGATATTGGGAGAAGATAGTTAAATTTCAAAGCTAACATCTAATTCCATGATGGCAAACATATGTAGGGGAGGAAGAAGCTAGGAGTATGGAAGAATTCCCAAATGGCCGATCGCTTTGAATCCGATCCGACCCTACGTGATGGTTAATACTACTGGTATTAGTGCTCGTTGCGTCCTATAAACAGATGCCATATTTAAAGCCCACCAATATTTCATTTTTAATTCATTTTGAGTTCAGTATTCTGTTCAGCGCTATAAATTAGTCAAAATTTTGAATTTTCAGTAAGTTTGATCAATAAATGACAGTTTAGCATTTCTAATTTAAAATAGTTTCTGTTAATCTGGAACATGTCTATTTCAAATTACATATTTACGTAAAAGAAATGTTTTTCAAAGTATCGTACTATTGTGTCAAGTAGATTGTATAGTAGATATCTCAGACTTCAAACAAATATTTTTATTTTATAAAAATAATGGAGAAGTTAGAGAGATGCCAGTTTAATAAGGTTATATTGTATTCTAGAAAATGTTACTCGTCTAAAGCTAAATCTAGCTCAAGCCCCAACTGAGTTTATGGCTTACAAATTGGCGAATATTCTCTAAAGGTTTTATAATTTAATCTTGATTTAAATATTACAGCAGTTTTAACAAAGCTAGATTTCAGCCATTTTTAACTCTGGAATTATTCCTTGTAGTCCTTTTCAATTTAATTACGTTAAGCTTTTATTCACAGATTAATTTGAAACGGTTGAGGTTTTACGGATTGGCGTATTTCGCCCCAAGAATTTAGTTGAAACAACGCTAGTCCGAGCACGGTGCTAGTCGCATTTATAAAATATTAGAAATATTACTTATGGGAAATTATGTGTATATGATAAAAACTGTTGCCGCATTTGTAGCAATTTTAAGTAGTTATCAACATTTTTTTACCGGCAGTAAATTGGACTAACTTCTAATAAAATGTTGACAATAATTGTAAAGCTTAATTAAATTAATTTTAAACTTACCAATAATGAGTTGTTCTAATTGGTATGTAGTAATAAATAATTTACCTGAAACAAACAGAAAGGTTTAAGCATTCGTTATCTCGTCTTTCAGTAATTTTGTTTGATTACACTGAACACACGTTGAATTGCTGTTACCAAGAAGCTAAAGAGAGAGAGAGCTTTAGTTGGATTGTGCTCCTGACAAGTATGGGCGATAGTTGGCTGGATGGCGTCAGACGTGCCCCACAGCAATCGGAGGCCAACTAGGATAATCCAAGGATCACTAAAGGTATGTGAAATATTTTGTAAATATGTACAAAATATTAGTTAACTGATCATTATTTTAAAAAAAGGGTTTGGGTGCTGTCAGTACAGCATATATTTATTATTAATATTACATTTTTAGTTGGCGCTGGACGTACAGCGCAATCTCGCAATACACAAATTAGAACGCAGCGTATTTTTATATAAGTATAGGTAATTTATAAGTTAAATTTAAATTTGTGTACAATTATTTGAAAGTAGTATTTTATTTTAAATAAGTAATTGTTGTTATCCATCTTAGGAAGTTGAAAGAAACGTTACAAACAAGCACATATAGTGCTTAGGTAATTTTCTTTCTAACATAAAAAATAATACAATAAGTATGTACTTTCATATTAATGTATTTTATTTCCTCAATTCACTTCTTATCTCTTTGGTATGTTCTATATTGCCATTATATTATCTATGCTCAAATTGTACCTATATTGTACCTAAAATTGGCAATAAATGTATTCTCATTCTTGCTCGCGGCATATCAAAGTGCGAGATGCGAATGAATCATAGAATGTGAATTGCCAACGAATATGTTGTGCAGTCTGTTCACTGGACGTGTAGAGTATTATGATTTTTTGTTTGTGTTCTGGAAGGAGGAAACCTTGCATTCACCTCAAAACATTGAAACATTCTGCTATAACTACTTAATGAAGTTACACCTCAGAAATAGATATCGCTATTATACTAATTATCAGAAACGTGGAAACTGAAAACATTAAGGTGCTAAACTAATTAAGATTACTAAAAATCGTTTATTATAATCAAGAATTATTAAACATAATTATGTATATCTTACTGAACATAATATGTTTGCAAAAAATGTAAAAGAAGAAGTTGAAAATAAAGCTAAATTGCAGATAGATAAAAAATATTGATTATTGAAAATTTTAAGATTACTAACATAGCAAAAGAATTTAAAACGTTGTCTTTTATTTAATGGTGTGCAAGTTAATTCAACGCCAGGTAAACTTAGCTAGTTAGTTGCCATGACTGAGTCGATCCATCAAAGTAAGTAATATATCAAAATTAATAGACCACACAGAAATAACATTTGCTTATACAAGCCTTAAAACAAGTAGACACTATACCAAAATTAATTGAGAAGAATAATTAAAAATTTGTATATAGGGTGATACCCAAGTAGTGTACCAAACTTCAGACAATTCTAATTTACTACCACTCAAATGGAAATGGATATCCGTTTTCAATATAATAAAATTATGACCAGAAAACTACATTTTCACACATCAACGAAGAATGTTTATTTTCTGTTTTTGCTAATATTCAATATCCTTGACCATTAGTAGTACAAAAACGTGTCGCTGTATGTGATTAAATCGCGTTAGATGTAAATTATTATGATACATTGAACTCCACAAAAAGTTTTTCCATTACTATTTAGCTAAATACTGTGAGACTGACCTTGACGTTCCCGTCATTGGAATTAATAATTGATTTAATTTTATTTCATACTGAATCACTTTCGTCCAAATATTATGATCAGTAAATTTGCGGCTAACCGCGAACTTGAATTTAAGATAATGAAGTAATTAAGTTTTTTAATATTAATGATTATTTACAGCATTCAAGCGCTAAACATATAACAGGTGAGAAGACGACATTGTTGTAGTTTGACTGGTTTAAAAACAAAATCAATCTTGCTATATATCGGGTGGCTGAGGGTCCACCCAAATTACCTTTCTCCAATTTTTGAGATCGAAACTTGAAATTAGGAGCGCGCACCGTATGGCAGAATGGACAAAATTCTCTCTGAAGCTCAATTTTTGAAATATTGACTTGAATTTTTTTTTAAATACTCAGAAAGGTGTCTGAAATAGGGAATCACTGCGACTTTTTTGAATTTTTTTGTTTGCATGGGAGGATTAAGGTCATTCAAGGTCAGAATCGTATTTTTAAAACGGAACCAGTAGCTTTTTTTTGAGAATTCGAATTCTCTGACTAAAAATAGACTACTGTTGTTCGAAAGATTTTCTCTGAAATTGTAATTTTTTTTTAGTTATCCGGCAAGGAAAAATAAAAATTTTAGAACTTTGCGATTTTTTTACTCGAAAGAGAAGAAGTTTGGAAAAAAAATGCAAGAGGCTAAAGGAGTTTGGAGTCATCCCCGGAATATTCTCAATATTTTTCGGAATTGTCCAATTTCAGAAAGGAGCATTGTGGAGTTTTCAAGTGCATTAAAAATGGCATTGGAAAATTCCGAAAAAAATTGAGAATATTCCCGGAATAATTCCAAACTCTTTGTGCCTTTCGCAATTTTTATCCAAACTACTTTTTTTTTTCAAGTAAAAAAATCTCAAATTTCTAAAATCTTGATTTTTCCTCGCCGGATAACTGAAAAAAACGGCAATTTCAGAAAAAATGTTTCGAACAAAAGTAGTCTATTTTTAGAGAGACGATTCGAATTTGCAATAAAAAATAAGGGCTCCCTTTTAAAAATGCGAATCTGACCTTGAATGACCTTAATCCTTGCATGTAAAAACAAATTTTAAAAAGCCACAGTGACTTCTTACTTCAGATTCCTTTGTGAATATTTAAAAAAAAATTCAAGTCGGTATCTCAAAAATTAGCAAGAAAACGTACCATTTCTGCAGGTGTTAGGGCGTTATTTCTGCAAAAATAAAAAAGTTGTACCCTGGCCTTATTAGAAGCTACTTCGATAACTTGAAAGGCGGTTAGAAAACAACTGTGCCCTTAGATAAACGAAATCTTCCTCTAACTCATTTTCATTCATTTTAAAAAATGGTTTTCTCTTTGACGAAAATTGCGGGGGGCTCTCGGGAAAGCTTCTATTTCAATTAGTTCCAAGAAATCCTCATCATCAGTGGGATTTTCCAAATCCTCTCATAAATGCCACAATACAATTCTGTTTTGTTATATTTCACTGTTAAAGGGCTTATATCGTTATTTTTTAGGTTATACGTCAATGAACCGAGTTTTACCCGCCAAATTCGGCCGGTCACAGGAACTCTAGTTAATCCATCGGTCAAGGCCTGAACTTTCACGATACAACGTATATTTCATCCTAGAACCAAGTTCAGACCAGAACCGATTTTAGCCCACTGCGATACATCTCACCCTTAAAGTAATAAGCAACAAAATGGCTTAACCCAAAGTTAGACATATGGAGAAATATGTAGCTTTTTGTTCTCTTTGTTTCTATTTTATTTGCATATACACAAAATTAACAATAAAATAGCAAATGGAGGGGTGCAGAATAGTACAGCAATTGGCCAGAAAAATACAATGATTGGCCATGTTTAATTATAGTAATTGGCCCCCAAAATTTGTTGATATAATATGATATCTTCTAAATAAGATAAAAATATTAGTCATTTTATTTTTTAATTAAGCTTCACGAAAAAACAGACTTGAATTTAATTACTTGTGCAACTTATATTTTTTCATACACTTCAAATGATATATCCGATTGCACGTAACACATTTAATGCCAACAGTAGAATTACTTAAATTATACGACAAAAACACAGCCCCGTCCTAATTATAAAGTTACTCTGTTCTGATAGACCTATTTCAATAATAAGATATTCATTTTCAGTTAGCCTGGAAACAAAATTTGGCGCACATTCTAAATTATCATCTTCTTAAAGTAAGTTTCTGGAGGCGATTTTACTTCCGCTTAGATTTCCATTTCTTTTTTAACAGCTGTTTCTTTTAGACTCTGGTTATTTCTCTTGTTTTCTGTGATTTCATTATGGTTTTATGCTTTCGATTTGCATGGTTCTCTTTTCTTTCTTACTTCCATATCATTTTTCTCCTTATTCTCAATTCAATTCGCCTAATAGTGATTGGCCCTCCTAAAAATCAGTGACTGGCCCCCGGTCAACCATTATCTAAAGTAGTTTAAACAATTTTTTGAAGCAAACATATGCATTCCAGGACATTTCTTATGAATGTTAACACATAATAGTAGTATTTTCATGACATACCCATTTACCATAGTAATTGGCACCACCGGCTAATCGCTATTAATTACCTGATTTTAGCAGACAATGATTAGCCTACCATATAATTAATAAATTCATAAGATTATAATTTCTAAAATACTTTCAAACTACTGTTTAATATAATCTATGACCAATAAAAGTTATACAACAATGCTACATTATTACAGTATTAAGAAAAAATGTATCGGTATCTCTCTGACGAGGTAAGTATACGCGCGTAAACTAGGATAATGACGGTTATTCAAAGTATTTTTAAACTTTATATAAAATATATACAAACGTAAATATTATAACTACAAATTTCGTTGGCCAATCACTATCTCTGATGGCCAATAACTGTACTCCTTACCTTGTTTGTTTTTTCGGAAAGTCGTTCTAATTTATTTATTTACTTCATAGATTGAGCAACTGGTGCTAAACCCAACTGCAGGGCAGATAAAACAAAAATTGTAAATAATTAAATAAAGGTAAATAGTAGCTAGGCGTAGAAAGGAAATCACATGTATATAAACAAGAAGTAACGCCATGATATCAAATAAGGAACATATTATGAACATTTAGTAAACACGTAGAAAAGTCAGAGTGAAGGCTATAATCATATATACCAATATTATTCTGTGGCATATAAAATACATCGTTATTTCTATTTATTGAGAATATTTAGAAAGGCTATGAGAGATCTAAGCATTTTCTATTACAATAAAAAGGTGTCGTCTCTGTGTTTTGAAAATAATAAAGTTTAGACCTAATAAGTTTAAAAGTGAATTATTATTTGGTTGCTTGTAATTGTAATGTTTGTAACAAGTTTCTTATAAAGCGATATTATGCCCTTTCTATTAATAAAATCTATTATGTTCCCGATGATAAACCTAATTTTTTATTACTTATTACTTATTTGCCTTATATAACCACTAAGACAGCGTTTTAAAAAAATAATACAAAGATCATTATAGGTATTCATCAACATGAAATAATTTGATATTATTAATAGTATAAGGAAAATCTGCGGTGTGATTCTTGTTACAAAATTGTAATTACTATACACATTTCTTAACATCATGTTCAACTTTGTAACCACTGCACCACTCAAATCTTATTTAACTCTGTACAATTATTATCAACTTCTCTTCTGTAATATAGCTCACAGTTATCGGTCAAGACAAGACAAGTAAATTTACGAAGTATATCAAGCAAGTGATTAATAAAATTGAGAAGTAGCAGCAGTCCTAATTTGTTTCCCTGTGGTACGCCAGAACTAATTTCAAAACAAGAAGATAGACAACCATTCAAATTGTCTTGTTAAATGTATATCACAAAGATCAGGGAAGTATAATAATAATAATAATAATAATAATAGTAATAATAATAATAATATATTCGGTATGGTGAAGTGGTCCAATACCGCATTGCAAGTATTTGACAGGAAAGTAAGAACGACTCTGACAAAACAACATATGCACCATCCTAAACGTTCAACTGAACGGCTAATCTCTCACAGCATCTTGGAGCTACTTAATATCGAAGCGATGTGCAGACAGTAGGAAGATTGATTAAGAAGTTACTTCTTAGATAATCGTAGTACCCTCCATAGAGCTATCTGCACAACCGACAAAAATCACAGCCCGCTCAATTTGGCTCAACAAGATTACTTACCTCACTATGTTACACCACAAGACCGTGTAACAACTACTTCGAGACAGAAAGAACTACATGTAAGATACGACGAAGCAATTATGTCTGATAACATTGACTACAAAATCTCTACGCAGTGGCTTCGAACGTCAAGCCTATACGGTAAAACAAAGGGATTTTTCTTCGCCATCCAGGACCAAGTAGTGAATACTAGAGCCTACAGCAAGTGTATCATTGATCATGACATTGGCAGCGGGTGTTGACATTGCAAACAAACTAACGAGTCTATCCAGCATGTGTGTTGCAGATGCTCAGCATTGGCACAGACTGAATATCTTTAGCAACACAACAATGTAGCAAAAGTTTGTCACCAGGCTCTGGCCAAGAGATATGGCTTTGCAAATATAGAGTTACCTTAATATAGGTGTAAGCCAGAACAGGTCCTCCGCAACGACAGGGCCAAGATACTGTGGGACACTGCTATCAACACCGATCGAATAATAGAAGCTAACAAACATAATATTGTTTTGTTCGACAAGACATCTAATAAGGCAATAATCGTCGACATTGCAATCCCCTCAGTTCAGAAGCTAGCTTGCACAGATGCTGAAAAGAGAGGAAATGCCCAACACTTGCAACAGTTGCAACAAATGAATACTGTTTCTGTTGTTGTTTCTGCACATAACCTAATCAGATTGGATTGAAGCAAAACAAAAACTCCAGCTGCCGGATAGGCACTTGAGAACTATGCAGAAAACAGCAATGCTCAGCACTTGAGTAATAAAATATTCCTAACTAGTACAACTGGAAACAACTAAATGTGCTCCTAAGCTAGTCTTGGCAGCTAGTTCATTAGGAAAAAGAAAATTAAAAACAATAATAATAATAATAATAATAACGAATGTTATTACCGTGACCTGTTGTTGAGTCTTTAACGTTTCTTTCACCTTGGAGTTTCTTGAGGACCACGACAAAATGGCAAAACGTTAAGCATTCAAAATGAGCAAAGTGAAAGAAAAGCTGGAATTCAGTCTACAATTTTACTGACAGCAATTTCATTAACTGTAGTTAAATTAAATGCCGTCAAGGAATGTTTATTTATCCTATTTTAATTTTGTAAGCTATAAGACAAATGGGCGTAGAGTACCGCATGGTTTGGTTATTCTTTTATTTAAGCCCGTTCTACGTACAGAGTACTATTTAAAAATTATAAATAAAATAAATAAGGAATTTAGGAGTTGAGGTCATGGTCATGGCCATCGGTACTACATATATTAATGCAAAATTTCAGGACAATATATCAACTGGTGGTGGTTCAATATTGATTTAACTGACTAAAATGTGAACATGTGAAATGGAATAAAAACTTGTAATAAAATAAATAATAAGTCGCAAACTAATGTAGTCAACCTAAAAATCTAGCATTTCATGTAAAATATACCCCCGGTTACCGCCTGACGTTTATTTATATTTTGCTGGAGTCGCCGGTGACACGAACATGACTTTTTTTTTGTCTTTTGACCAATATGGTCCATTTTCTATGTATTTTAACCTAAAAAAATTGTACTGTCGTGCAAAATTTATAGACAATAGATCAAGTGGAAGTGGATCAAAATTTATTTGCAAGATTTTACCTAAACCTGTATAAAAGTTTATAAAAAAAAGAAAGTTTCGGTCACGTCCGAATACACCCAATGTGAATTTAATGACACGGTGGGATAAAAAAAAATATTGACAATAGGAGGCCTACTAAAACATTGCATGAGTCACAAAACGTCCGTCAAGGCAATGAGTAGAAGAAAACAATTATAATCTTCCAAATTTCAAACCTCTACCTCAAATTATGTAGAAAAGTTAGGGGACTGCCTTAGTCCCTACGTCACCCGGTTTGTTAGTATGCTGAATGGTCCTAATAATTACAAAATTGAAAGTTACGGTTGAGCTGTGCTTTAATTTGTAACAATTTCCATATAGACAGATATAGTTATCCCTTCACCGCATTATAAATGTCCCATTAGTGCAAAATTATACCAATCATAAGCTGTAAAATTCAATTTAATGCGGAACTATGTTGAAATTAATGATAATCTGGAATGGTACTGTATTCTATATTCTATTCATTTGTAACTTCCCGACAAATTATTATTTGAACGGAATAATAAATGAGTGACCAAACTGGGAATGGAAATTCGTGTACAAAACAAAATCGTATTAATGAAATTATGCCTTCACATATTATTTTTAACTGAAACTAGAAGCAAGTTAATTATTAAAGGTTGTTATTACCTTCGTCACTTTACTAAATGGGTAGGAAAGGTCATCCTTGTCAGTGAATTTATTTGTAGCAGCTACCATGTAATTTCAAAACTAGAAATATACCTACATTTATTTGTTTCGTTAGCTTTATAGTGGTCTTTAAGCATGCTTTATTACTGCATTGTAAAACTCACGTTTTAATGAAGGATCAAAATAAACAGTACTTTTTGATTTTGATTCAAGTAGTGGGCAAAACTACATAATCAAAAACACAAAGATTAAAGTTACTTAGTGGATACATCAATCAATCGACCTCTCTTTTTCTTATTCAGAAGGTCTTCGCAGAAGCTTTGCGATCCATAAGTCTCTCTTTATATATGGTACGTACGAAAGCTTCCGGCCATTCGTCAGTGTTGCTTCTTAGGTATGTATACAGCTCACCAAAACTATATCCCATTAGCCACTTGATGACATCAGCCCACCATTTTGGAGGTCGTCCACTTTGTCTCCTGGTTTTCTTTGAACCGCTATATTGTCTTCTCTCCAGATGATGTGGTAAAAATTGAGAGGACCCGATCCGTGAGAATGAGATGCAGAAGAGTCGCTCTGGGCGATGCATTCCCTGGAGAATCGAGCAGTTCGTGCTACTGACTGTCCAGAAAATTCGTATCTCCAGCCCTAAATCCCGAAAGCATCAATGCGTCGTCTGTCTGCCCCTCCACTGGTCTATGTCTCAAGTGTGTAAAGATAGAAGAAGGAAACTAAAGTTAGCTCTAGGTGCCGGAATAAAAGTGCTCAAACACTTATTCAAAGCTGTCTTGACAATATCTATGCAATAAGTGTACTCCAACAACAACCACGACGTCTTTACATTTGGCAGCAGCTAGCTGTAGTTTTCGAAACCAGATTGACTATATTCGAATTAGTATAGTGGTACAGGTCAGAAAGGACTTAAAGGCTCAAGATGGTAAGAATGCTTTGGAATCTGAAGAATATAACAAACTGTCGCACAAAATTTGGACTCTTCGTCTAAGAGACAAGAATTCTTAGCTGCGAGACACGTGTAAGGAACTGGAGACACATACCGATCGCAAGAATAGCAAGAACCTTTTTTGAACACTAACACGCAAATCTAACCCAAACAGTGATCAATTATGGATCTCACCGGTACACTAAGAACTGAGAGTAATCGGATGATTGAAGATTGCCGTCAATACTGCGAAAAGCTTTTCTAGCATGATCATCCATCAAGTAGAATATAACTGCTAGCAGTATTTTGAACACGAACTTTCAATACTAAATCAGAAGTGGAGGCAGCCATATGAAAATTAAAAACAGGCAACGCAGCTGGAGTTGACAATATTACGACTGAAGCACTTAAGGTACTTGGTGAAAATGGGAAGAAATATGAGTAGTATAGCTATGATAGTTTTGGAGCAAAATCGCATGATATTTCTTATGGAGGTTCATTCTGCACACGTTCCGATTTTGACCTCAGCTAATAGGATCCTACGTCCCACGACCTATAGTAGGACCTTCCCTATTTTGCTTTAGAACTATCATAGCTATACTACTAATCTGACCCAATATTTGGAAACGCCAATCTTCACTACATAATAAGGGATCGACAAGTGTTTATCATTATTATAGACTGCTGGCATTAACAAAATGTAGCCAAACAAGCTAACCATTATACCCCTCGCCGATTTATTGTACTTATTATGTAATTGTTGCACATTCTATAGAATACTCTCCGCATTTTTATAGTAAACCAAAAAATATTTCCGAAGGGTATAATAATGCCAATTTGTATTAGCAAGTGACAGCCTTGTTTAACTGTGAGATGCTTGAAAGCTGCTAAAGCTTGGTCCATAATCTTGTCGAATTTATGACAAATTTATTACTGTTAAGTTGATAAGCATTTTAATTTATATAATTAACAACTTTTATTTATTGATCGATTTTGTTCAAAAACAACACGGCTCTTCCTCTAGCCAACACTAACTTACTGGCCAAATTTCGTTCTTAAGTTATCTCGTCTTTTCGTTCTTAAGTTATCGTGCTCACAAGAAACGTGATGGACGGACAGACAGACGGACAGACAGACGGACAGACAGATGGACGGACATTTTGAAACTTGTTGAAAATTCCATCACCAACACAGTGATATGAAATTTTTTTCCCTACGGGCGGTACTACCGGTTCTAGATCGAATGCAATAAGCCGGCTTTGTTAAGGGGCGGTATTTGAGAACAAATAATGAATTTGTGCCAAATTATCGAGACGACGCGACGTGCTTATGTAGTTTTATTTCGTAGTCTACCGTAAAGAATATGATAATGTGGTCTGGAACAGACTATGGGCAGTTTTATTAGAGATGGGAACATCTAGGCATTTGGTCTCTGTTATTCCTCGAATGTACACAGAGAGAAATCGCTTTGGAACATTTTGCACAATGTTGTGGAACAACGTCTTGTTGCATTTTTTTAAACAATTGTAAAATTTTAAGGCACAACGTTATATAGTTTTACACATTTTAATTGTGCATAATTCTTGTGCGTTTTATTTATCCAATATAAAGATTTAGTTACGATGCATTTATTGAAAACTTCGACCAACAAATTGGCGAAATTTAGAGTTAAATTTATTTATTTTTTCTCAACAAATCATAGCCAATTTAACTAAATTAATTGTTAATAGTATCCTCAAACTATATATTTTGTTGCCATTCTATTTACAATTAGTTTTAAGTAATTGTTTAAAGGATTTGCACAACTTGTGTAACATAAAAGTGTGATTTTATTTTATAAACGGTTGTTGGCAAACTTGTGAAAGTAGTCCCAATATATTTATTTCCGCTGAACAATAATAGTAATCTATGCCGCCAGCAACAATTTGCACAATTTAATGACATACTATTCACAATCAGTTTGGTGATATTGTTTTAAAATTTTTTATAATTGTTTCATTTGTTTCACGTAAAGTTTATTGGTTAAAAATTGTACTGACTGCGCCGGCCATATACGCGCAGGCAATTACGCATCAGATCCAGGTGATATTTCGTTAAGTGAAGACGTACACTTCCGAGTTATACAAGTACTTACATTTGTGATGGAATTTGTTGAAAACTTATTAACCGAGTGGTTAGATGTAATTCTATGCAGCATTCACAGAGGTAAGTACTTCACACAGAGTTACAAATTTGCATATATTTTCTCTTAAATTAACTTCGTCAACACATAAATATAAAAATGGTTTCTTCTTTATATGCGAAGAATGCATGATACCTGTCTTCTAATACTTGATTTAGTTTACAGCTTGAGAGTAATTTCGTTTTCTTATACGAAGCGACAGAAAGCTGTTCCTAAACTACTAAACCCAAAAGGCAAACTTGTAAAAGAACTGCTTCAAAACGAAGATATTCTGATGGTAAGCAATACATTTGATTTTGGTGATGAACTGATAAATGCTATTTTTTTAGGAATATGACGTGACTACTACATAAGCTTTATTACTAAAAACTGCGTTAATAGAAGCTAAAAAGAAGAAGCACTGAAAGCCTTCCAAATTAGAATTATTAGATGGATTTATTTTAAGCATAAATGTAAGTCACCTCTCTACTTCTTTTCAACCAGAACTTTATGCATATAAAATTTATTTGTATTGAAAAAAATAGAAATGTTTTCATTTACCATACGATAATATATAAATGCATGCTCTATTATGTATTGTTGTTCTGTTAAAATAAAATATTTATTCTTTAATTTTTTTTTTATTGAAATCCTTTAGAAATACCTCCAATTTTGGAAATAATATTTCACAATTTGTGTTATAGAATAATACAATTAAAATGAAGTGGATACATATAGTGTGTGAAATGTGTGCACAGTGATCCAAAAAATATATACATAATTTGGAGATTATAGAGTAACAACTTGTGCAAAACTAACCCCGGTTCATACATTACTGAACAGCTTCTTTTAATTAAGTGTATATATTATGCAAAATGAATTACAAACTTGACAAAATAAACATACAATTTGAGGATTTCTCATTTAGAAATTGTGGAAAACTAAAACACATTCTTTTAAAAAACTATAAACATTGTGTCACTTGAGAGCACAATTTTTTGTAAATATGTTTTACAAATGAAGGGGTTTAGATGTGAATGTTTGTTTAGAAAACCTTCAGAATATATTTAAAAATTTCACACAAATTGTAGAAACTAACTTCCACAAGTGGAATAAAATTATGTATTTTTATGGAACCAGAATTCAAATTTATAAAGAATTCAATTTATGTGATTTTTAAGTTTGTACAAAAATTTCAAACAATGTTAATGCATAAACTGTTCAAAATCATTGCCTCAAAAATGTATTATTTATTTGCACACATTGTTCCTGTCACCATTTTAAGACCAATTTGGAGTACAATTTTCAACAATTGTGGTAAAATATCACACACATTTTTCTCTGTGTATGAAGACAACTTTTCTTTGGTAAAAGTTGACCACCCTAAACCCTACAAATGTAAAGTTGGCAAAGGAGGTAGACAGGGCTGCTTTCAGTCATCGATCCCTTTAACGTCCACAGTGAACACGTGGTGTATAAGCGTAGTTATGAGAGGAGGTTTCTAACTTGAGATTTGCAAATGGTACTATCATGGTTGCAGTGGACGACGATGAACTCATACACGTTAAAGATAAGGTGACTATGAGGTCATAAACAAGATGGTTTACCTTGTTGTCCTTGTGGAGAACACAGGAAGCTGTGAGTATTAGGAGGTAGTTCTACAAGAATAATTTTTTAGAAACTTCAGTTGGTCTTATTTCAAAATTGTGAGTTCTTATTAAACAGTTATTGTATATTTTATATGATACATTAATGTTGTACTGGGAATTATTTTGAACTACTGCATATGGATTTTCGGTTACCCAAATATGCTTATTTCTAGCATTATTGATCTTATCACGTGTGAATTGGGCTTCACATACGTAAATAGAATTGTTATTGTTGTTCTTTGGTGACTGAAGATCCATATACAAAGTCATTAAACTTTCTCAAAAATAATTAAGAAAAAATTTTCCTATTTTATATAATGTTCTCCATACTCCTATCTTAAATATATGTTGGAAATTTAAAAAGCTAGCCATTTATTCTTTAAAAATGACTGGAATAGCAATTTTCTTCTTTTAATCGTTTCTACACATCAAGACTCACTTCTGCTAACTTTCCAACGACAGAGCTTGCCGGAAGGCCAACTCATGACCATTTTTGAACATTTTTGTGTCTGTCCGTCCCCCTGCCGCCACCCTAATGGTGGCCCTGATCGACCTCCCTCGACTTACTTAACTCTACTCACTCAAAAACGTCCCGTAATCGGCTTCCCCCCATCTTTAGGTTCGGCCTCTACGGCGCCACCTCCACACCTCGGGAGCGGCGCATCCAATTCAACCAAACTTGACACGTCCATATAGAGCTCATCTTCACGAGGCCGAAGCACCCCTTCGTTTCGTTCTCCGAAAATAGTCGACAGTACCAGACATACCTTCCGCGAAAGGTGAGAGGGCGACCATTGTAGTGAATTAAAGGAGAACAAAAGCTAACTTTTAAAAACGTTTTCAGTACCCTCGAAAGCATAAAGAGCTGACCCTCCGGTAGTTCTCACTCGAAACTTTTTTATTTTTGTGTGCCGGTGTTATCTTATCATTCA
The DNA here is from genome assembly GCA_963583905.1 of Stenurella melanura. Classification (NCBI taxonomy): domain Eukaryota; kingdom Metazoa; phylum Arthropoda; class Insecta; order Coleoptera; family Cerambycidae; genus Stenurella; species Stenurella melanura. The sequence goes on along the minus strand of OY757313.1, from coordinate 62,215,681 downwards.
ACGATGCGCTAAGGGATGTTTTGAATTCAGATAAGTGTGCTCTACCTTCTGCAACACTGTATATCTTTGAACCTAAGGCAGCCTGTATAGCATCTTTATTTTTTGGTTAATAAGTACTATTATTATTATTATTATATATTTTCTACTGTAAACGCACCCACTTACTTAATTTTAATTTCAGGTGGAGAAATAAGTCTTTAACTTAACTTTGCATCTTCTTACTATACAGAATTATTTGTCATCCTTTACTATCTCAATATATCCAGATGGAAACTTATTACGAAAATTGAGCGGATTAATTATCGCCAGGTATAAAGCAAAATAAACTATAACTTTTTAGCATCCAACAAATTGGCGTAGTTACAGGCGTATCGAATGAATTCCGAAGATTAGTTTCCTAATTACTTGGAATTTAAAACGTGTTTTAAGTTTAAACGTATCGCGTAGCGCCCCAAATCCAGTGTTCTTTCTTCGTGCTCGAAAGATTAACGACTAGATATTGTAAAACAGCTAAATTTATTTGAATCCACCTGAAAGGAGTTTATAGTCAAGACCCAAGTCGTGCCATTTATTTAATCGATTTAGTATACAAACCAAACCTAGTATTTATATAATGCAGATGTAGTTCAGTTTCGTGTTTTATTTACGGACGCAAAAACGTATTGCAAAATCGAGTTTTTATGTTGTATTGACGTAGTGGGACAAATCTATCTTTATTTTATATGAACTGCAAGAAATATCCATCTAGAAATACAAGTCTATAGGAAACAGTTTATCACCGCTGTTTTATTGTGTTGAATTATTTTAAGTTAGACTTGCTGACAAATGGGGGTTTCCTGTTTTACAGAAAATCATTTGCTGACTGATGTTATCCAAAGTATTATATCGTAATTTGGTGAAGTCTACGAAGTGAGTTAGTAGGTTAATTAGCGTCGTGTTATGGAACATAGAAAATTATTTACTTCATCAGAGGTTGAGACAATTGACACAACCGTTACTCTTCATAATTTATTATGAAGACTAAATACTGATGAAACTACGTAACTTCTTGTAATATCATTTTCTTTTCTATAAACAGTTTTTTTGTGGGTTTTTATTATGTACTATTTATGGCATTTTAACCGTCTTAAAGAGGCATCCACACGATTCCAATTAAAAACCTCCATTTTAACATACTGAAATGGCTTAAGTAATTTCTTCGAAATATTGAGTGACCAAGAGTAAAATTTTTCTTTGAATCAAAACTAATATGTATCAAATATTTGAATTGATATATTAACCAAATATTAAAGTACACAAATGCCGATTTATGTTTTAAAAATACCATTGTCCATATGCCTGCCATCTTGTTCACAACACAAAATGACTCTTATTTTTTGGAAAACAGGCTGACACTTCTGAATGGGAATATTGTTGATTTCATTTCGAATACGCACCTTTAACTCCTCGATAATGGCAGGAGGGTCGATGTACACGCGTTCTTTTAGGTACCCCTAGAAAATAATCCATTGGGTTAAGATCTAGGGACACAGGGGGTCAGGGAATATCACCTTTGGAAATGATAGTGCCTGATAATACAACTCACTCATAACGTCAATTAACAGTTGTGCGGTATATACCGTGGCACCATTCTGTTGGAACCAAGTCACATAATCGTACCCAGGAATGTTTCGTAAAGCCTCGGTAAAAGTATCATTGCATAAAAGCATGCACTGTTTAGCGCCACAGCGTGGTATCTGGCGTCCTCGAAGTAGTAAGGACTGATTATGCCAATTGCCAAGATAGCGCACCAAATTGTAATTTTTGTTTTCGGTTGAACTGAACCTAGAGTAGATTAGGCAGCAGCATGGAACAGAGCACCAAAAGTTATACTTAGAGCTAAAGGCGGATCCCATTCTAGGAATGCCCACGGACATTACAACCCCAAAGTATAACTTTAATAAAAATGTCAAAATCATAATACCAGACAGGGAAGACTGGACAAACGGTCCTCCAATACCGGCACAAACAGTTTGGTATACAGACGGCTCTAAGACAGAACGGGGAGTTGGAGCTGGGATTTATGGGATAAGGTCAAAAACGAAAATCCCAATAAGTCTAGGAAAATACGCCACAGTATTTCAGACTGAAGTGGCCGCAATACAGTGGTGCGCAAAGGAAATTATAAGGCAAAGAACTGTAAATCAGTCGATTGCCACTATTTCCGATAGCCAGGCTGCGCTAAAAGCAATCGGTTCCATGCAAATCGAATCGAGACTTATATGGGACTGCATAAATACTCGTATAGACCTAGAAAGTCAGAATAAAGTGACCGTAGCGTGTGTACCAGGACACAAGGGACACAAGGGAAATGAGAAGGCTGATGAACTGGCCAGAGAAGGCGCGGATAGCGCCCTCATAGGACCCGAACCCTTTTGTGGTGTGGCCAAGCTATGCATACGAGCATCCATTAACAAATGGGTGCAAACTAAATCTCTGGAATGGTGGAACAATTTTCTACGACAGAGACAGGCTAATGAAGAGTTCATTAAAGAACGATCGGCCAAATTTACGGAGGACCTGTTATGCCAAAATAGAAAGACCATTAGAATAATACTGGGTCTTCTAACCGGCCACTGCCAACTCAATTGACATTTGAGTCTAATGGGTCTGGCAGAGGACGCAACATGCAGATTATGCCAAGAGGCAGAGGAAACCTCAGTCCACGTATTGTGCCATTGTGAAGGCCTTGCTAGACTGAGATTCCAACTACTTGGTGGGGAAAACCAAGAGCTGACAGCTACACTAAGGGGCCCTTATCAAGCCTGTGGAGTCTGATGCAAAGGACAAAACTGGATAAGGAGCTCTAAGGAAAACAATCAGGAGCACCACAATAGATCCATGGGGGTCGCGGTGGTCAAGGCCAATCAGCCAGCTCCTCCTTCCTAATCTAATCTAATCTGGACCTAACATCGAGACTTTTGCTGTACTCCCGACTACTGCCCCGTGATTACTAACAATCAGCAGGTGTACGCTACACGATGCTGTCGATTCCCCACTATCAATTTGTCTTGTGATTACAAGCGACAACTTTAAATACTGAATGTTACTCTTGGTCACCCTGTACACTTGTACAGTATGATTGGGCGGTAGTCCCATATCTTTTCATCAAGTCTTCTATAAGGCGCGCAAAAATCAGAAAGATCTACTTTCTATTACAGAACATTCGAAATTAGAGGTACCGTTTGGAGGTAGGTAGTCAGATATTTTCAGAGTAAGTGATTCTAAATCTGCGATCAAAGTTAAAGATTTAAAATTGCGGAGGCAATGGGACTGTCATAATTGCATAACTATTGCAGATTTACATGAAATTGGGACACCAAAAATAGTGACTTTTTTAGTATAAGTACCTTTAAAAAACGGTCAGTAAAATCATGAAATATAATTTCACTGCCATGCGCCATTCGGTTCATTTAACGTTGTAATATCGATTTTGAGGCAGCTGCAAAAATGAATAAATAAAAAAATCGAGGAGATCTTAGTGGTTAATGAGTTATATAAGTACCCGACAAAGTTTCTTAGTTATATCTTAGTAGGTATAGAGAATATCGAGTTTATGTATAGCACATGAATAAATTTTACGAAAATTATTTTTCAATATTTACCCCTATTTAACCCCCAACCCTTCAACGGAATCATCTAGTTCCAGGTGTCATTATAATGTATACGTGTACCAAATTTCAAGTGAATATCTCAATTTTGTTTTATCAACCCCTTTAATAATGAAGTAGGGGTGGTGCGGTGGGATGGAAATAGTATAAAAAAAATCTGCGGCCTTGACTTCTAGCATAAAAACCAAATCCCAAAATGTTGTACTCTTACCAGCTTGCTTTACTTATTTTCTCTCATTTACCCACAACCCTTCACCGGATAAGATCAAAAATCCAGTTCCAGATCTCGCTATAGTACATACGTGTATAAAAGTCAATAGCTTAAACCGTTCCAGGGATATCGTGCGGACAAAGAAAAGTTACAGACCGACAGACAGATCGACAGACAAACATCTTTTTTCGCTCAAATTTAAAATCTTGACGTTTCGTGACATTCTAAAAATATTTCAAGATAAAAAAAAAATTTGTTTACGATTACTATGCTTCCAATCTGCTATGTGAATGTGGAAGTAAACGGATTCTAAGCAATTTTTTCGTAGGTGACACGAGTAAATAACTCCGTCTGTCGTCACTCATAATTCCCAAAGTACAATATGCACGACGCACGTACAGCACCCGCAGCAAACAATGTCGTACATTAATAGCGCTTAGTACTAATTTGCATTGCTAAATCAAGAAGTTTCCCATGTACTTTTGATGGGAAAAAAGATACATTTTCTTAAATTTGAAATACAATCGTGAAAATGTAGAGCAATAAAAAAGTCACACAATAAACCCTCAAAATACTCTTTTATGGAATTTCAAAAATGTCCCCTTGGGGTCATTTTGGGGTTCTATATAAAAGCCTTATGATGATTTAATTTAAAAATGAATTATTAATTCGTATTCTCTAAACAATTCTGAGGAGGGGACTTTTGTGCGATTTTTATTTCATTTTATTTCATATGTAAACGATTCTATCGCAAAGGACAAAAATAGTTTTAAACATGATTTTTTGAGCGACCCTATATATCCAAGTATTAATTGGTGGTGGGTGGGAGCTGGGGATTCCAAATAAGTAAAATATTGCTACCATCTAATTTCAAACTATCACATTGCATTATAGTATGCATTTAAGTGTCAAAGTTATTGTTTAGGGTACATCATATTCTCCATGACAATATGTCTCAAACATGTTTTATATCTTTACAATAAAACATGTTTTTCTTAATCAGTTTAAAAAAAAACATTTCAAACAAATTAAACATGTTATTACGTTTTATTAAAAAAAAAACAGGTTTTTTGCAACCCTAGTAGCTTCCAAAGTCATTCATACATAACCGATTTTAAATAGAAATATTATCACATCACCCATATATGGCTTTTCTTCTACGAACAGTGAGAAAATACATCATAGAGTATGTAGATAAGGCTCAACAATTAAATTATATTTAAAACCAACAGTTTTGAATTAAGCAACTAATGTTTACTCTGTTATTTAATTTCACCATCTATTAGGCATTTGGGAAAGCAAATTGTTTCAAATCTCATTGCAAATACATAATTAAGCATGAAACAGCTGAATGACGCAAAAAATATATTCTCATCGTGCTTACTACTTAATTATTTAATAATACGGAATTAGAACAGTGGTTGTTTTGTGTATCTCTCTCTGTGTGTGTCGGGCTTATTGAGTACAGTTACAAAGACCATTCGTCGAGCTTCCGTTTTCTGTACATATAGAGGCCTAAAACAAAGGGCTGTATTTCACAATGTACGCATTCCAAAACCATTTCTCGCTTGTGAATTTAACTAAGGATTATTCTATTAGTTTTTCCTCAGAATCGTCGTATATCTAATGAAAATCTTTTTGGAATTATGAATATATATGGTATATAGGAGTTTTAAGTATCAGACTTTAACGGTATAAAGATAGAATAATTGTAAAGTGAATATGCAATTTTAATGCTCTTAATCACTTTCTAGGTGAGTTACAGCACTTTAGAGCTATGCTATGATAGGCTTTAAGAATATCTGACGAACTGATTTTAATAGTATCTTTAAATTGTGTGTACTGTAGGTACGTTCCATTATTCAAGATATGATAGATAGGGTGACCCAGAGGTAAACCGCCAAACATCCAGATCGATTTTTCAGGTTAAAATAGAACTTTCATCATCTGCAATTTTTTTTTCAAAAATGCCCTACTCCAAGATATAGTAATAAAGAAAAAACAGAAATGTGCATCTCGTTTCATGGCATTTATTACAAAACCATGAAGTTATGAAAATTCGCAAAAACTGCTCGACATTTTTAATGGAAAGCTCACACCTACGGATGCATGGCACTATGATGGTGTGATGTCTCGGGATGCTAGTGGAGTCGATCTGGGTTTCAAAGTGACGTTATTATTATTATTATTATTTTCGTGATGTTATAAAGTCGAACCTCCAGAAACTTGTGGTGACCCATGTGAGCGACTCACGGGTGGTGGAGGGGGGGAAATTTACATGTAAAGATACGGGATATCAGTTTTTCGAACATAATTCTCTTAATTTGATTTGGATCGAAAAATTGCATGGGGTAAAAATAAAAGACTCGCAAATGTGCGAAAACTGAATTTTGATTCGTCGAAATCGGTCCAGCGTTTCTCGAGATATTGGTCCAGTTTTATATACAGATTTTTCACTGCGGCGGGAGGAAAGCAACTTAGCGACTTGCCTTTTTTTCCCAATAGATAAAGTTGAGGTAGGAACATTAATACACAATGTCGCGCTTGCTGGGCGATATGTGGCCAACATTGCGGAAGTTACAGCAGTTTTAATTTGATTTTCGGTTTCCCCTCCTCCTTCCCCCCAATCAAACCAACGATTTGAAATTTGGCCACAGTACTTTGGACCCAACTTTATCTATTGGTAAAAAAGGCAAGTCGCTAAGTCTCTTTCTTCCCGCCGCAGTGAAAAATCCGTATACAAAACCGGACTTTCAAATTGAAATATTTCGAGAACCGCTTGACCGTTTTCAACGAATCAAAATTCAGTTTACGCGTATTTGCGAGCCCTTTATTTTTATCCTATACAATTTTTCGATCCGAATCAAACTAAATGAGTTATGTCCAAAAAACTGATACATCGTATCTTTATATGTACTTTACATGTTTGACATTGACATAACAATGTCAAAAAAGCAGGGTTGGCAAAAATTGTGTTTTTTTTTATTTTAATCAAAAAACACGTTTTTTTTAATTTAAAACAATTCAATGTGTTCTAGACACGGATTTTTAATTGTTGAAAAAAAACATGTTTTAAACAATAAAAAATATGTTTTTAAACTTAAATTTATACAACAAGACGAGGACGATACTTGACAACGGCTCGGCCAATTCGGTGTAATAAATACGTCAAGTTGTGCAATAGTGCAATAATTGTTTGATGATTAGTTATTGACTACACAGGCACATAAAAAAGTCGAGTAGAAAAGGCAGACCTAAGTATTCCCATGAATTCTGACCTGCTGAACACGAATCCGATGTCCGTTTTGCCCGATTGGCTCCTGCATTCTTCTTAACCTCAAAAAACACCGTAAGAATGCCCGAAAAAATGAAAATGTAGCTAAAAATCTAAAAAAATTCAAGGGTACATAGAATGGCGATAGAAATTGAATGGCGCAAGCCAGACATCCCTGCGGTCCTTCGTTTTCGAGAGAGAGCAGCTCAAATTCACCGGAAAAATTTGTGTTTTTTTTTCTCGCGCTTTTCGAGGCTCTATATCGGAAACCAAAAAAGCTATAGAATTCTAATTCGCCATTCGATTTCTCTCGCCATTCTACGTACCTCTGAATTTTTTCAGATTTTTAGCCACACTTTCATTTTCTCGGGCATTCTTACGGTGTTTTTTTTTATGTTAGGAAAAATACAAGAGCCAATCGGGCAAAACGGACATCGGATTCGTGTTTAGCAGGTCAAAATACATGGGAATACATAGGTCTACCTTCCTGCACTCGACTTTTTTTGTGTGTACTTGTGCTATTAATCGCTTTAAAATTAACACTTAAGAAAATAAATAATAACAGGTATATGTTCTATATAATAGTAATGTTTCGTTCGTTGTATTTATACTACTATATTATTATAACTAGTTTTATTGCATTACATAAAAGTTCATATTTTTTTATTTTTTTTACCTTATCAAATACAACGATGTTCCAAAAATTGTCCATCAAACACACTGAAAAAACGCGTTGAAAAAAATCGTGTTTAAAACAACTGTTTTAAACGTGTTTAAAACAAATGTGTTTAAAACAGGTTACTGTGTTTTAAACACTTAAAAAACATTTGTTTAAAACATTTTGTTTTAAAACTGCCAACCCTGCAAAAAAGTTGTTAATTGTCTTGGTTTTTGCACGGAACATCGTGTGCGTGGCTTTTGCCTTTCTGATGAGCTCAGAATAAGGGCGAAAAACGTTTCAAAGAATACTAGATTTCATGAAGATGTAATCCATTTGAATGAAAAATTTTCTAAAAGACGAGGTAAGTAAACACATTAATTTTGGGCCTTTGTTCTCATTTTAACTGAATCTTCATAGCCGTATGGGGTTATAGGGATACTGGTTTATTCTGCATAGCCCTAGGGGACTATGTAGAAACCAGAGTTAGAATGAGAATTGTCCAATAAGAAAGACAAATTAATTTTAGGATTTTAATTGCTAGCATAGCCAGAATTCAGATTGTCGAAAGAATGCAAAGATTGCAAATCAATAATTTTACAAATAGTCTTTATTTTGATTCTCATAGATAGTTTTTTCTGCTGTTTGCAAACTTCTATAGAGAATATGTTTCATTACATGACAGTTTGCAGGCCTCTGGAGACTGCCCTGTATGATGAATATGGCAGCTGTTCAACAGCAAGTTTCGTGCCATGCTACATGTTGAAATTGGCAATTTTAAGTGTAACAGAAGGTAGGTATCGTGTTTAGTAGATATTTGCAGTCCGCAACCCCTGACGGCAACTTTATTCTTTACGTAATAATTTGATGTATGTACTGCAAGCCAAGGTCTCAAAATGTTTTATAATATTTTTCATCCCCCCTCCAATCCATTATTAAAGGGGATGATAAAATAAAATAGGTAAAAATGGTACATGTATATATTATAACTACATCTGGAACTAGATTATATATTGAGATGATTCCGTTGAGGGGTTGGGGGTTAAATATGGGAAAATAAGTAAAGCAAGCTGGTAAGAGTACAGACACTTGAAATTCGGTGTATGTGCTAGAAGCCAAGGTCTCAGATTATTTATAATATTTTTCAACTCCCACCACCTCTACTCCATTATTAAAGGTGTTGATAAAATAAAATTGAGATATTCACTTGAAATTTGATACACGTATGCATTATAACGACATTTGGAACTAGATTATATTTTGAGATGATTCTGTGGAAGGGTTGGGGGTTAAATAGATGGTAAATAGGGGAAAATAAGTAAAGCAAGGTGATAAGAGTACAGAAACTTTAATTTCGATGTATGTACTAGAAACCAAGGCCTCAGATTTTTTCATAATATTTTTCAACCCCCTATACCCCTACTCCATTATTAAAGGGATTGATAAAATAAAATTGAGATATTCACTTGAAATTTGAAACACGTATGTATTATAACGACATCTGGAACTAGATTATATTTTGAGATAATTCCGTTGAAGGGTTGGGGGTTAAACAGGGGTATATAAGGGAAAATAAGTAAATCAAGCTTGTAAGAGTACAGAAATTTGGGATTTGGTGCATATACTAGAAGCGCAGACCTCCGATGTTTTTACAATAATATCCATCCACCCATCAAATTTAGATTTTCACTTGAAATTTGTTACATGTATGTATTATAACGATATCTGAAACTAGACATGACAATTATATTTTGACATAATTGCATTGAAGGAGTGGGGGTAAGTAGAGGTAAATAGGGAAAAATAGATAAAGCAAGCTGGTAAGAGAACAGAAACTTGAAATTCGGTGTATGTCCTAGAAACCAAGGTTTTAATAATATTTTCAACCCCTCCACCGCCCTTACTCCATTATTAAAATTAAATTGAGATGTTCACTTGAAATTTGGTAGACGTATATATTATAACGATATCTGGAACTAGACTCGGAACTAGATTATATTTTGAGATGATTCCGTTGAAGGGTTGGGGGTTAAATAGGAGTAAATAGGGGAAAGCAAGTAAGTCAAGTTGGTAAGAGTACAGAAATTTGGGATATAATGTATATACTAGAAACCAAGGTCTCAGATTTCTTTCTAATATTTTTCAAACCCCACCACCTCCGCTCCATTATTAATGGGATTAACAACATAAAATTGAGATATTCACTTGAAAGTTCGTACACGTATGTATTGTAATGATATCTGATTGAGATGATTCCATTGAAGGGGTGGGAGGTGGTAGGTTGTGAATAGGGGAAAATAAGTAGGGTAAACTAGAAACTTCATTTTTAACGTATTTGGTAGAAACCAACGCCTCAAACTTTTTTATGACATCTGCCCCAAATATTATTAAAATTCTGTGACCAATAATTTCCACATACTAGAGTGCAAATATGGTCAAGATGTTTCCTTTAAAGTGACTGGGATGAAAAATCTGGATGTGGAAGTAGTGATTCCTTAGACAGAGGTTTTTTCGAGGATATGAAGACCACTATGCGTTTAACAAATGTAGTATCAAGTAGTTTTGGTTTAAACAGACTTGGATGAGACATCCGAATGTGGAGGTAGTGATTCTTCAGGGAGCGGTTTTACTTCCACATCCACGTAGTGGAGTATAAGTATAGTATTTGTAAAAAAAAAGTAATTTTTCTTTTCTTGAAATAGGTTTAGAATGTCACAGGACGTACCCAACTAGCATAATTAGTCGTGGGAACGTAGCAACGACTATTGTAGGCACTTTAAAGTGTTTTGGTACTAGTCACAGGCACGTAATAGGAACGTTCCTAATACGTGTTTATGACCAAAATGGGGAATATTTTTTGGTGACGATAACGTTCCAGACACGTTCCTGGAACTTGTCTGGCTACGTTCCAATGACGTTGTTGCTCCGGAGCGGCGACGTGGCGGCGTAGACGCCGCAACTTTCAGAAAACTTCCTACTCTTTCAAATCGATGTTGCCCCTTCTTTGTCTTGCAACCGATTTTATTATATTTATGTTTCATTCTTACATATGATTCTTGTTCTTGTTCATTTCCCTAACTCAGAAATTTAATAGAATATCAGAAGGTAATATTAGACAGCAAAACTTGTGCTATTTTCCAATGGTCTAAGGGTCACAATTAAAACGAATGCAATTTTACTGACAAACATAATGATAAAACGTCCGAATCTAACCACGCGCCTTTAAAATTTGCATTTTTTAATGAAATTATTATTTTTAAAATATGTAATGTCATGCGAGAATATGACACACTAGATGCCAAAACCTATTTTTTATTGTTCTTCGGAACTTAACACTACTTTTTATGTATTCATTTATTGTATTTGGTGAAGAAATGGCGATACATTAAATTTGTTAGTCAATTGTGAAGTTATGGTTCATGTGTTATAACAATGGTGTCGATAATTTTGGCCATCAATATGGCGTATTTCAGAAAATATGACTTTAAGGTCGTTTTCACCAAGAAATGCTACTTGAAAGTAATTGCTACTTGGCGATAGTGACGAAAACTGCAAATACGTAACTTTAAAGTTATATTTACCACAAATCTGAGAATGGAAATTTAGCATCACTTCAAAGTCATAGCAAAGTTGTGAATACCACAAATTACCTCTTCAAAGTTGTCGCTGCTACTTCATGGTTACATTTTTCCCGATATTGATTCGGAACGTGCGTGTTAGCCGTACGTTGAGGTCTAGACTGTACGCGTTCCTAGCTTCACATTGAAAAACCTATCAGCTGTCGCAATTTACTTGTATGCAGCCATGTATCAACGACTTAATAAACATAAACCTTGTTGGTATAATATACTATTACAGTGATAGATAACATAGAAGAAAAGGTAGGTGTAATAAAACTGTGTTGAAATATTAAATTTTGTTGCCTTATTTTGAACATAAAATGTTGCATAGCATAATATAGCAGCATATAATTCTAGTCTAGGTTAGGCAAACATATTATATAGGTTAGGTTTGTTGCATTAACTTTATCTAAGGTCAACATTGGGAACTAGATGGTGAAATTTACTTCATGGTAAATTTCAGAGGTGATGTGCATTTTGTAGTAGCCGTACACAGTTCTGTAGGTAGCAGTAACGTCATTAACACCTATGAATATTACTTACAAGTTCCACTACTTTAAAGAAATAGTGAAGGTTCCCAGAACGTCGCGGCAACTATTAAAGCTACTTGAAGGTGATTGCAACTTTGAAGTCACATTTCAGTGATGCGAGTTAGTCGCTGCTACTATAGTTTACCACCTTCAAGTTCTGAAAACCCGAAAGTCGTCCCACTGGTAACTACCACGTTCCCATGTACCACGAAAGCTACGTAGAAGTTGCATAACTATAAAGTAATCATTAGTGGTAGAAACTACGAGACAGGGACTGTCGACTTGTCAAATGAAGTTATTTTTACACCAAAGTCGTAAATTCAGTCCCAATTACGTAATGGTTACTCATCCGAAGTTCCTATCTCAATTACTGTCACTTTTGTGCTAGTTGAGTAGCGATCTTAAATTTTAGCGAAAGAAAAAAATGTCTGTCTGTCGGTCGGACTTTCTTTGTGCGCACGTTTTCTCAGCAAGGGCTTAATATATTGACTTGAAATTTAGTACCATGACGCGATGTGGAACTCGATTATATTTTATAGTAAAACTGATACATTACTTAATTCATGGAAAGTTTGTTCAAACTAGGAATTGACCTAGATCATTTTATAGGCCGCTACTGATGTTTACATGGCTAATCATTGCTGTCGGCAGATTATTGTCGACCTCAGATTACTCTATCTCTTATTTCTATAATCTGAAAATTTCCTATAGCAAATTAAAGTACATTTTGCTCGGATGACAGTGATAATTTTCCCAAAAGCTGTTAGACATTATTCAAAACAACGATCACGTCGTTAACCAGAGCAATAATAATGATGTTGCTCATGGCATGTTTTGGCGCACTTATGAAGGGTTTACGGGCGTGGAAAATAAAATAAGTAAATTAAGCCCAAGTAAAATTACAAAGATTTATTAATTAAAATTGAAAATGAAATTCAAATATACATAGAACTACATTCGATTGCTACAACTAAGGATTTAGCTTGGTGGGTCAACAAGAAAGAAATGTTTCCCTTCCTTTATCAATTAGCCATAATGTACTTGGCACCTTCACCAAGTAGCTTTTACAGCGAACAATTATTTTCTTCAGCTGGTAACATTGCTGAACCTACAAGAAGCCGATTAAATGCGGATCGGGCAGAGTATAATTTCATTACAACACAATCTACCTAATTTTTAAGTTTAAATACTACATAATTAAATAAATGTTAATACCTTTTGACTTGTTTTTAACCTTAACAAATTTAGAAAAAAGCATTTTTTGGCCGACACCGATATCGCGATGATATTACAATCCACTATCGATCGACACCGGTAATCGACCACAACGCCGATATATCCAATACACCGATATCAATATCGGTATCGGCCGATTTCTAGTTCAAACCTGAGAGAAACAATGTACGTCACAGTTTCGATAATGTGCACATTTCATCTCGTATTTGCTCCATTAAAATCATTTTGCTATAATATTGTATGTAATTATTTTAATTGTAGTTTATATTAAACTTGACAGCCTCTGGTGACCACCCTATATAACGCATACTGCCCAACTTTAATTACAGATATTCTACATTAAAATATAATTAACACACCACTTGCAATCACCCTGTATGATAGATCTGGTCCAATTTCAGTAACGAGTATTCTACCATACTATTATATATTGCTACATGTTTCAAATTCGAAACAATTTGAGATTCATGTTTTGTTGTGTTTTAAATATATAATTGGATGCTTTCATGTTCTGTAATAGAGGTTGTTAGTTTGTAGCTTTGCAATACATTATGTTTTTTGTCAAACTATCAGACAGGCAGACATAGCGACAGCCGATTTAATACTACTTATGTAGTGATATGTTACGGACTTCATATAAGATGTTTTAAGTAATAATTCTGTCAGTAACTTGTATATTGCGTGGCTTTGATTGTGGCAACAATATACATAAAACTCAATTAATTTCTTTGATTTGCAGGTGTGAAATGTTTTCATTATATTAAAATCCACGATAGTTTCCTAATCAGTTTAATTTAATTATAAAGATTCGATGACACTTCTAGCAATGCTACTTTTTGTCGCCATATCAAAGGCCACCTTGCTATACTCTTCGCAAATACAAAACGAAGAGTATATTTCATTTGATCGATATATTTCCAAAAACTGGTAATATCGCTCGTAGAGAAAAAAAGGTTCATATCGTGTTGATGATTGAATTCTCAGCAATTTTCAAAATGCCCATCCTCCTGTCTATTCATCTGTCTGTCTGTAGGTCCGTACGTCTGTTGTTTGTCTGTCAGTCCATCCGTCTGACCGTATGTCGTTCCATCCGTCTCGTAAGCACGACAACTTAAGAATAAAAAGTCCGATTCTGTTGAAACTATATAGTTTGTTACTGTCTGCTAGAGGAAGAACCCTATTGTTTTTTAACAAAACCGATCAATAAATAAAAGAGTTATTAATTACTTTAATAAAAAAAAATCATTTTTTACGTTTTATAATTATTAAACAAAAAATATTTAAATTTACAAAAAAACTGCGAAGAATATCCTATAGAAAATTCAGTAATTTATTAAATTTTAAGAAGTTTTTAATCATAAGAAGATACTATTTGATGGCTTACTAGCACTCTGACGTTATTATACTCTTCACAAATACAAAACGAAGAGTATATTGCATTCGATCGGCACATTTCTAAAACCAGTAGTATCGCTCGTAGGAAAAAAATTATCATATCACTACGTTGGTGAATGAGTTCTGAACAACTTCTAGAATGTCCGTCCCTCCGTCTGTCTGTTTGACTGTCCGTCCGTCACGTTTCTTGTAAACACGATAACTTAAGAACGAAAAGTCTGATTGTAGTGAAATTCGGACAGTAAGCTAGTGTTAACAAAATCGATCAATAAATTATTATTAATTATTTAAGTTTTTTAAATGAACTTATGTATTTGAATTATATAATATTGTAACATTGCAAAACCGGGTGGTTAGGGTAGTAGGACCCTAAGGCGTATCAACTTAAGAGCAATAAATTTGTCACAAATGCGATAAGATTATGGATCAAGCTTTGACGGTTTTCATTCATCTCGCAGTTAGGCAAGCTATCTCTCGCTAATACAAACTATCATTATTACACTCTTTGCAAATATTTCTTTATTTACGATAAAAATACTGAGTGCAACAATTAAATAAAAAGTGCAGTAAATCGGCGAAAGTATAATGGTTAAGTTGTTATTTATTAACATCTAATAAATAAATCGATAATCAATCGCTCAAAGTAAGACTTTAAAACCAGAATAAAATTTAGATTAAATAACATTCAGTTTTTAGTCCAATTATTAGACGTCCATAGCACAAAATGTTGTCTGAGATTTTGCTTCAGTATCTGTTAGTGGAGGGATTATATATCACGAAACCATAAAAATCAGTTCTGGGGGTGCCGCGAAACCCCCAGGTGAAAAAAGCCTTATTTTACTGATAACTCGTTAACCGTTGAAGATATGATAAAATTGCTCATTATAAAAAGAAAGTTGGACTAATTTCCTAAAAAAAAGTTCGCTTGTAATTTTCTTGTATAAGCCATGATTTTCGAGAAAATCGATATCGAAAAAAATTGCAACATTTGTGTTTTTAATGCGTACGAATTTTCCTTTATTTGAAATTTTTTACGCGCGGCCTATAGAAAATGTTGAATTGCTCGAAAACCAAACAAGCTAGGAAGAAAAATCAAAATGGCTTTTAAAGAGGATACCAAATACTCTCTTGTATTCCTATTTTTGATGGCTGTTGATATCTATTAGTATATAGAAATAAAAATATAATATAGTTACAATGAGTAACTTTAATATAAATTATAAATGCATTATCTTTTAGTTCATCAAGTGCAAGGTAGTACTTCAAAGCAAAAAAAGTTAGGAATAAAAATATTCACATTTACAAATTTACCAACATGTTGAAATTAGCCAAATTTTGGCCAATTTTTTATTGTTTCCTAAAAATAAAAAAAAGACTTAAACATCTTGAAAATTCAGCTCAATTTTTTTTTTATTTGACTTTACATACCATATAACTATTTTTTAGTATCATTTAATAGTTAATAAATTGCATAGAAAAATATCATCAAAAAATTGAAAAGGCAGCCTCTTTTGAATTTTTTTTTGGCTAACTTCAACATGCTGGTAAATTTGTAAATGTTAATATTTTTATTCCTAACTTTTTCTGCATTGAAGTACTACCTTGAACTAAAAGATAATGCATTTATAATTTATAATAAAGTCAGTTATTTTTTACGGGCCTGTGAATAGTGAGATGTACAAAAAATCAAGAGGTAACTATATTATATTGTTAGTTTTATGTACTAATAAACATCAATTGCCATCAATGGCAACACAAGAGAGTATTTTATATCCCCTTTAAAACTCATTTTGATTTTTGTTCCTAGCTGGTTTGATTTTCGAGCACTTCCATTTTTCTATTGCTAAGCGTTCGACAATCGCGCGCGTTAAAAATACAGATTTTGCATTTTTTGTCAATATCAATTATCTCGAAAACCATGACATATACAAGAAAATTACTAGAGGACTTGTTCTTTGCCAATTAGTCAAGCTTTCTTTTTCATAATAACCATTTTTTTTATATTTTCAACGGTTAACGAGTTATCAGTAAAATAAGGATATTTTCACCGAAGGGGTGGTTTCTTAGGGGGGTTGCGCAGCACCCCAGAACTGATTTTTGTGGTTTTGTGATGTGTAATCCTCATACTAACAGATACTGAGGAAAAATCTCAGAGAACATTTTTTGCGAGCTTCTGGTGTATTTTTTACTCTACCGCCGCAACTTTCAGAAAACTTCCTACTCTTTCAAATCGATGTTGCCCCTTCTTTGTCTTGCAACCGATTTTATTATATTTATGTTTCATTCTTACATATGATTCTTGTTCTTGTTCATTTCCCTAACTCAGAAATTTAATAGAATATCAGAAGGTAATATTAGACAGCAAAACTTGTGCTATTTTCCAATGGTCTAAGGGTCACAATTAAAACGAATGCAATTTTACTGACAAACATAATGATAAAACGTCCGAATCTAACCACGCGCCTTTAAAATTTGCATTTTTTAATGAAATTATTATTTTTAAAATATGTAATGTCATGCGAGAATATGACACACTAGATGCCAAAACCTATTTTTTATTGTTCTTCGGAACTTAACACTACTTTTTATGTATTCATTTATTGTATTTGGTGAAGAAATGGCGATACATTAAATTTGTTAGTCAATTGTGAAGTTATGGTTCATGTGTTATAACAATGGTGTCGATAATTTTGGCCATCAATATGGCGTATTTCAGAAAATATGACTTTAAGGTCGTTTTCACCAAGAAATGCTACTTGAAAGTAATTGCTACTTGGCGATAGTGACGAAAACTGCAAATACGTAACTTTAAAGTTATATTTACCACAAATCTGAGAATGGAAATTTAGCATCACTTCAAAGTCATAGCAAAGTTGTGAATACCACAAATTACCTCTTCAAAGTTGTCGCTGCTACTTCATGGTTACATTTTTCCCGATATTGATTCGGAACGTGCGTGTTAGCCGTACGTTGAGGTCTAGACTGTACGCGTTCCTAGCTTCACATTGAAAAACCTATCAGCTGTCGCAATTTACTTGTATGCAGCCATGTATCAACGACTTAATAAACATAAACCTTGTTGGTATAATATACTATTACAGTGATAGATAACATAGAAGAAAAGGTAGGTGTAATAAAACTGTGTTGAAATATTAAATTTTGTTGCCTTATTTTGAACATAAAATGTTGCATAGCATAATATAGCAGCATATAATTCTAGTCTAGGTTAGGCAAACATATTATATAGGTTAGGTTTGTTGCATTAACTTTATCTAAGGTCAACATTGGGAACTAGATGGTGAAATTTACTTCATGGTAAATTTCAGAGGTGATGTGCATTTTGTAGTAGCCGTACACAGTTCTGTAGGTAGCAGTAACGTCATTAACACCTATGAATATTACTTACAAGTTCCACTACTTTAAAGAAATAGTGAAGGTTCCCAGAACGTCGCGGCAACTATTAAAGCTACTTGAAGGTGATTGCAACTTTGAAGTCACATTTCAGTGATGCGAGTTAGTCGCTGCTACTATAGTTTACCACCTTCAAGTTCTGAAAACCCGAAAGTCGTCCCACTGGTAACTACCACGTTCCCATGTACCACGAAAGCTACGTAGAAGTTGCATAACTATAAAGTAATCATTAGTGGTAGAAACTACGAGACAGGGACTGTCGACTTGTCAAATGAAGTTATTTTTACACCAAAGTCGTAAATTCAGTCCCAATTACGTAATGGTTACTCATCCGAAGTTCCTATCTCAATTACTGTCACTTTTGTGCTAGTTGAGTAGCGATCTTAAATTTTAGCGAAAGAAAAAAATGTCTGTCTGTCGGTCGGACTTTCTTTGTGCGCACGTTTTCTCAGCAAGGGCTTAATATATTGACTTGAAATTTAGTACCATGACGCGATGTGGAACTCGATTATATTTTATAGTAAAACTGATACATTACTTAATTCATGGAAAGTTTGTTCAAACTAGGAATTGACCTAGATCATTTTATAGGCCGCTACTGATGTTTACATGGCTAATCATTGCTGTCGGCAGATTATTGTCGACCTCAGATTACTCTATCTCTTATTTCTATAATCTGAAAATTTCCTATAGCAAATTAAAGTACATTTTGCTCGGATGACAGTGATAATTTTCCCAAAAGCTGTTAGACATTATTCAAAACAACGATCACGTCGTTAACCAGAGCAATAATAATGATGTTGCTCATGGCATGTTTTGGCGCACTTATGAAGGGTTTACGGGCGTGGAAAATAAAATAAGTAAATTAAGCCCAAGTAAAATTACAAAGATTTATTAATTAAAATTGAAAATGAAATTCAAATATACATAGAACTACATTCGATTGCTACAACTAAGGATTTAGCTTGGTGGGTCAACAAGAAAGAAATGTTTCCCTTCCTTTATCAATTAGCCATAATGTACTTGGCACCTTCACCAAGTAGCTTTTACAGCGAACAATTATTTTCTTCAGCTGGTAACATTGCTGAACCTACAAGAAGCCGATTAAATGCGGATCGGGCAGAGTATAATTTCATTACAACACAATCTACCTAATTTTTAAGTTTAAATACTACATAATTAAATAAATGTTAATACCTTTTGACTTGTTTTTAACCTTAACAAATTTAGAAAAAAGCATTTTTTGGCCGACACCGATATCGCGATGATATTACAATCCACTATCGATCGACACCGGTAATCGACCACAACGCCGATATATCCAATACACCGATATCAATATCGGTATCGGCCGATTTCTAGTTCAAACCTGAGAGAAACAATGTACGTCACAGTTTCGATAATGTGCACATTTCATCTCGTATTTGCTCCATTAAAATCATTTTGCTATAATATTGTATGTAATTATTTTAATTGTAGTTTATATTAAACTTGACAGCCTCTGGTGACCACCCTATATAACGCATACTGCCCAACTTTAATTACAGATATTCTACATTAAAATATAATTAACACACCACTTGCAATCACCCTGTATGATAGATCTGGTCCAATTTCAGTAACGAGTATTCTACCATACTATTATATATTGCTACATGTTTCAAATTCGAAACAATTTGAGATTCATGTTTTGTTGTGTTTTAAATATATAATTGGATGCTTTCATGTTCTGTAATAGAGGTTGTTAGTTTGTAGCTTTGCAATACATTATGTTTTTTGTCAAACTATCAGACAGGCAGACATAGCGACAGCCGATTTAATACTACTTATGTAGTGATATGTTACGGACTTCATATAAGATGTTTTAAGTAATAATTCTGTCAGTAACTTGTATATTGCGTGGCTTTGATTGTGGCAACAATATACATAAAACTCAATTAATTTCTTTGATTTGCAGGTGTGAAATGTTTTCATTATATTAAAATCCACGATAGTTTCCTAATCAGTTTAATTTAATTATAAAGATTCGATGACACTTCTAGCAATGCTACTTTTTGTCGCCATATCAAAGGCCACCTTGCTATACTCTTCGCAAATACAAAACGAAGAGTATATTTCATTTGATCGATATATTTCCAAAAACTGGTAATATCGCTCGTAGAGAAAAAAAGGTTCATATCGTGTTGATGATTGAATTCTCAGCAATTTTCAAAATGCCCATCCTCCTGTCTATTCATCTGTCTGTCTGTAGGTCCGTACGTCTGTTGTTTGTCTGTCAGTCCATCCGTCTGACCGTATGTCGTTCCATCCGTCTCGTAAGCACGACAACTTAAGAATAAAAAGTCCGATTCTGTTGAAACTATATAGTTTGTTACTGTCTGCTAGAGGAAGAACCCTATTGTTTTTTAACAAAACCGATCAATAAATAAAAGAGTTATTAATTACTTTAATAAAAAAAAATCATTTTTTACGTTTTATAATTATTAAACAAAAAATATTTAAATTTACAAAAAAACTGCGAAGAATATCCTATAGAAAATTCAGTAATTTATTAAATTTTAAGAAGTTTTTAATCATAAGAAGATACTATTTGATGGCTTACTAGCACTCTGACGTTATTATACTCTTCACAAATACAAAACGAAGAGTATATTGCATTCGATCGGCACATTTCTAAAACCAGTAGTATCGCTCGTAGGAAAAAAATTATCATATCACTACGTTGGTGAATGAGTTCTGAACAACTTCTAGAATGTCCGTCCCTCCGTCTGTCTGTTTGACTGTCCGTCCGTCACGTTTCTTGTAAACACGATAACTTAAGAACGAAAAGTCTGATTGTAGTGAAATTCGGACAGTAAGCTAGTGTTAACAAAATCGATCAATAAATTATTATTAATTATTTAAGTTTTTTAAATGAACTTATGTATTTGAATTATATAATATTGTAACATTGCAAAACCGGGTGGTTAGGGTAGTAGGACCCTAAGGCGTATCAACTTAAGAGCAATAAATTTGTCACAAATGCGATAAGATTATGGATCAAGCTTTGACGGTTTTCATTCATCTCGCAGTTAGGCAAGCTATCTCTCGCTAATACAAACTATCATTATTACACTCTTTGCAAATATTTCTTTATTTACGATAAAAATACTGAGTGCAACAATTAAATAAAAAGTGCAGTAAATCGGCGAAAGTATAATGGTTAAGTTGTTATTTATTAACATCTAATAAATAAATCGATAATCAATCGCTCAAAGTAAGACTTTAAAACCAGAATAAAATTTAGATTAAATAACATTCAGTTTTTAGTCCAATTATTAGACGTCCATAGCACAAAATGTTGTCTGAGATTTTGCTTCAGTATCTGTTAGTGGAGGGATTATATATCACGAAACCATAAAAATCAGTTCTGGGGGTGCCGCGAAACCCCCAGGTGAAAAAAGCCTTATTTTACTGATAACTCGTTAACCGTTGAAGATATGATAAAATTGCTCATTATAAAAAGAAAGTTGGACTAATTTCCTAAAAAAAAGTTCGCTTGTAATTTTCTTGTATAAGCCATGATTTTCGAGAAAATCGATATCGAAAAAAATTGCAACATTTGTGTTTTTAATGCGTACGAATTTTCCTTTATTTGAAATTTTTTACGCGCGGCCTATAGAAAATGTTGAATTGCTCGAAAACCAAACAAGCTAGGAAGAAAAATCAAAATGGCTTTTAAAGAGGATACCAAATACTCTCTTGTATTCCTATTTTTGATGGCTGTTGATATCTATTAGTATATAGAAATAAAAATATAATATAGTTACAATGAGTAACTTTAATATAAATTATAAATGCATTATCTTTTAGTTCATCAAGTGCAAGGTAGTACTTCAAAGCAAAAAAAGTTAGGAATAAAAATATTCACATTTACAAATTTACCAACATGTTGAAATTAGCCAAATTTTGGCCAATTTTTTATTGTTTCCTAAAAATAAAAAAAAGACTTAAACATCTTGAAAATTCAGCTCAATTTTTTTTTATTTGACTTTACATACCATATAACTATTTTTTAGTATCATTTAATAGTTAATAAATTGCATAGAAAAATATCATCAAAAAATTGAAAAGGCAGCCTCTTTTGAATTTTTTTTTGGCTAACTTCAACATGCTGGTAAATTTGTAAATGTTAATATTTTTATTCCTAACTTTTTCTGCATTGAAGTACTACCTTGAACTAAAAGATAATGCATTTATAATTTATAATAAAGTCAGTTATTTTTTACGGGCCTGTGAATAGTGAGATGTACAAAAAATCAAGAGGTAACTATATTATATTGTTAGTTTTATGTACTAATAAACATCAATTGCCATCAATGGCAACACAAGAGAGTATTTTATATCCCCTTTAAAACTCATTTTGATTTTTGTTCCTAGCTGGTTTGATTTTCGAGCACTTCCATTTTTCTATTGCTAAGCGTTCGACAATCGCGCGCGTTAAAAATACAGATTTTGCATTTTTTGTCAATATCAATTATCTCGAAAACCATGACATATACAAGAAAATTACTAGAGGACTTGTTCTTTGCCAATTAGTCAAGCTTTCTTTTTCATAATAACCATTTTTTTTATATTTTCAACGGTTAACGAGTTATCAGTAAAATAAGGATATTTTCACCGAAGGGGTGGTTTCTTAGGGGGGTTGCGCAGCACCCCAGAACTGATTTTTGTGGTTTTGTGATGTGTAATCCTCATACTAACAGATACTGAGGAAAAATCTCAGAGAACATTTTTTGCGAGCTTCTGGTGTATTTTTTACTCTACCGACTGGACTATTCCGCTGATGCCATAAATCGCACTATTATTACACATTATGCAAGATGTCAAGGTCCCATTGTGGTTCATATCAAATTTTCATTTCCTGTTCAAACCACCATAAATTATTATTGAAATGAGGATCCTATCCTTATTTCAACAGTTATTTATCACAATTTCGGCAACTGTGCGAGAATCTACACAAATTATTATTTACTAGCACTGTTTCATCAGCTAAAGCAAATAGATCCGTTTCATCAGCTAAAGCAATAGCATCCGCTTTTCATAATTAATTTGGTCTATGTGATTTACTTCTGTACAAAAGTCTTTAGAGCTCTATTATTTATACCGTACGGAACTGACAGCAAATCATCTCTTTAAGGTGAATTTAATCAGTTAAAACTGCATCTGGAAGATACTAAGATAGTTTCCATTGATTTCAATTGACAATGAGCTTGTTTGTTTCTATTGAACCAAAATGAAAAAGCTCTTGAATTTATTTTGAAATTTGTTATAGCAAATATTTAAGTACAGTAAAGTAGTAAAAATAAATGAACTCAGAATAGCGAAGAAGACTCAAAATGGTGGTAGGAACAGGTAAATGAATGAAAAAATTATAAGCACTAATAGGCTATTGAATATTGAACAATTGCTTTAAAAATTTGAAATTGTGGAAATTTTAGTTTGTTATCTAAAAACGATAAAATCACGAAGTGGTACTAAATTCCAGGGTGCGTTCTTGAGAGCCAACCGAAGAAGCCTATTTCTTAGTTTTTTCAAAATAACTCAAAAACAATCAAATTTGATTTTTACAGGAATACTTTTTTGTATAAAATTAAATTTTCCCTTTTTAGTATTAAAAATAATTAAAAGACTAAGTAAGAAATTTACGAAAATTCACTTTTTTTCAATAATTCGTTCAAAACTTCTTTGCGGCATTCTAGGTATGTATAAATATTCAGGGAAAAGAAAATTCTTGAAAAAACAAAGAAATTTCTTTTAATTCTACTCCGTATGACCAACGGTGGACGAGATATCGCCATTCAAAGTTTACCACTTTTTGCCATATTTTACCTCATTTGCTCTCATGCGTTTTTTCTTTTAATTTTCAATAAATCGATTTATTTTTATGCAAACAAACAACAATTTTAAGATAATTTAATAGTGTTAAAAACATTTCTTTAACGTTCTAAAATAAATATTACCTTTTTACGAAAAAGTAATATTACAAACAATTATGTTTGTGGTTGAGCTTTATAATATTAATATTTTTAGTTCATTATTTACAATAAATAAATATTGTAAGAAAACATTATCAACAATAAGCGCATTTAAAAAAATAACGTTTTAATACGTGAAGGTAAAAAAATATTGTACATGATTAATTTTAAGAAGTCGATTCTTTAATATTAATACTTTCGATAGCAATATCAATTTCGTGGTCGATATCTTTATCGAGATCTTGTTATATTTCTTGCACATTTGCATTTTCGCAAATAATTCCAACTCATTCCTAGCAAAATATGAAGCATTTGATGCCAAACTTTTTTTTTTTGGCACTATGGAACTAGTCCAATCAGCCAGAAACACAATAAAATTGGTAAGGTCAATACTTGACTAAAGATTAAACATTTGAACTTAACTTTTATATGCTGAATCCATGAACCCATAGACCACAGACATCTTTATAGTGTAATTAAAATATCGCAAAGGGAATAACACATTTAAGTTGTTTGTCATATTTGAAAATTACATAATAATTAAGGGAAAGTTGACAGGGACACACGCTTCTCGCCTAGAGGCCTATCAAGGCGATTTGAAAATTTCTTGTACAAACTGGGTAAGGCCATGGTAAATAGGGAGAACAACATGAGGTTAGACAATAGGATTTGTACATTAAAATGTAACATATTGACATGATATAAAAAGGGTCAATGTAAATCAATTTTACAGCTTTACAGTCTATAAAAACCAAAAGTTAAAGTTGTGCATTTTAAAAGAATCAACTGGTGTGATTTCAAGTACTAATAAAGAAAATGAAATTGGGTATAACAAAGAAATAAGTAGTTATTAAGAAATTTGTAAATTTAAAATATATACAAATTTGTAAATCTTACTCTATCTTGAAAAGGTAACCTTCCTTTTGTGCAAGTGCAACAGTTCAAATTAGTGTGGGAAATCCATCGTTGGCAAGTTTCGAGGTGGCACAGAAACAATAATTGCTCAGGAACACTTCACGGTGAAAAGAATTCTGTAAAATGGAAAGTGCGGGTTTCCATACCTTAAAAGACAAAATTGTTAAAAATAAGCCATAGACTTGTAATTAAATGGTGAAAACTTTACAAATTATTAAATTTTAATAGGAAAAACAAACCTTATAACAAAACAAAACATTAAGAGTAGCAAGTTTAAAAGGTTTGAAACAAAGTCAAAGAAAAAAGTAAAATAAAAATGAACTTTTCAACATTACTCAAATTTCAGTGATCGCTTTTAAAATATTTAAATGTAATTACAAAGACACTTACCTAAAGTAACTTAATTAAGAGCCATCCCTGAATTTGATGTCCTACTTTAGTTTTTCATGTGAGAAATACTGGCTGAAGTAAAGTTTGTGTTAAAGCCAGGTACTTTCTAAGTTTTTTTCAAGTTTAAAGATGTATTGTTATACATATTTTGTTTCACATTTGATACTGGAATCTCTAGGGAGTTTTATGATGTCTTTTCAGGAAGTAAAGCATATTAACAGGGGCTACAAAGGTCCAGAAGTCACATGTAAATTCCTGGAAAGGAAATCATGCATAATTATATTAAATATCAACAAATAACTTTATATTGTATAGGTATAGTTAAAATAAGTAAGATAGAATGTTTAAAAGGGTAAACGAAACAAAAATTGATTGTAAAGTAGGAAATAAGGAAGATTTTAAATAATTGATAATTATCATGAAACAAAATTTCACAGGTCAACTATATGCATGAAAGTCACATATAAATGATCAGTGAGAAAAGGGGAAAACAATTTAATAGCTTAAAAAGAAATAAGAAGCAGTATAAGGAAAATATAAATTTGAAATTTTATAAAAATTAAATAAATTTCAATCAAGTGATATAAAAATGTCAGATTAAATACTTTTGAGTTGGGTAACCAAGCAAAATAAAAAAAAAAAGTAGTAAATAATTTTTGAAAACGACGTTTTTTGGGAAATTTGTCCATTAAAAACGAAAAATTTAATTAAACATTGAAGAAAACTACTCAAAACCAGTTAAAAGTAAAGAAAAAGGAAATATGCAAAATTAAATTCAAGAAAAGTGACAGTAAAACGTCAAATGAAAATCAGGCAAGTCAAATCTCCATTCATTTCCAATTTAAGACAGAAAGCATAGTTGTATGAGAGTTTGTTTCACGAAATTAATCATAATAACAAATATCCAAAAACAATAAAGCAAAAGTAGTATTGAAAATTGAAATTAATATTGGTAGTTGTTTTACCTGATAATAAAGACGTATCCAGAGGAGAAGAGCATCCACAGGCACTAAAATTTTAATATTTTTGGGAAAGAAGAACACAAATTATAATATTACTGTAAAGGTTAATTTCAAAACGTTAAATTAGCCACGAAAGAACAGCTGAGGAACACAGATAATAGCGCCATCTATTAGTGGAACTTGGAATTGCTAGCGAAGAAAAGAACATCTAGGAAACAGGTACCTTTAATCAAAATAAACATCATTTGAGTTTTATTACTTTAATTTTAAAATTTTCTTTTCATTAACAATAAATAAAAAAATTTCGATTTACAAATAAAAGAAAAGGCCTATAGTATAAGTTATTTAATAAGAATATATGTCAATTTATCACAAAGAGTTTACCCTTGTCCAATAAATTTGTTATATTGATTTCATTTTTAATTATTTCATTAATTAAATCACATGATCTTTAAAACGACTGGCTAGTGAGTGAACTCGCACTGGGAGAGTCTTTTAAAAACATGCTCAACTGTTGTGATTGTGTGTTTATCCCTAGACAGTGGCGCCCATAAATAAATTTTTCTGTCTATCAAAAAATTTTATTCTAAAAGAAAAGGTGAGTTAAAGTAGAATAGAAATTAAGAGAAGGGATAAACGAAAAATATAAAAACATAAAAAAATAAAAAAACACAACACATTGTCGCCCAACGCGAGGCGGAGTAAATTATTGGCTACGTAACGTAGGACAAAAGTAAAAAGTCAGCTTTGTGAGAAATTTATTAATAAAAATATCAGATTAAAACAAGGGTATAAGGTTTGAAAGGCTTTGGTAATATTTTAGAATTGAATAATAATATAATTGATATTTGCAATATTGGTGTAAGTAAATGAGATTAAGGTCAGGTAAGAAAATGAACAAGGAAGACAAACAAACAGCACAGACATCCGCAACAGGAACCGAAACACGGGGACAACAAATAGAAGGACAGGTTGAACCAACAATAATGGGGGACAACGTACAAACGCCACAGGTGGTTGATAATGCTCAACCACAACTAACAATGGAAGCAAGTATGTTACAGCGAATGATGGAAATGATATCAGGACTAGGTACCAAAATGGAAGAAAACAAGGAGGACATGAACAAGAAAATGGAAGAAAACAAGGAAGACATAAACAAGAAAATGGAAGAAAACAAGGAAGGCATAAACAAGAGGATGGAAGATATAAACAAAAATCTAGAACAAACCAACAGAAAATTGGAGGAATGCATGAACGATATGAAGGGAAGAGTAGCAAATGTGGAAGTAAAGTTAAATAGAATCACAGAAAACATGGTAGAAGAAATAAAAGAAAAAGTTAAGGTCGTCGGAGAAGAAATGAAATTTGAAGTACAACAGAATGTTGAAGGTCTCATTGTAAGAGGTTTAGAAGAAATTGATGGACAAATAAGTAGGCAAAACACAATGTTTGAAAATTATAAAAAAGAACAGGAGAGCATAGTCGATAAGGTCGAAAAGAATACGAAGATATTGCAGGCAAGACAGGGAGCGAATGCTAATCAGATGATCATGAACAACCATCCATGCAACAAGAACACATTCTATTTTTATGGTGATTCAAGGACACATCCGAAGATTTTTGCAACGAGATTACGACAACATATAGAATCATTGCACCCAAGTACCAATATCAAACAAGTCATACAGACAATGTTAAGAAACGAGGCAGAGATATGGTACAACGTAATCGAACAAAATTTCGAGACGTTGGATGAATTTGAAGAGCTGCTGATGAAACAGTATTGGGGAGTGTACAACCAACAAAAGGTGAGACACAATTTGTTTAATGGGAAATACATAGAAGCAAATGGAGTGTCAAGAGAGAATTATATATTACGAAAAATATATAATATAAAATACCTTGAACCAAAGTTCACCGAAGCTGAAATGGTACGCTATCTAGGAAGACATTTTCCGGATGACATCAATAGTGTTATCATCACTCAAAGGATCATCACATTGGAACAGCTGATAAATTACATCAGAGACATTGACGATCACAGGACTGGATGGAGAAGACCATTCTTACAAAACGAAAACAGAAATGAAGACAGGAACAGAAGGTATGAAATTGAAGCAAATACGAACCATGGTAACCAAAATTATGAAAATAGGTACAGAGAAAATGACAATAAACGGAAATGGAATTATGGAAGTAAGCAATATGAAGATACAAATAAAAGGTATGAAGCAGGACAAGATCGGAACTATACGAACAGGAATAACAACTACAGAAACTACAACCAAGAAAATAATGGGAATCAAAATTATCGAACAAGACAACAACAACAATCAAAGGAAGAAAAACCACAGGAAACAAGAACCTATGCACAAGTCACGAATACAAATGTAAGAAAAAGCACTCAACAACCTCAGGACATGAACAGGATAGAAACACAAGCACAAGTTAATCCTCGTCCGCAGGATTTTTAGAAAGGAAGATTTTAACTACAAAATACAGTCATATGCGCGAATTTATAACAATGGACAACGATAAGGATAAAATGCAACAAACAAGAAAGGGTAAGTTACCAATCATAAAGGTAAACATACAAGGTATAAATTTATCATCGTTACTGGATACTGGTTCGGAAGTATCACTGCTCAATGAGGATATATTTGACAAACACAAAGATAAGTTTGTACAAAATTTCATTAGAATATCAAAGGTAAAATTACTAAATGCGAATGGTCGAAAGTTTTCGGAAAGTAACAAAGTTTTAAATACGAGTTTTAACGTAGAAGGTCAATCTTATAAATGTGAATTATACATAGTACCAGATTTAAATTTTGATATGATATTAGGAGAAGATGTTTTATCTCAATTACGTGCCAATATTAATTTGGGAACAAGATTCCTAGAACTTGAGGGTAAAATAATACCTATATTAAATAAAAATGAGAATATAATAAATAATGTAATAAATATAAATAAAGGCAAACGAGCCAATGCGGGACACGAAATAGGGTCAGAGAGTACCTGTGTCAAAAATAATGCGGTAAATATGAGGGAGAAGAATCCTACATATGTAATAAATAATAGTAATTATAAAATGCACGAAAATATTGAAATAAAATGTCCATCTGAATATACAGAAGTTATTTATGAACTATTAAAAAGGTACAATTCACTTATAAACTATGAAGCTAGGGTAGCAACAGGGTATGTTCACAGATTACAAGTTGATGAAACAAAACCATTCAAAAGTAAAAATTATCCTATTCCTTTTAAATACAGAGAGCAAGTACAATATGAAATTCAAGATATGATACATTCTGATATAATAGAGTCAGCTAAAACAAACTACATAAATCCATTGGTTATAGTAAAGAAAAAAGGTAATGATATTAGACTTTGTTTAGATGCACGCACTTTAAATACAATAACTAAATCGCAATTTGATTCGCCACAAACAATTGATTCAATGTTATCTAGGATAGGAAAAAACACGATATTTTCCAAACTTGACTTAAAAAATTCTTTCTGGCTTATTCCACTTCATCCTGACTCACGAAAATATACTGGTTTCAGTGTGGAAGGGCATATTTTTCAATTTAAAGTGGTACCATTTGGACTACAAAGTGCAAGTTCAGCTTTAGTTAGAGCAATGCAGAATATTCTTGATCGTTACGAGAACTTCTGTTTTCATTATATCGATGACATTCTGATTTTCTCTGAAACAACAGAAAAACATTATAAGCACTTAGATACAATTTTAAATGTTTTACATGAAGCAGGATTAAAATTAAATATTGAGAAGTGTGAATTTTATCAAAAATCAGTTAAATATTTGGGATATAAGATAACGCAAACAGGTATTACCATTAGTAATGATAGAATAAAAGAAATAAAGGAATATCCTACTCCAATAAATTTAAAAACTCTAAGAGGATTTTTAGGAATTCTAAATTATTACAAAAAATTCGTACCTAAATTATCAGAACTCGAAGTTCCTTTGATTGAACTATTGAGAAAAGATATCAAATGGCAATGGACTGAACGTAGAGAAACGTATAAAGAAGAAAATAACATTTAAAGAAGGGGACAAAGTGGTTGTTAAGAAAATGAGAATAACAAATAAAAAGGAAAACATTTGTGCGAAATTAGCATATCCATATGAAGGACCATATGTTATAAGCAAGATACTCAATCAGAATACATATGAATTGAAATATCCAAAAGAAGACAAATTACGGGGGAAATTTCATATTGAAATGATTTATCCATACGTAACAGATGAAAATCAATTTGCAAACTATCAATATTAGTACAAATATCCTGTCAACTTAGGAAACTAAGAAATTTTTCAAAGTATTTCAAATTTTATTAGTTGGGGGGGGTAAATGACATGATATAAAAAGGGTCAATGTAAATCAATTTTACAGCTTTACAGTCTATAAAAACCAAAAGTTAAAGTTGTGCATTTTAAAAGAATCAACTGGTGTGATTTCAAGTACTAATAAAGAAAATGAAATTGGGTATAACAAAGAAATAAGTAGTTATTAAGAAATTTGTAAATTTAAAATATATACAAATTTGTAAATCTTACTCTATCTTGAAAAGGTAACCTTCCTTTTGTGCAAGTGCAACAGTTCAAATTAGTGTGGGAAATCCATCGTTGGCAAGTTTCGAGGTGGCACAGAAACAATAATTGCTCAGGAACACTTCACGGTGAAAAGAATTCTGTAAAATGGAAAGTGCGGGTTTCCATACCTTAAAAGACAAAATTGTTAAAAATAAGCCATAGACTTGTAATTAAATGGTGAAAACTTTACAAATTATTAAATTTTAATAGGAAAAACAAACCTTATAACAAAACAAAACATTAAGAGTAGCAAGTTTAAAAGGTTTGAAACAAAGTCAAAGAAAAAAGTAAAATAAAAATGAACTTTTCAACATTACTCAAATTTCAGTGATCGCTTTTAAAATATTTAAATGTAATTACAAAGACACTTACCTAAAGTAACTTAATTAAGAGCCATCCCTGAATTTGATGTCCTACTTTAGTTTTTCATGTGAGAAATACTGGCTGAAGTAAAGTTTGTGTTAAAGCCAGGTACTTTCTAAGTTTTTTTCAAGTTTAAAGATGTATTGTTATACATATTTTGTTTCACATTTGATACTGGAATCTCTAGGGAGTTTTATGATGTCTTTTCAGGAAGTAAAGCATATTAACAGGGGCTACAAAGGTCCAGAAGTCACATGTAAATTCCTGGAAAGGAAATCATGCATAATTATATTAAATATCAACAAATAACTTTATATTGTATAGGTATAGTTAAAATAAGTAAGATAGAATGTTTAAAAGGGTAAACGAAACAAAAATTGATTGTAAAGTAGGAAATAAGGAAGATTTTAAATAATTGATAATTATCATGAAACAAAATTTCACAGGTCAACTATATGCATGAAAGTCACATATAAATGATCAGTGAGAAAAGGGGAAAACAATTTAATAGCTTAAAAAGAAATAAGAAGCAGTATAAGGAAAATATAAATTTGAAATTTTATAAAAATTAAATAAATTTCAATCAAGTGATATAAAAATGTCAGATTAAATACTTTTGAGTTGGGTAACCAAGCAAAATAAAAAAAAAAAGTAGTAAATAATTTTTGAAAACGACGTTTTTTGGGAAATTTGTCCATTAAAAACGAAAAATTTAATTAAACATTGAAGAAAACTACTCAAAACCAGTTAAAAGTAAAGAAAAAGGAAATATGCAAAATTAAATTCAAGAAAAGTGACAGTAAAACGTCAAATGAAAATCAGGCAAGTCAAATCTCCATTCATTTCCAATTTAAGACAGAAAGCATAGTTGTATGAGAGTTTGTTTCACGAAATTAATCATAATAACAAATATCCAAAAACAATAAAGCAAAAGTAGTATTGAAAATTGAAATTAATATTGGTAGTTGTTTTACCTGATAATAAAGACGTATCCAGAGGAGAAGAGCATCCACAGGCACTAAAATTTTAATATTTTTGGGAAAGAAGAACACAAATTATAATATTACTGTAAAGGTTAATTTCAAAACGTTAAATTAGCCACGAAAGAACAGCTGAGGAACACAGATAATAGCGCCATCTATTAGTGGAACTTGGAATTGCTAGCGAAGAAAAGAACATCTAGGAAACAGGTACCTTTAATCAAAATAAACATCATTTGAGTTTTATTACTTTAATTTTAAAATTTTCTTTTCATTAACAATAAATAAAAAAATTTCGATTTACAAATAAAAGAAAAGGCCTATAGTATAAGTTATTTAATAAGAATATATGTCAATTTATCACAAAGAGTTTACCCTTGTCCAATAAATTTGTTATATTGATTTCATTTTTAATTATTTCATTAATTAAATCACATGATCTTTAAAACGACTGGCTAGTGAGTGAACTCGCACTGGGAGAGTCTTTTAAAAACATGCTCAACTGTTGTGATTGTGTGTTTATCCCTAGACAGTGGCGCCCATAAATAAATTTTTCTGTCTATCAAAAAATTTTATTCTAAAAGAAAAGGTGAGTTAAAGTAGAATAGAAATTAAGAGAAGGGATAAACGAAAAATATAAAAACATAAAAAAATAAAAAAACACAACAATATATTAAAATATAAAATTTCTAAATTTTTGCACCAGTTTTACTCAAAAAAGCAACTATATATTTTAATAGATCGGTTTTATTCAGACATAACACATGCAATAGATTCAATGGAGCCGAAACCCCGCCTCTAATTAACTTAGAGTAGAGGCTGTTACATTCGTCCATGTGCTTTTGACAGTTAAACATTATATGATCTAAGTCACCTTCTACATTGCAATGTTCGCATAAACTTGATGTAATAAGTTTGAGTTTAGCAAGGTGAGCTGGGTAACTTCCATGTCCGAATTTCAGGCGGTTAATAATGCTAATATATTTACGGGGAATATGAAGGTCATCATGCCAAAACTTTGTTGGTATTTCAGGGTGAATATACGAATATCTTGTGGAAGATGTACAGCAAAACTGTTGCCAGAGTTGTGACCATTTTTCCTTCATCTTGTTTCTGAAAACATTGAAACAGTCGTTCAAACATATATCATCTGTTACCTCGATTCCACAGTTAATACTTTGCTTTGCTAATGTGTCGACCAGTTCATTATGTTGTAAACCACTATGCCCCTTAATCCATACAAATGTGATACTGCCACTTATGATTTCCATTTGGTTGATAGAGATTTAATTTCTTTTATTAGCGGGTCAATGATAGTATTTGGACCATAGCTATTTTTCAACTCCATTGGAGGGGATTTAACATATTTCCCTTCCATTGTAGGATCTGAGAATACACAATCTAGCAGTATCAGCTGTTGGAGGTAACTCTGATAGTGTAAACGTCGCATTCTTCAATAATCGTTTAAATAATTAATAATAATTAATAAGCTATATTTAGCTAGGCACGTATCGTTCGCTTTAGAATCATATAGTATAGCTGAAATGGATTCACTTGCAGCACCGATTTCTTCCTCTTTTGCATTATCTGTTAAATAACTTTCGCATACTTTCCTAACTTTGTGAATTTTTTTTATAAAGAAACTTACGAATTCTATATGAACTTTAAAAAATGAAGTTCTGGTATCGCAACCACTAGGTTCGTGTATGAAGCCAATTAGCCCAATCAACCTGTCACGGTGTATTGTTAAATTTACCAAAATTCATACCCGGAAACAAAATTTGAACAAGATACAGCGAAAACAAGAACGAACGATTTTTGACGGTTTTTTCGATATATCTCGAAAAGCGTTATCGCAACTGATAATTACTAAAATAGCAATCGAAAGATGTTTTTAGCACCTATAACTTTCTCATTCAACATTTTTCGATTAGAGTCATACTTTTCTTTGTATTTACGAAAAACTGTATTTTTCAACTTTTCGAATTTTTTAGGTTAAGTTCGCCACCTCAGATCAAGTCCATCGAATCACAAATCTTTCTTAGAATATTTTTTGCTATACAACCGTTTTTGTTTCCGGGTATGGATTTTGGTATACCCTTCTACATATTGATTGAGCTAAATGCAATTCTGATACTGTAGATATTGAAAGCATTGAAAGCTCTGGCTGTACAATTTTGCATCCACTTTCCCCATACTCGGTTTCAATAAAAACACGCTGTTGTATTTATCGGGTAATGATGATAATATAATCAGAAATTCCACATCTTTACCAATTACAACTACATTGACTGATTGTGGTGCCTTTTCTTTAGCAGTATTAATAATAAGTAAGTACATCAGCATCGTCATCGCCAAAAGTATGAGAGCAAATGCAGTAAAGTATGGCAAAAAATAGTCAACTTTGAATAGCGATATCTCGGTCACCGTTGGTCGTACTGGTCAGAAAGAAGAAGCAATTTCTTTGTTTTTTTTCAAGAACATTTTTTTTCCTCTGAACATTTATATATACCTAGGATGGAAAATTTTATTTTCTACAAAAAAGTATTCTTGCAAAAATCTCTTGCATTGTTTTTGAGTGATTTTGAAAACACAAAAAAATAGGCCTTTTCGGTTGGCTCTGAAAAATGCTTTGTGATTTTATCATCTTTAGGTGTCAACTAACATATTAAACAATAAATTATGTAACATGATGGATAATGAAGCCGTTTTCGAGTTACAAACGGAGAGCACCTCACACACATATACGCAGAGAGACAGGGAAGGAGGGAGGTAGAAAGGAAACGATGAAGATATAAAGAAAGAGGGGTGCGTGAGAGAAGGTGGGGAGGGGTAAAGATGAGGAGATAGAGAGGAAGTGAGGAACACAGAAAGAGATAAGAGGCAAGAGAATGTGGAAAGATGGGAAGCAAGATAAAGAGTGGGCGAGAGAGAGTAGATATGGACAGAGGACAGAAGAGACGGTGAGGGTAGAGAAGAAGAGAGTAACCGTTACTTTATGAAAGTTAATAATATGATTTTTTTTTAAATCGGCAGCTACTGGAAGCGGCTGGAACCTCCCTACCCGGTGATGGGCTACCAAACAGCAGTCTGCTACTTTTTAACTGTAATTTGATTCGTAGCAGTAGCAAATGGTACGAGCTCTGATAGTCAATTCAAATCAGCCGTCATGACATGCCTTTAAATCAAATATATTATTGTAATATGACCCACCTATATTTATTTAATTTACAACGTCGTATGTGTTCACCGCCAAAACAGCAATAGAATTATTTATATTTCATTTAAAACTAGTGACCAATCCTTAAACTCTGAATAATTATAAACACCTATGATGATATTTAATCATGTAAGATTTTCCGCAATTATTAATAAGTTTATAATGAAAAAAGAAAGAAAAAAAAACAGCGCTGTGTTGTGATCGAACCGTCGATCTCTTGATTTGTAAGTCGACGCTTTAGCTCACTGGACCACCGACAACTTGTGACGTAATTTTACATGTGTTGATATTATACAGACACTGAATTTTGTTTGTTCTCTATACAATAATTTGTATAAAAAAATGTAGGCATATAAAAAAAAGGTGCAAGTGTGATATATCGTTGAAATCGGAATTTTAACTGCTTTCCAGTGGTTAGAATACAAATTGTAAGTAATAATAAAATAAACAAGTTGTTATGCCAAAATTGCACTAAACGTAATCCGATCTCAACCAAAACCTTTTCAGATCTTCTAGAGCACTAAAGAAGCCCTCGTGCAAAGTTTCATCCAAATCCGTCGAGTAGTTTCGCCGCTATCGTGCTAACACACATACACACATACACACGTACACACACACAGACATTTTACAAAAACCACTTTTTTGGATTCCTGGGACACCAAAACGTAAAGATTTGATGTTATCTCAATTTTCGATTTTGGACCAATTTTAGTAACCTCCCACAATTTTATTGTAGGGAGGTTAATAAAAATAAAACTTTAATAGTAACAATAAAGCAAATATTTAACGTTAAAAATAAGTCATTGTGAGATATCGTTAACGAAACTATGTCTTTGGCACCCTTAGAATTCCTCTCTAGTAAATATTTTCGACATTTTAGGTGAATTCCCTTCATTCCACCTTTTCAAAAATGTTGCAAGTTTAAATTATTTACTGATATCGATATCGAGCTCTAATATTAATGTTGATTATATCACTGAATAATGTAACAAGAAAGATAATGCGCTATATACTCTAATGAAGAAACAATATAGCAGCTACGGAGACTGTTTCGGAATTATTTTTCCTCACCAGAGTGTTGTTACTTCATTAGGGTATATCGCTCGATTTATCTTTTTGTTTATTATTTAACCTCACAATCTCCCATTTAACTGGTTAATATAACCAAAGAATCCACTTTTCGGGCGATAGTACCTCAACCTTTTCTGCAAAAGAAAAGTTTCCTAGCAGTTCCTAATGGTTTTTAGTTCGTGACATTCCTTAAATATTTAACATGTTTACTCGTGACCCCTTTTTAATTATTTCAATAGAAATGTTTGAATATCTACTGGTATTTTAAAATCATCGATTTCTTATATTTTTAGTGAAACATGTACTTAATTTTATTAAAAAACTATACGGATGCTGCAAATACAAGACACTGTTTATAAAACTTGGTGCTGCTTTTTCAAACCCCCAGACCATAGAGGTTGGATTTATATAAAAGTATAAATTCTTCAATTTCAGTAGGAGCTGAAATTTTGAAAAGGACTATGGAATACTAAAGGTGGTTAAATATGTATTTGATCGTAGTCATCTAAATCAAACGACGTGGGTATGTTTGAATGGTTAATATGTGTACCTAGAAAATCAAGTTTCACAGAATAAAGGAACAAAAGAACAGTACACTCA
This sequence comes from Stenurella melanura, assembly GCA_963583905.1. NCBI lineage: Eukaryota > Metazoa > Arthropoda > Insecta > Coleoptera > Cerambycidae > Stenurella > Stenurella melanura. Next base: position 62,178,548 of record OY757313.1, on the reverse strand, counting down.
CAGACCGTGGAGAGGTTAAGATAAGTTGCTTTGAAACAGGTTACTTTTATTTAAGTCAAATCACTCACTTATTAGTGAGCCATACCATTGAGGACGTAGTACGACAGCTATTTATAATCTATGGCACGAATGAATTCTAATTAAATAATATTAGATATAAAAACCAACTAATAGACTGGTGAGTGCAACGGTTAACATTTAATAACACATATTTAGTCCTATTCTGAGAATTTCGTATCATTGCCAAGAAAACGTACACTTGCACTTAAGCAACAAAAATGCTTATGTGCCAATGTGGCACAGACATATCCTTATTGCAGTCAAAAGTACTCTAGTTTCTATTTGAAGTAAAAGCGTTATTTCTAATGGTGAAAACAACTTCTAAGATTCTATATTTTAAAGGAGTGCGTACCTGTTATTCACTACCTTCTAATAATGACAACATAAACATTTTTGCTATCATATAATATGTAGACGCAGAGACTATACATTTGTACAACTATTATTAAAATTACAAATTTTTAATGTCGTAGTAAAGAATAGGCAATAAATTGTGATGAATATTTAAAAATTATGATGAATCTTTAAAAACTAGAGGTACTAATACACTTTGGATTTTAAGTGAATACATTTACCCACAGTTCCCAATAGTTAAGTTAATCAAAATTCATAAACAATTTTCTGTGACTATGGCAGGGCTCATCCAGAGGGCACTCAACATAGTTGGAGGGTCCAGCGTAACATACACGGGACCTCTGCCAACCCTGGTAAAATAGATTTAATACTGTTTATTAAAAACGAACCAAGGCACAATTGAAAATCAAAAAATGTGTTCAAATTGGTTACCACCAAGTCGAATGTAAGAATCCTTTTATCCGTCTTGCACTTCCTGCTACATTTGTTTGTTGTGCGGCTTCAATAATACAGTGTGTCAATTGGTTTACATTATTTATTGGTTTTGAATAGACTTTCTCCTTTAGGTAACCACAGTAGTAAGAAATGTCTGTATTTAAATCCAGGGACCGGAGAAGCCACAGAATGGGACCAAAACGACCGATCCATCTCTTGTGATGAAAAAGATAATCCACCATCTTGAGGTGTCCGCCATACTTGGTTTAGAATGGCGTCACATAGTTTATCGTATTTTACTCTTCACACCCTGTCATGTGATAGACAAATCAAGGGTAATTATGAAGAACAGGTGATCCGCCATCTTGGGACGCCAACTATATTGAATGTAGAACGATATCAGATATATTATATTGCATTGTCACCGGACATATGCACGTGTGCAAAATTTGAAAAATCTAGCTTAATTAGAACTAGCCGAAATAAACATATACAGACTGTCTATTTTACGAGGGCCACACCAAATATCTCGCTTAATATCTATTGTAGAAGAATAAAGTTTTGGAAACAGTTATCCCATTTTTTGTGAGCTATATTTCAGTAAAAAGAAATTTGAAATCCATAGCCTACTTTATGAGATATATTACAAAAACCTGAAAAATAGGAAAACCACAAACGGTTATAGCTTCCTTATTTGAGGAGATACGAAAAAACTTAAAGGAATGAAAGTTGACGGCAAAGACAATAAGAATAATAACGTGTAACAAAAAAATCGAAAAATGCAGTTGGCTTTGACATACGCTATTGTGCAAAAATGGAAAATACATATCTCAAAGTAGGCCATGACGCCATTAATTCCGTTATTTTTTCTCATTCCAACGATATAAAACATGTCACAGAAATTTTAACCGATATTATCAATATTTAATATTTTACGAATACCACAATTCATATAATTGAATCGTAACAATCAGCTGTGCCATAATTAGTGAAAAACAGTGTATACAGTTATTAATAAATTTGACAGATTGTCACTGTTGTATGTTGCGTTGTCGAGTTCTAAGACAATTTTTATATCAGTAATTATGGTGTACACTAATAATAAAAAATTCGATATGATTAGCATTTATTGTCAGTGCAATTTTGACGCTGAGATGGCAGTCACGGTTTACGGAGATAGATTTCCAGATGCTCCGCAGCCAAATCGAACTATGTTTAGGAAGTTAGTTCAAAATCTAAAAACGCACGGTTCATTTTCAAAAAAAGTAGTAAGGCGAGCGCATGTTGCGGATAATGTAAGAAAAGTGAATAGAGTAATGAATTATGTTAACCAAAATGAGGAAACCTCTTTGAGACAAATTCAGAAAAACGGTCGCATAGAAAAAGACAGCGCAAGAAAAATATTGAAAAAAAAAACGGATTTCGATGGTACAAAATGAGGAAAGTTCAACATTTAAATGAGGGAGATAAGCCAAGGAGAGTAAGATTTTGTAGATGGTTATTAAATAAGAAAAGGAATGACGCGCTGATATGTAGCAAAACTCTTTGGTCGGACGAATCAAATTTTTCTAATAATGGATTTTTCAATAGAAATATGCATTATAAGTGGACACGAGAAAATACACATTGGTGCAGAGAGACTGCGTTCCAAGAAAGATTTTCTACGAATGTTTGGTTGGGCCTTTTAGGGACTAAAGTAATTGGACCTTATTTTTATGATGGCAAATTAACCGCTCGTAGATACCTTAATTTCCTGCAAAACGACTTTCAAGATTTTCTTTATGAATTAACAGTGGCAGAAAGATTAAGTTATTCATATTTTCAACAAGATGGGGCTCCACCTCACACTGCTGTAATATGTACAAATTATTTAAATCAAGTTATGCCAGATAGCTGGATAGGCACCTATGGACCCATTCTATGACCAGCTCGATCACCAGATATTACTCCCTTGGATTTTTTCGTCTGGGGTTACATTAAAGACAAGGTATTTCAAACTGCCCCTGAAAATATTGAGGACATCAAAACCAGAATTCGAAACGCATGTGAGGCAATTACTCCTGAAATGCTCCAAAATGTAATGCGTGACGTGTCTCGTAGAGCACGTTTATGTGTCAGAATGCATGGTGCACAATTTGAGCATTTGTAGTTAGAAAAATAAATACACACAATTTCTTTTCAATATAGTAGTAGGTAGTACTGTTATACATAGTTTTTCGTTTTTTTCTTTGGATGTTCGTTTTGTACTTGTATTTTTATTTATCAGATATTTATTGGTCTGCATTAAATTGTAATAAATAATTACGGAATTATAATTATTATAAAGTGAATTTTTACTATTATGGCACAGCTGATTGTTACGATTCAATTATATGAATTGTGGTATTCGTAAAATATTAAATATTGACACTATCGGTTAAAATTTCTGTGACATGTTTTATATCGTTGGAATGAGAAAAAAATAACGGAATTAATGGCGTCATGGCCTACTTTGAGATATGTATTTTTCATTTTTGCACAATGGCGTATGTCAAAGCCAACTGCATATTTCGATTTTTTTGTTACACGTTATTATTCTTATTGTCTTTGCCGTCAACTTTCATTCCTTTAACTTTTTTCGTATCTCCTCAAATAAGGAAGCTATAACCGTTTGTGGTTTTCCTATTTTTCAGGTTTTTGTAATATATCTCATAAAGTAGGCTATGGATTTCAAATTTCTTTTTACTGAAATATAGCTCACAAAAAATGGGATAACTGTTTCTAAAACTTTATTCTTCTACAATAGATATTAAGCGAGATATTTGCTGTGGCCCTCGTAAAATAGCCAGTCTGTATAAAATAAATAATACAAAAAAAGTACATAAAAAATATTTTTAAGAGAAAGTTTTTATTTAAAAAAAAAATATGAAAAAAAAAATTTTAAGGAAAAGCTTTTATATATATATTATATATATATATATATATATATATATATATATATATATATATATATATATATATATATATATATATATATATATATATATATATTTAAAAACGACTAAAAAGTAAAAACATTTTTTTTAATTCATACACCTGGAAACCAAAAGCTTTGGGGGCGGCCAATTGAGCAAAGTAACTATGCAATAGTGCTATATGACGGTCCTCAAAGCTTTTGGTCTCCAGGTGTATAATTTAAAAAAAATATTTTTTTTCTTCTTACTACAGTTTTTTTAAATAATAACTTTTTCTTAAAAACATGTTTTTATATAATTTTTTTTCGACATAAGCGCACTTTACTCTTAAACGATTTTCATATTTTTTGTATACTATTTAACTTAAAGCCATTCTAAGTGCACCTGACAGGGTTATCGGACATGCAATAACTGTTGGCTGTATTTAAACTTTGATTGTGTAAGTAGAAAAAGTTTCTCCATTTATTGCACACTTAATCAACCATACTGTATATACTGGCTGTAGAATCAGGCCATGCCTATCATGAAAATACATTGTTATCGATACTGAATCAACTTATAAAATTTCAACTCCGTAGGATACGATGAAGTGGTTCTAATTCAGCTTGCAAGATTTGACCTAAACAAACTAACACACTAACATTGCAAGTTGAATAAAAGCTTTTAAAAATATTCTAATTATTATCCTATTTGCGTTAGTCTACCGTACTAATACATTCTATTATTATTTAAGATCTGCTGTGGGGAAATTCAGTCGAGTAAGGTTCATGAAACTGGATCTGAATTGGTGAATACGAATATGGAGTTAGGCGTTGTCGAGTTGGCCATGCCAAGGTTAACTCTCGTGTTACACCATATATATTTATTTCAATCATTTTCAATGTGGTTGCCAGAGGTTAATGGAATTTTTTATTCCCTTCTTTGGGATCGGACGAATCATTGACCTGCAGAGAAATGAGGCAGCATCTTGTCTTCGTTGGATCCAGTTCTTTTTTATAAATAATATTAAAATAGAGGTAATCCCAAACGTCTTTGTATTGTTGTTTTCTGAATTGAAATATAAGACCCGAGTCGGAATAAGTTTTATGATTGACGGTTATTTATTGTCACCAGTAATTCTATAGAATAAATCATTATTATTAATAACTGTAAGTTCGTATTTCAAACAAGCTAACCATTATACACTTCGCCGACTTACTGCAATTTTTATATAATTCTTGCACATTCTATAGGATACTTTTCGCAGTTTTTTTTGTAAATAATATTAGTCTTACACATTTATTTAGAAAAGTAAAACTTCTTTATTGATAGATTTGTTCAAAAACAATACAGTTCTTCCTTTAACTACACTGACTTGCTGTCCAAATTTGAATACAATCGGACTTCTCGTTCTTAAGTTAGCGTGCTTGTAAGAAACGTCACGGACGGATGGACGGACGGACGGACGTATTGAAAGTTGTTCCAAACTCGATCAACAACATAGTGATATGAAATTTTTGTATCTACGAGCAATATTACAGGTTTTAGAAGTGTGCCTATCGAATGCAATATACTCTTCGTTTTGTATTTGCGCAGAGTATAATAACCAGCAATAAATATGTGTATCTACATAGATAGAACACAGAACCAGGAGGCCTAACTAATCAGAAATCAGAAAACTTTGAAAACAAAATATACAAGCTATCCATTATATTCTTCGCCGATTTACTACACTTTTTATATAATTGTTGCACATTCTATAGAATACTCTTCGCAGATTTTTGTGTATATTAATTTTAGACATTTTTTGTTTAATTACAAATCAAAATATATATATTTTTTATTTAAATAATTAATGACCTTTTTATTTATTGATCAATTTTATTAATAGCAATAAGGTTCATTCTAGCATTAACTTACTGTCCAATGCAATTGGACTTTTCGTTCTTAAGTAACCGGGTCCAATAGAAACCTGACGGATAGACCGACTGGAGAATATAGTTTCTTTTACGAGAAGTATAGAACTAGTGATTATAAAATTCACTTTGTACTTACAATATGATGTTTTCGTTTAGACTTAATCTGGAGAATATCACAAGTATTCTTGATGCCAATCTACTGTATCATGACAATTGTTTTACTGAGTATTTGCTGCAAGATACAAACGGAAACCTCAATCAGTTAGTAAGAGAATACCCTAAGATTCAGAAAAGGCGACAGCATTTCCTTTCATAGCTGGTGGTATGAATCTGGACTATATAGTGGTTATGGATACACTCTCTACTACACAGATAAAAATAATGTTTTGATTCAAGAATCCATTGTTCACTATATACGCAAATAAATAAATTCTTCGTATAAAACAAATGCTTTTGTTTCAAAACCAATTGAAGAAATAAAAAGCTTATAGTAAATAAATTATTTTTAAAACAAAAGCATTTGTTTTATGCGAAGATTTTATTAATTTGCGTATATATCAAACAATGGATTCTTGAATCAAAATATTATTTTTATGTGGGTACATTCGAGATAAGTTTAAAATACTATATGAATACATCAAAATCGGTAACAAGGAACTGAAACCAATTAACGTAATTACATTGGAAAAGAAAGGAAGTTTTCAAAACCTAAAGAGGCTAAAAGACCACTTGTTCTTCTTCTGTAAATCTTCAAGCAGAGGAAGTAACAAATTGAAAAAATTGAAATCCTATTATAGAATGCACTGTAGGGTCATTCCACGTTAAAGAAAGACTATAAAATATTTATCAATTTGAATAGTAGAATATACGAGAATAATGTATTGGTAAATAGTATTTATTTATTATTCGTTCTTTATTCATAAGTCAATAAGAAGTATCGTCAATAATTTTAAATTTTATTAAATTCTTATGTCACGGTTTACAACTAAATCAAGGAATATTTGTTTGTGTTGATGGTGATTCCTCACATCCTCACTGACAACATAAAAGAGGTAGAAAAAGTCACACATACGTTAAAATTCAGGAATTCTTTACAAAAATATGGACTATTTCTGTGTCGGGTGTATTAAAATGAGTATAAACATTTTCTTGGGGTAGAAACTTGCCTGATGTTTTTAACAATACTCGTAAAATTATGTCACTTAATGATGCAAAAAAAAAACAGATTTTATATAACTCCACAGTCCACACCCAACGTCTTAAAAATTAACAAATCAAAACAAAACTGCAAAACAAACAGAGCTCCAGAAAAAACGAACCTAACTGCTATACTGTTACTTTAGCTGTCAGTTTTGCTTAGTGAAGTTGAAACTCAGTGCTGCCACACAGATATTTCATCTACGTTATACTTTGCATGCGAAAACATGAACGTTACGCTGTTGGCGGGAACTAATATTTTCAAATTACAAACCGAATTTAAAAGTGTTCCTGATTATACATTTAACACAAACATAAATTGTTACATAACCCCATTGTATTGGGAAGCTGCAGAAGGTAAACTTTGGGGTCAATGATTTTGGCGATGCCCAGTAAATAGCAGCAATAGCAATTTTATTTTATACATTTTAGATATATTTTGAAATAACTTTTTGTAGGCTGCTCTTTGCTCAACTTTTTTTTTAATTATCGAACTGAATTCGCGCTACGTAGGAATTATCTATTTAAAAAGTTCTAAAAGTGAATTTAATAATGTCCCTAAAAAGAACTACATACTGCAATCAATGGATACTATTCACTAAGTGCACAGAAAGTTAATATATTTTTAATTTCACTCTCAAAGAGATGTAACTCTCTGCGAAAGAATACTAATATAGGCAAGAATTTTTCATGAAACTGCAAAACTGCTACAGTCTAAAAATTCAATTATTTTCCAACGAAATCAAAGAGTGCATGCATATATGCATGTTAAATTTTAATTACCTATTAGCCTCATATGAATGTTTGCTACAAACTTTAAAGGAATTAAAAAACAATTTGCAATTTAATGAGAAAATGTTATTGAAAAATAATTACATCTAAACATATTCGCTCCGCTGAAAGCTCACGTAATGAAACAACTATTTTGTGTATACATTTTTGTGAAACAAATATTTACATTATACATCAGAAGACAAAGAATGCATCCATTTTTCTAACTAGATCGAATCTTTTGTCCGTAAAATGTAGTATATAGGTTGTCACTAGCACGTGGACATGGTCAGTATCTCCTCAACAGTTTCAAATATCAACAATTATCTTATGTAAAAATTGTAGGAGGTTAATAGCCGTGGCAAGTTAATACTTGCATTTTTTGAGTGGAACATATAACGTGTTTTAGTATATTTATATTTCACTCTTAATTATTATTTATCCACGCATATACCTTTATTGTACCTACACTGCGGCGTTTCCACGTTATTCCATTGTTTCCGTTGCTAAAAAATGCATTTTAAAGGTCAAAAGTAGGAGAGAAAGCCGCTGTACTGTTGACGAACACAGAGTTGTACAGGGTGGTCAATAGGTTGTAACGAAAAAATATTTTTCCGTGTAAGCACCCGTGCTAAATAAATTTGAATTACCCGCGGAAATGCCGACCGGAAGTCAACAAGTGCACAAACGCGGTAGAAGCATCATTTGAAATATCCATGCTACTTGTTCACTTTCGCTTTCGACCTAGGTAAGTGAAGATTGTTTACTTCTTCTTTAACGGATTTTCACGTTTATTTCTTTAATCCTTTGATATTTTGAATGTATTTGATTATTAAATGATGTCATATTATTGAGTTAACGTCGCTGTATAGGTATTTTTGGGAATTAAAGGATATTCCGTGTAATAATTAATTTTTATTAACACACCTGTTTGTGTGATGTCGGCGTCCATTGGACACATGTTAACTCATTAATTATCGTGGCAATTTTGTATTTTGTGGTCGCTTGAGACACGATACCGTGGTGTTTTGCCATTATTTAGATTATTGTGTACGAGGATTAAACTTGGAAATTAATCAAAGGATAAATTAGAATCTTTGTTTCTTAATCGTGTGTAGACAATCTTATCTCATTAAAAGTCGAAATCTAAAGTCGCATTTAGTTCACCTCGTATTAATACAAGAGATCATTTTTTTATTAGCTTATTTTTTGGGAGATTAAAGCCATAATTTTGTTCGCTATATTTGTTACAGTATTAGTTTTTTTCAGATAGTAATTCAGATATTTTCTCTCTAATTCTAACCAAATTTTGTTACCTTCATTCAAATTTTTGGTTATAACCAGTCAGCTATTTTGTAAACGGCTAAAATTTCATGAGAGTAGAGTTTTCTTATTTATTAATTTCATATATTATATTAATCAGTAGTTTATTCATATATTTTCAGTAGTAGAGTAAAGCAAAATTTTATCAATACTCAGGTTTTTTATTAAATTGCTAACAGTTTGGTTTTGCAGTGACCTTCGTCACCATAGTTTTTTGTAGTTTTCTTGTATCTCTTTTTTCTCACCTTTTTAAATTTTTTATATTATCAACTGGTTCTTTACATTCTCCTTTTTCATGTAAAATCCTGGACCAAACCACCATTGAAGCAAGGCACAAGGCATAACTTGAATATTTGGAGTTATCCTAAAAGTATTGGATATCATTCCGACGCAGCGTCTCCTGGAAATCAGCATTGTCAGGATCTGAATATTACGTCCTCCTTCCCGGGTACCCGCGGTCATCTTCAGGAACAGACCTCGTCGGGATTCCACGTCTCCGCTAAGCTAAGTAGCCAAATTTATGTGCAAAATTCAACTTTTGGTCAGAAGATAACTTGTAAACCAGTTGATCGTTTCTTTTTTTAGTTTTTTTGTTAATCTTCAAATTTAATTTTTTTATAACTAAATTTTTTGTCTGTTAATTAATTCAAATTTCACCATATTTGTAGTCATTTGTAAAGTGTTGTAAAATTTTCAATCTTTTATACTGTTAATATATTATTTCTTTTATATTTGATTTTGATTGTTTTCTCCCCCTGATAAAGTTCGCAAGAGTGTTATTTACTGAATACGCTGGCGTCCAAATTTTTATAGTTTATTAAAGTTTTGTTTGGTAAATTTGACAAGCAAATAATTGTTAAAAAACAAAAATATATAACTCTTCTCGCCACCTAGTGCGACTCTCGACCAGCCCTGAGCTAACTAGTTGCTACGCTTTCATAGCTTCCTCAGCAGCCAGCTGAGAAGTTGTGGTTGCGAGGTTGACCCTTATATTAGGGTAAATATTTTTTTCTTAAATTTCTTTGGGGTACCCTGCCATTTTAATATACTCTATTAAAAAGAAAATTTAAAGTAATGAACTGAAGTCACTTTAACAAATAATGGTAAGCTGCAATAATATGCTATTGCAGATAACTAAATATGTTTTCAGTTAGAATAATTTAGAAAAAATCATAGTTTTAAGAAACACAGCTGCATACACTCTTCATGCAGTACAGTAGCTGATAGGAAACTGAGAATGCATTTTATGACAGGCATAACCTGATATACAGTGTGGTCGATTAAGTGTGCAACAAATGGAAAATTTTGTTTTAGTTGCACAACCAAAGTTTAAATACCGCCAAAAGTTATTGCATGTCTAATAACCAAGTTAAATAGTATACAGGGTATGGCAAGAAATATGAAAATCGTTCATGTGTAAAGTGCGCTTATGTCGAAAAAGAAATTATGTAAAAGAATATTTTTAAGAAAAGCTTTTATTTTAAAAAACTGTACTACAAAATAAAAAAATCGGTAAAGGTATTTACACACAACTTCCCTTTTTATTTATGCATGGCGATCACTCTAAAAAATTGATAATTACGAAATGACATTGAAAATAATAATCGGAATATAGTTATCACTATTATTACAAAGAAAACCTGATAATTTTTGGTCAAAAAAATATACAGAGTGCTCATCCAACAACAAAAGTTCGATTATAAATGACAGGTGCCAAATATGGAAGGCTTATTGCGCAAATTACCTTTACAAATGTCCACCATGACTGAATTATTTCTTGGGATGACCACCATGTTCATTTTTCAATAAAAGCATAATAGGTGCATATGCCAAATATTATTGCCATCTGTCACATTTTCAATTCCACATTCACTTAGTGGAGTGGAAGTATAGTGGTGGTTAAAAAATTTCATTTTTTTTTAATTTTTCAAAAATGTTGGTAAAAAAATATTACAAATTTAATTTCTTTTTTGAAATAGGTTTAGAATGTCAGAAAGAAAAGAGCTAACAAGTAAAAAAATTATTTTCCATTCTCATTTTAACACTAGCATCCAACCTAGTCCCCTACGGCTAAGCGGGCTAAACTAGTATCTACATGATCCCCTACGATATGTAAATTCAGTTAAAATGAGAGCAAAGGCCTGAAATTAATTTATTTACGTACCTTGTCTTTAAAAATTTTTTCATTCTAATGAATTACATTTTCATAAAATCTCATTCAGTTTCTTGGAAATGCTTAGCCTTTGAAACGTCCACGATGAGTCCACAATAAGGACGCCATAGGGGACTAGGTTGGATGCTAGTGTTAAAATGAGAATGGCAAATAAAAAAAAATTTACTTGTTAGCATAACCAGAAGTCAGGTTATCGAAAGAATGCAAATATTTCATTAATATTTTTATATATAGTTTTTTCCTTTAGTTCTCATAGATAGATTTTCTTTCCACTGTTTGCAAAATCCTATAAAGAATATGTTTCAGGTTACAAGTCATTTCATTATAAATAAAAAATCAGTTGGCCATAATTAAATAAATAACAAATAGGTACCGTATAACCACAAATAAAATACGACCTAACATCTTAACACGAGCACTTCGATAACGTCACAAAATTTTATCTTAAATATCTGAAACAACACATTTTTCCAAAAAAATACGTTTCACTCAAAAGCTGTTTCTTTTTTCATAGAATGCGATGCGGTAATCAAAAATATGGGTTATTATTTAAAAAAATTAAGTTAACCTTGAAATGATCTTGAAATTGTCCACCATATCGAAATAATGTTATTGTATTTCCCCTTAGAAGCTATGACCTCAAACATTTTTTTGAAAATGCGTTGTTCTGAGATATAATAGCCTAGAGATTGGTTGAAAAATATAACCAGAAGAATTGCACTATTACAAAATTTTATTGTAGAGCCCATGGTGGTAGATCGATAGGAAACAATTGTTAGCAAATAATACTTAAGACAAATAATGTCTTGCATTTCATTAATTTAAATTAAAACAATCTTGCACCTGCACTGGTCCCTACTGATCATAAAGCTTGAAACAAGAGAACACTGGTAAATATATCTAACAGCCTAAGAGACTATCTATACGCAACATATACTACGAAACCACAAAAATAGTTAAAGTTTCAGATTCTAGTTCAGTGATGTGGAATATGGCACGGCTGTTGGCACTAGGTTGTAAGTGTGAAAATAGTGGCTTGCGGTAATGATACAGTGATTTATTTTTATGGTAGCTTTAATTATCAGACTTGTAGCAGGAGATCATCGGTTTGTTTTCATCTTACACAAAATTAAATTTATTTCCTGTCAGCAATAATGAAATATATAATAATTGGTATCAATTTGAAAATAAGGATGTGAACATTATACTCAGCGCTGGTTTATTGGAGTTTTTATGTAACTGTTGAATATTTTATAGGATTCTCATGGCAGTTTTCTAAAAGCAAGTTAATATTCTAGGTAAAGTTGTTACATATGTAAATTAAATCATCTCCCGATAACTGAATTTTGTTTAATATCTTCTACACCTGACCATTGTTTGGAAAACAGTAGTATTCTGTCACTAGCTAACAGCTGGCCAAACAATCTGATCGGACGTTTCTTTCTTACACAAACGAACATATTGAGATTTATTCAGAATTTGATGATTATCTTAATTCGAAAAATATAAAATAAAAGGGCTTGCCCAGTAAATAAATAAATAAACAAATAAAATAATTGTTGCCGCCATTATCAAAATTCACTATACTTTTCAGAATTGAAAAAATAAATAATTTATAGGATATTTGTCACACACAGTTTAATATTAATACAGTACTAACGTTATAACGTTAAAGCATTTTATATAAAAGTTGAAACCTCTTGCATAAAAACAAATGTTTGTTGTTCAGGAACATAACATCCCAAAACTGGAAAATTTAATTGGACGGATCCAATTTGAACGCCCTGAATAATAGGCAGCTTCCCATGATTTGATTTGATCCATTCTAAAGAAGGTAGAAACTTGAATTATTCTTCTATTTGTTATGAGTCCATACCATTTCAGCAGTCAATTACTAAAAGAATTAATACATGGAGGCTGAGTCATAGGGACCTAAATGGAAAGGGCAAGCATCTTCCACCTGCGTAACCCATTATTTTTGTTAGCTGAATGGTTTTGTTAACATATAAAATGACATATACAAAAAAATAAGAGGAGCATTCCTCTACGACTGAAATAAAACTGAAAAGTGGCGACTTAAATACAGCATTAAAGTTGTATAAGAATTGTATTTAGATTTAAAATTTATATTCTTAGTTCTTCAAAGTTTTTTTGTAACCTGAAGGGATGAAAATGGAGATAGAGATTCATTTTACCAAAAACGGTAGAAACGCCAATATATTCAAAGACCTGGAATACACCCCGGTAACTGAAGTCATCCAGATAGAGCGAAGAATCTATACGCCAGTGTAGCAGAGCATGGGAATCCGCTGGTCAGACAGGTGACTGACTACGACCCCAACGACGCTCTGAGCCTCAAACGGCCGAAGTTCCAGATCCTGGATAACGGGTTTCTGTTTCAGCCCAATCTTCAAGCCACGCCGCAAAGACACAATGACCAAACACACCCAAATCACCCGCTCCCGAGGGTACCAAGCAAACAACCAGCTCGGTACACTTACAAATACTTAGATCAAATGTTCAAAATGAGAACCTCCAGCTTCCATACATTTTTGTTGGCGTTTATTTAAATTGCCAATAAATTTTCTAATTTGCGCAGGATTATTTCTAAGTTGGTCACCACAGAGGAAAACTCGCTGAAGTAACTGATATCTAGTATTTAGTGGGACACTGAGACTTCAGTTTTGAGATATCCCCATAGAAAATAATCGACGGGGTTGAAATCTGGTAATCTATCCGGCCAAGGATGAGTTCCTCCACGTCCAATCCATCTGTTTTAATACTTATTATCCAAATGCCTTCTAACCTCAACACCAAAATGAGGAGAAGCTACGTCATGCTGAAAGTATTGTCCTCTTACATTAATATCTTGCATTAAATTAGGCAAAATATTTTGTAAGAAATCTAAATAAACCTCTGTAGTTAGTCTTGCCGGAAGAATATGTGGGCCAATTAGGTTGCTTTTAATCATACCACAGCAAACATTTACCGAGAACTAACGTCGAGAATGGGCTTATCTTATAGTATGAAGATTGTTTTCGACCCAGGTATGCGAATTTCTTGAATTAAATACGCCATCCCGTGTAAATTGAGCCTCGTCTGTGAATAAAATTCGATATGTAGTTGGTTTGTGATAATAATCCACTCGCAACATTATCACCCTGCTTAAGCTTTTCACTTGCTGAAATTGATACGAATGTAATATTTCTTTAGTGGGCACTTATTCGTCAAATACTTACTTCAGGATGTTCTTGAACAATATTAACGAAATTTTTGCGATTCTTAACGTTTTGAACAATATTTCGTTCCACTTTTGGTGATGAACAACTGCCGTGCTCCCTTGCATAGCGATACAGAGTTGAAAATGTCCAGTGATTTGGTGTTCTTCTGCTAGAAAAACGAATATTGCATTCCTCTGCTGCTTGTCTACCATTACCATCACAAAATCCATAAACAAAAATAATATCGGCATATTCCTCATTTGTAATTTTATAAGACATGATTACCTGCAGACTAAGTTGACTAAGTACACTAGTTCTACTGTTTATAAAAACAAACAAGAAATGTCTAACTATTTAGGCCTACTAATAATTATGTAATAGTAAAAGAAAACTGTCTAATGATGCCTATTATAAAATGTACCTAGCTACACTTTCTTTGAAATTAAAAAAAATGTGGTCTTAAATCTTTTGTCAATATTGAACATTATTTACCGAGTTTATATTTACCATTTTTAATTATTTGGACAGTTAATGAAAGCAAACAAAGCTGTTTTCTTCAAATTCCCCTTTTTGACAAATTTAATCGCCTGTAAAAAAATCATAGGTGCGACAAAAATCTAATTACATGTTTATGTTTAGTGATGTATGGACTTTTATAATTGGCACCTGAATGTTTAAAAAATATTACAGGGTGATCTTTTTTGGAATCGAAGAAATCAAATTAAGAAATTCCGGCACTGGAATTAAAAAATATATATAATAGCCAATCTATCAACTGTCATAAATGTATAAAGTGTCTAAAATTTAAACAAAATCCGATCAATAGAAAGGACGTACTGACCAAAATAAATTTAAACCAAAATTAGTTTATCCCCTGTATCGCAGAAATTAAGAGCGACGGGAAAATTTCAATGGCCGTTCCTAAATACCCAAGTGGTGGTCTTCTACCACCCCTGGAAGTATGTACAGTTCCTCATGAAACACCCTGTATGAGCAAAGAAGTAATAGGTCCAGTTTACTTTCGTTCACTGGCAAGCACATACGAGATACGACGATTTTCGACGCACAACGAGTAACAAACAGCTTATGTTCAGGCACCGCAGCACTATACAAACACTACGCTGTGCTGTTATTAAAGCTTCTACTCTATCTATACATCTCTCTCTCTCTCTCGACCAATGATCTGCGCATAGTATGGCGTCAGTTAGTACAATTTCTCCTTATGTTAATTGTTCGCAAGGTTGTATTTCGATAGACCGATTTTTGTAAATAAATCTGTGAAGGTAGATACTTTGTAGAATTATCGACAGTGTTGGGAGTATTTAACAAAGCCAAAGCCAGGAACACATTTTCGGAATTGTGTTTAAATATCTGTTTATCAGTCTGTTTATCAGTCTGTTTGCCTGTGCAAATGTTTGTTCCACTATAGCCCAACCTATTTTGATAACATTTTGTACACATGTAAGATATCTTACTTATTACTAAATAAGAGGCTTGTTTATATCAGAGATGATGGAAAGGTAGTAGAAGATGGTCGGAAGGTGTCAAGGAGAGCGAGAGAGGATCGAACTCAAAATGGAGGAAGGTGAAGGAAAAATTACAAGATAGGTGATTGATGTAGTGTACCTTGAAGCCATGTAGATAATACTGGCACTGGTGAATATCAAATTGGTCGAAAAAATACTGATCGGCAACTTGCCAGTTGAACAAAATTTGGTGTAACGGAAATGTCAAGAAACGCAAAAAGATCACACTTGTCAAAACTAAGGTTTTCTCTATCTTTCTTTACGCCTGTGAGACGTGGGCTGTTAACGACATATGTATCTGGAAGCGTTTGCGAGATTGCTGGACAACATAGTTTGTCTTCGATTCTCTAAGAAATGCATCCCCAAAAGTGACTCTCTAGCATAGTATGCTCCGAATCCTCAAATTTTTTGGCAACAACGATCAGATAGAGGACAATAGATCAGTTGTTGGTTCAAGGACAGCAGATGGTAAGACGTAAGGGAGGCGCCCTCCAATGCGATCAAGAGCTGTGGTGAGGCTGTACGCCTAACAAACAACCGCGGCAGATGGTGTGATGCCGTCAGACGTAGTATACATAAAATAGAAGCCAATTAGAGTAACCCATGGATTAAAAAATATCTGGTATGATGTTATGAACAAGAATATGATATAGGAATAATACACATAGATAAATTGATTTTAATTATATTTCTTCCTATATTATCTATACAATTATCACTGAGACAATTGTGCACACTATGTAGGTTTTGGTCTTTCATCTTTCCATAAGTAGTTCACAACTACTATACAGCATATCAAAGCGCGCGATTAACCACAGGCATTTGTATTTATCTGCTATATTAACTTATCATTTTCCTTACATATTACATATAAATGTAAGTATAATATCTAATTATTTTGTATCCCCTCTTTATAGACATGAAATCTCTAGGATTTTAGTTAAGTAAAATCATCCACTTATATACATATTTAACTAAGCACGTAAGAGAAATGTTACAATAGGTATTATCACAACACTGCCGGTGAAAATTATATAAAAATTGTAGCATATGAATTAAAACTGATAAGGTATAAACTAGTTTAATTAATTTCAGATATTAAATTTCAGTATTTTAATCTTATCTGTCTACCTTGCATGCAGTTAGTTAAAAACTATGGATTAAAACTATAATGGACCAGCGTAGCATATTTGAATTATTAAAATTATTCAATTTAATCCTTGTTTGTATAGGTCCCTGAGAAATTTGTAAAATTAAATAAGCATTTTAATCAAGCTGCACTTAGGTTGTAAAGAAAATACCAGGCATATGCACCATGCAGCCAGTATACACAAATGTAAAATTGCACATTCTCGTTGTTTTCATGTTGCGGCTTACGTAATTGATTTTCTGCTTTCCAATTAGTTCATAATGTCATTTATGAATGTATGCATGTGCGTATTTCTAGTTTTCATATGTAATTTTGACTCATTGGCAAATGGAAACAATATATGGCTTCGATTTTTTACTTACCGTTTAAAAATTAAAAAAAATCAACCACTCGCAGTATGTAATTTAAAATACAAAAAGTATACGTTAAAAAAACAAGTCCCTGTGATTACGTCGAGAAACATTCAACCGATTTGGATACATTTTAAAACAGAAAAATTTCTCAATCTGACACTAAGTGGATTTTTCTTCATGTTTGTTCACAGATTCCTCTGGGATGGCTTAAGCTATGTCTACGAACTCTTTAGCAAACTGTAAGTAGAGATTCAGCATTGATCTCATAATAGTATTTTCGAGGTAGTGGGTACTGAATCTGACATCAAGGGTAAAGATTTAAAATAGTGAATCCAACGGAGCTGCCATATTTCTATAATTTTTGCTGATTTACATGAAAATTGTGAAAAAATTATTTAAAAAACATTGAACTGCATTTAAAAACCAGTTAAAGCCAGAGTTTCGCAAAACTTGATAAATATTTGAACCTTCAGCGCAACTTAGCACTAGCAAATACAAAAACCGACGCAAATGCCTTTTTTCATAGGTTTTTCACTACGATAATTTGTTGTGAGTCCTGTACGAATTTAATTCTCTCCAGTTACTTGAAAGATTGTCCATCTTCCCAGCCACTTTCAGCTTTAAATCTCTAAGACCTGAGAGCTTCCAACACTGCCTGGTAACCTAAAAGTACATAGATCTTTGCCCTTCAAAAGTCTCTGATTATCCAGTAGTCATCATATACATCTATAGCATAGATTTATGCCTGGATAAAATGCAATTAGGCCCTGCTATACACATATCAACACCTTCAGCCATCTTCACTCTATGTACCAGATAAGTGCAGTGCTTAGACCTCGCTCGGCTCGTATAACGATTCTCAAGTCAGCACATCAAAGGAACAATCGAATTCCTTCTTGTTTGGAATTGAGTCAGTGGGTTTGGTCATGGATTCCAAGTGGATTAACTCCGAAATACTTGTGATGAATCTGATCGTCTGATTTAACTGCGAATGCTTGCTGCGCCTTAGGACACTAAGAGCTATGTAATTCCTTATGTACAGATACCGAGATGGTAGTTTTAGACATTTCGCTGCCGTGGGACAGGAGCACATTGCTAATGTGATCTCAAAGGCGAAGAGTTACAATTTCTGCAACCTTCCTTGTGTTAATTCTTATCATTCTATATACTGAAAGATAGAAGTCCTAGGTGACTATCTTGAAGAACTCCAGAGTGAAACCGTGTGGTAGTGATTTTTAATTAATCACAACTATAAGTTCTGACTTGTTTGTGATCCGTCTGAGAACATTACCACATATTTCGAATTTCTCAAGCGTATGAAGCAGTACAGCGTAGTATGCATCGAATGTGTTGCTAAAATCGGTATAGATTGTGCCTGTTTGAAGCCGATTGTCTAATGAATATACTATATCCTCAGAATACTATTAGTAAATTGTATTTGAATGATTTTGGTAGAAACCATCAATGACTATATTTTTTATTTGGTTGCTTATTTCATTATGAATCAGCAGCTCTAACAGTATTCCAAATAAAGATAGTTTACTAATGTCTATAGTTTATCACATTATGTTTATTACCAGATTTGAATACAATATGACCGATTTTACACTTTTCCGGAACGATATAGCTTTGAATAAACATATTATAGATCATCAACTATAACAACATCTTTATCAAAAAATGATCACACCATCGTAAGGAAATAACTTGCTTCCACCTGTATTAATCATAAAACAAATTCAAAATGATATTTTGTTGACAGGTTTAGAATGTCATAAAATGTGAAGATTTTAAATCGGTCGGACTGCCTGCAGGTCTGTATCCTTTTTTGTGTGCATGATTACTCTAAAACAGTTCAAGATATAGACCTGAACTTTGGTACACCTATATTCTATATAACGATATCTGGAACTACATTATGAGCAATTCCATTGGTTGCAGAGTAAATAAAGGAAAATAAGTAAAGCAAGCTAGTAACATTCCAGAATCCTTATGACATTTACCACCCCCGAACACCACCCCACTCCATTATTAAAGATGTTAAAAACATTTAATTGGGATATTCACTTCAGAGTTGGTACACGTATGTATTATAACGACATTTGGAACAACAAGCTAAGCCCGTTGAAGGGTTGGTGGGAGGGGTAAATAAGTAAAGTTAGCTAGTAAGAGTCCAGTAGCTTAGGATATACTAGAAGCCAAAGCCTAAAATTATTTTATGACACCCCATCACCACCTCCAATATCCCTACTCCATTATTGAAGACATTAACATAATTGTGATTTAATGTGTGAATGTTAACAGCAATTCTCAAAAATTTTTGGCATCAGCCACCCCCCATTACCACATTGGGGTAGACGATTTCGAATATTATATTAAAACTTTATGAGAAAATACTGTCACATATAGGAGCGCAAATAGCATTAAGACATTTTCGTTTAAAAGGGCTTGGATGGAAAATCTGGATGTGGAAGTAGCGTTTCTTAGGAAGCTGTGTTCATATAAACCTAGGTCATATTCTATCGGATCCTCTTGAATGTCTAAGGAATTAATTGCTTACCAGTGAAATTGTTTTTTATCGGTGCTGGTATTGGACATATCAAACTTTAAAAAATTCATATTAACCTACATCATCATGCTCATAAAATAATTAGCAAGTAAATGGGAAGTATTGGTGTCACTGTTAACTTCTGAATCATTATAAAATAATGTTTGTGGAAAACTAGAGCAAATTTATCATTTTTTTGGAAACTTTCAAAATGCACTTTTATTTTCAGATATTTCCGATTCAATAGAATTTAGATACTAGGGGTCATAATCAGTTGTTATTAATTACTTGAACCTGTCTGTTATAATAATTTGGTGGCTTCTAAATTGTTCAATATGTCGTTCTTAAAGTTTTTCTCTGGTTGGGGTTTTTAAAATTAATTTTATATTTATAAAGTACATTTTTAAAATTAAATACGCTCCGCATCACATAATCGGGTACTATGAAATATTGAGAATAGCTATATAATTATGTACATAGAACAAAATCTCAAAGAGTAAAGGAATATTTAAAAAGTATAATCCTCTCATGCTGCTAGATTACCATGAAAATATTTGGAAGACGAAAATAATAATCGTATTATTTCTCGCTTTTACTTTTTATGTAGAACTGAAACTCTGAGCAGTGATTTAGAAACGCTACAAAAGTCAAAGGTCAGAACCACATATTTTGTATACTTAGCTATATTTAGATAGGTATCGCTACTTTACGCATCACGCATAATAAAGATGCTATCTAAGTTTTAATCCAGTTGGGAGCGTACCAGAGCATTTCTTGATTATTGATTTATAGTTGCCGAATTTCCAATTTCCATTATCATAAATTATATAACATAGAAGGGGCCATTATTTCTGTAATTACACCCTAAATCCCAATTATTAATAAATAAAACTTTCTGAACCTTCGGGTCTCCAATAAAGTGTCAGGGTAAGCTTCAAATGTTACGGTATAAAAGCGAATTACAGCCATACCTCTCATACTTTTATAAACTATGACATTTATTATTTCGTAAACGCGACAGAAAAGTTGCCCAGAAATTGTGCATCAACTGGAAAATAGAAATGTCCGCCGTTTTGTGAAAATAAGTTTTAATGTGGGTTAGCTCTCTGCTTGAGCAAGTTGTGTGGTCAGACTCTCTGCCCATCGCAAAGCCCTAATAATCCTAAGAGGCCGCCATAAGCTTCATTCCCCATCTAAAAGGTCCCTGGCACTCTGCAAACAAGCGGATATGCACTTGCACTGATTGCTTTGAATACCAAATGGCCAACACAGTACAAGGTGGTTTGTTAAATCAGAGAAACCACTCTAGAGGTGTTAGTGAACTACGAGAAACTTTATTGGTATAAGATATATTCTGTAATATGTGACTGACTCATTGAATTCAAATATATGTACAAACACTTAGATGATCCTAAGAATAAATTGAGCATAATTAACCCTGTAATTATTGACAAACCGTATTATATTATAGGCTATATTTTTTGACAAGTTTACTATAAGTGCGGTTTCACATTATCTGTAGCAATAAACTTGAAATTATTGATTATTGCATACAAGGTGTCCGGAAATAACACCAGAATTTGTTAATTCCTGACTCAAAAATAACAACAAGAGTTCAAATCAACAGGTGTCCGAACATGCTTCCTAAGAGAACTAGTTTGAAGATGGCACACTTTGTTTCCATTTTTGTGAGACGCGTTTGAAATGTCGCGTTTTTATATGTATATGTATATTGTATATGTTAAGTGAATAAAATTAACAAATTTAGTTTCTCGAAGTGCCTTATATTTTTACTATCAAGTAGGTATAATATATACTATATTTTTTATCATCCGCTCCGGGATCGTTATGCTTGAGTGAAAATTCAAGGAAACGGGACATGTTATATAAACTCCATAACAGGACACAGGACCGGTCAAAAGTTAGCGAAGAAAGAAGATTGGCACAGTAAAAATATTTTCTACAGGGTTTCGCAAACAGCAGAAAGTAGTCTACAAAAATCAGTAAAGGTATTTACACAAAACTTCCCGCTTTATTTATACAGGGCGGTCCCTCTATAAAGTTATGAATTACGAAACGAGAATAACAATCGGAATGTGGTTATCACTATTATTACAAAGAGAACCTGATAACTTTTTGTCAAGAAAATATACAGAGTGATCATCCGACAGCAAAAATTCAATATTCGATAAAAGGTTACAAATATGGAAGGCTTGCGTGAATACTTACAAATTTCCACCATGGTTGAATTATTTCTTAGGATGACCACCCATATTTTTCAACAAAACTGTAATATGAGTTTTATTGCCAATTGTGTTAACTATATGCCAAATATTATTGTCATCTGTCATATTTCTAGTTGTACATCTACATAGTGGAACGGAAGTACAGTAGTGGTCAAAAAAATGTTTTCTTTTTCAAAATAGGTTTGAATGTCATAAAAAAATGTGAAAAATATTATTTTTTGAAATAGGTTTATAATATCATGAAACGTGGAACATTTGAGCGAAAAAAGAATTTATTATTATCTGTTCCCTTTAGACAGTCCACTCTTTATATTTTCCAGTGAAAGTTTAACCATTTCTTCGGTGGCAGTTGCGTCAGCTACCTGCCAAATCTGACTATTCTCCGTCAGGTAGTTTTTTAGTTAATGCACTAACAGACCTCTATTTTCGAAATCTACCTGACCTGAAACGTGAAAATCTGCGAGGTAAGTAAAAATCAAATAAGAAAATCTATGTATGAAAATATTAATTCCCAATCTTTGCATTATATTAATAACCTACATTATAATTATACTAGAAATTAAAAAACTCTAAAATGAGTGTGTTCACAAAATCCTTATCTATTCAATCAAACATAAAAATATAACTAAAACATCAATTTTATATTTTTGTAAATCTTAGAATCTCTTTACGCTAGAGAACAGATAGCACTAGAATTAATTTTTTGACAAAAAATATCTCAAACTTTTATATTCAAAAGACCTCACAACTTGAAGTCGATCTGTCATTCTATCTCTTAGATATCGCTTAGTTCCTGAAATATTTTTAGTCCTATTATGAGCTCTTTAGAAGATCAGAAGGCCAGTCTCAAGACTAAATCATCAACTAATACGTTTTAAAAAATGTCATAAAAAAAGATTTACTGTTACTTATCAAATGTTTGACCTACAAAATATTCACAGACAAAAGCAAATAGAATTTATCTATTTAGTAATGAGACCTATAAAAACTATGAATATTTTAAAGTGAATTAGTTTTCTTTGCTTATAGTCACGATAAAAAATATTTCCATGAAAATCCATGAAAAATGAAGAAAGATCTATCTATGAAATATTAATTTCTATCTTTTCTACAACCTACATTCTGATTACACTAGAAGTTAAAAATTCAAATGTGTGTCATTACACAATTACAGTTGCAGTAACCTTTTTCGAAAATATATAAACTATATATTGATTTTCAATAACGTCTTAGGCGCTAGTAAATAAGATTTACGAAGGGCATTTTGAGTTAGTCGAAATGTCCAAATGCACAGAGTGTACTCTAAACAAAAAGTTTCAAAAATGCACTAACAGAAAACCAACAACAGACAATTTGGGGACACTTCGACTCACTTGTATTAAACAAACATAATAGATGATCACCATTATTCACAATTGAACTCAATAAAATTACAATAGACCAGTGTTAATGTAGTTGACAGCAAATACGAATAATCACATAATTCTAAATTATTTGAGGAAACAATCAAATTTTTTATAAAATCTCCTATAGTTTTGTTTTTCCTTTAAAAGAAGTCTAGTTCATTTCATGTTCCGCTTGCTAGGATAGTCCTATTGCCATGCAATGCAAATTTGCTTTTGACCATGTCTCAGAGGTACGACAAAGATACTTGTAAAATCACAAAAGTATTGCATAGTACACTGACGAACTTTTCGCCAATCAAGATGGCACCATTATGGGATGATGGAAATTACAAGTATAGTAATTATACCTAAAAAATTAACTTGTTTTCAAAAATGTGAGAAGAGTATAGTATAGAATACTCAACAGTTACATAGAGACTTAATAATAGTCCGACGGAGAGCATAATGTTTACATCTACATGGTTCATATTACAGTTACTTGGTTTCTATATAATGGATAGATAAAACATTAAAATTAACTGGAATGTTGTCCACCCAGTTCATTTCTACACTTTGACTAGGTACCTGTATATGTGTCGCCCGCTTGTCGGGTTAGAATTTATATTCAAATTAGGATTACGTGAAATGACAAAAAGAGGGTGTTAGCTGACTACCACTTAAGAGTACTCAGGTGCGAAATAATACGTAATTTAATAGGCCATTTCCCAGTTACACAATGTAGAGATTAGATAAATATTATTAACTACGTTGCTTACTACACAATCAAATAACCTTAGGTACAAGAATTTAAATCGTTTCCCTTTTTGGTTTCGATATCCCAAAGTGTTAGTTCAGACAAGTATTTTCATAAGAAATTTTTGATGAAAATTGGTCCTTGATAATTTAAGCGACAAATACTTACAAAACGTTAAGAGGACAGGGTTGCAAAGTATTATGTTAGTCTCTCCAGTGGTAACCTTTTTAATAAAGAGGAGGAACTCAATTCGACCTAAATGTATGACTTTATATTTGTTCAAACATTCCTATGAAATGATGTAAACGATTTCTATGGAAATTATTTGTAAACTGGAGAGTATGTCTCGGCGGTGGTTCCATATTAGTTTCATCTTACTATGTATAGTATAAGGTGAGCAAAAAGCGGATAAATATTATTTTTTTGTATTTGAAAACTTTCGAGATTTTGGCGGAGTCGCCAGGAAACAGACGTTTAATAACACAGACGCACCAAACAAAAAAAAGTCGAGACCCAGAGGGTAGACCCCCCCTACCCCCATGTATTTTGGGCCGCTGAAACCGAATATGATAATAAAAAGGGTTTTAATTATGCAATTTTCCCCTAACACCTTATAACCCTCCTGGGGAGTTGAAATTCCACTTGTTCTAAAAATTTGAAAAGTACATATATTTTTAGGGATATGACGATAAAAACTGATTTGAACCACCCAGTCAACACCTAGCATCCCCTTACAACCCCCAGGAGGAGTTGAAATTCTACTTGTTCTAAACATTTGAAAAGCATGTATATTTTTAGATTTCTTGATACGCTGAAGCCGAATATGACGATTAAAAACGATTCTAATCCCCGATCACCCCCTTACAACCCCCCAAGGGAGGTTGAGTTCTCACAATCTTATGTATTATGTCTGGGGATACAGTTGGAGGGATATCTTTTTTGGAGATAAATTTTAATTTATTTCTTTCTATGAGACCAAACTCTCTTGCTTTTGAACGACCTTCTAAGTCTATGACAGGGTCTGCCAGCTTATCAGAAGTTTGGTTCCTTATGAATTTGAAACTGCACTTCCTTGAGTCCCATATAAATTATTTTCCGGATAACGTAGGAGACTATATAGTAGAGACTCAGAATATGAAAAAGTCGTCTAGAAACATGTTCCGTGGAACATTGAAAGGTAAAAATGTACTGAGTATTTTATTATATAGTACTTAACATGTATATACACCCCCTAAATTTGTCTGGCGATACCGGTGTCCAAGCACCCCCCAGGAGTGAAAAACCGAAAAAAACGAAAAATTAGATATTTGTCTCATCTTTCTGCAAAATTTTTTATTTTTGATAAATTATATATTGGTAACAAAGTTATGGCTATTTACAGGTAAGAGAAATGTATTGTTTAAAGCGTACACTGTTTCCTAAAACCTAGAATAGTTCTCTTATCGCGCAAATATTTATTTTGCTATTTTCGTAAATTCCTTCTAGGCGGAATTTTAATTTTGACAGTTGGCAGCTGTTTACCTGCTGTCAAATTATAGAATCTGTGTATCTCTCAAAAATTCAATGTCAGTGTATAATACTAAGACTTGACAGTTGCCACATCTGCTGCCGAATATACAAAATCACGGAGTTTCTCCACAAAAAAAGCTGATTTAACGGAAACATCCTCTATTTAGGAATTTGTAACATTGACACTTGGCAGCTACCAAATCTGCTCTCAAGTGTTCTGTCATAGTAAAAGATCTTTGAATTTCTCCCCAGAAGTGGCCGATTTAGAAGGACAACCTTCATTTAAGTTTTTTCGCAATTAACGTTTAATTACTAAAATTTTAAAACATCATATCTCAAGAAGCATAAGTCTCTTTGCCTTGAAATTTACAGAAAAGATGAAGGTCAATTAGTATCAATATTGCTTACAATTTCAAGTCAAAATGTTAAACATTACCTGAAAAAATCTATTTTTTTTAAATTAAACATTTTTTATTCTGAAAATTATAATGAAAATTAAAATTTCGCCTAGAGGGATCGATTACGAATTTGGTTCTAAGTATACAAAAAAAACAGCTTGCTTGGCCATAAAATGTCTTCAGAAAATTAATTTGTCTGAAAAAGTTCGCTTTGGTCCCACTGTGCGGCGTGGCGATTCAATTTTTTTTCAAAGTGCAATCTTCCTATCTAGAAGCGAATTAGGAGTTAGAGGACCTGAACATTTAAAGCGGGAGAAGGAGCATGAACTTCTCACCCTGGCCCTGAGGCAGCCTTCGGTTTGCCAAGAACTCTGATTCAATTAAGCTAGGAACCTGGGCCATGGCACAGTATAACAACTATTGGGCTTAAATTCTCCAGAATGATACAGTTAAGGCTCCATGTAAAGAGGGCTTCAATTGAGAATCGCAAAATGGTTGCTTGGACTCGATAGGGAAAGAATGAGACGAGTGGTAGGTTTGATATCAGAATACTGTTCTGATATTAACATTAATGTATAGGGGTCCTAGTATAGATCCCTGAGGAACTTCGGTAGAAGCAATGCCTTCAACAAACATAAACAAAACCGTCTATATAAGAACATGCAATACGCTGGTAAAAAGTTTAAATCATTGGAGACATGTGGCAGCAAGGGTTGCTGTAACTTGAATGAATCAAAATTATTACTATTTAAAAAAACAACATATACTCTTGGTAAATTAGTTAACAACAGTCACTACAAAATAAGAGAATACAATGTACTTTGAATCTTTCAGCTGACCAATAGTATTTGCCATTACGTCTATTTTAGATCAGTTAGAGAAAAGAAAGGATTTCAAAACATGAAAAATGTTGTAGAATTCACTTATGCTACTCATCTTCAAAAGGGTGCTGTTTTATATAGATAATTTTACTTCCACATCCACGTAGTGGATTGGAAGTATAGTAATCGCAAAAAAATTTTCAAACATTTTTATTCGTGAAATAGGTTTAGAATGTCATGAAACGTCGAGATTTTAAATTTGAGCGAAAAAAATTATTTCTGTCTGTCGGTCTGTCTGTCTGTCTGTAACTTTTTTTTTGTCCGCACGTTTTCTCCGGAACGGTTTAAGATATTGACTTGAAATTTTGTACACGTATATATTATAACGAGATCTGGAACTGGATTGTTTTTTGAGGATATCCGGTGAAGGGTTGGGGGTTAAATAGGGGTAAATAGGGGAAAATAAGTAAAGCAAGCTTGTAAGAGTACAGAAACTTGAAATTCGGTGTATGTACTAGAAGTTAAGGCCTCAGATTTTTTTGTAATATTTTTCAACCCCCCACCACCCCTAACCCATTATTAATGGGGTTGATAAAATAAAGTTGAGATAATCATTTGAAATTTCGTACACGTATGTATACTAACAACGTCTGGAATTAGGTTATATTTTGATGATTCCGTTAGGGTTGGGGGTTAATTTGGGGTAAATAGGGGAATATAAGTAAAACACGTTTTTTTATAATATTTTTCAACCCCCACCACCCCTATTCCAATATGAAAAGGGTTGATAAAATAAAATTGAGATATCCATTTGAAATTTGGTACACGTATGTATTATAACGACATCTGGAACTAGATTATAATTTGAGATGATTCCGTTGAAGGGTTGGGGGTTAAATAGGGGTAAATAGGGGAAAATAAGTAAAGCAAGCTGGTAAGACTACAGAAACTTGAAATTCGGTGTATGTACTAGAAGCCAAAGCGTCAGATTTTCTTATAATATTTTTCCACCCTCACCACCCCTACTCCAATATGAAAAGGGTTGATAAAATAAAATTGAGATATTCATTTGAAATTTGGTACACGTATGAATTATAACGACATCTGGAAATAGATTATACTTTGAGATGATTCCGTTGAAAGGTTGGGGGTTATTTATGGGTAAATAGGGGGAAATAAGTAAAGCAAGCTGGTATGAGTACAGAAACTTGAAATTCGGTGTATGTACTAGAAGCCAAGGTCTCAGATTTTTTAATAATATATTTCAGCCCCCCCACCACCTCTACTCTATTATTCAAGGGGTTGATAAAATAAAATTGAGATATTCACATGAAATTTAGTACGCATATGTATTATAACGGCATCGGGAACTAGATTATATTTTGCGATGATTCCGTTGAAGGGTTGGGGGTTAAATAGGGGTAAATAGGGGAAAATAAGTAAAGCAAGCTGGTAAGACTACAGAAACTCAAAATTCGGTGTATGTACTAGAAGCCGAGTTCTCAGATTATTTATAATATTTTTCAACCCCCACCACCCCTACTTCATTATTAGAAGGGTTGATAAAATAAAATTGAGATATTCAAGCTGGTAAAAGTACAGAAATTTGGGATTTTGTGTATATACTAGAAGCGGAGGTCTCAGGTTTTTTTATTAGTATTTTCCATCCCCCCACAACCCCCACTCCCTTATTAAAAGAGTTGATAAAATTAAATTTAAATTTTCACTTGAAATTTGGTACATTTATGTATTATAACTATATCTGAAACCAGATTATATTTTCACATGATTGCGTTGAAGGAGTGGGGTAAGTAGAGGGAATAGGGAAAAATAAGTAAAGCAAGCTGGTAAAAGTACTGCAACTTGAAACTCGGTGTATGTCCTAGAAACCAAGGCCTCAGATTTTTTAATAATATTTTTCAACCCTTCCACTACCCCTACTACATTATTAAAGGGGTTGATAAAATAAAATTGAGATATTCACTTGTAATTTGGTAGACGTATGTATTATAATGACATCTGGAGCTAGATTATATTTTGGGATGATTCCGTAGGAGGGTGGGGGTTAATAGGAGTAACTAGGGAAAATATGTAAATCAAGCTGGTAAGAGTACAGAAATTTGGGATTCGGTGTATATACTAGAAACCAAGGCCTCAGATTTCTTTCTAATATTTTTCAAACTCCACCACCTCCGCTTCATTATTAATGGGATTGATAACATAAAATTGACATATTACTTGAAAGTTAGTACACGTATGTATTGTAGTGACATCTGATTGAGATGACTCCATTGAAGGGGCGGGAGGTGGTAGGTTGGAAATAGTGGAAAATAAGTAGGGTAAACTAGAAACTTCATTTTTAACGTATATGATAGAAACCAACTCCTCAAACTTTTCTATGACATCTGCCCCAAATATTATTAAAATTCTATGACCAATAATTTCCACATACTAGAGTGCACATATAAGTCAAAATGTTTCCTTTAAAGTGACTTGGATGAAAAATCTGGATGTGGAAGTAGTGATTCCTTGGGCAGCGGTTTTTCCATGTTAGCATGGAATTTTAGCAAAGAATTAAAATTAAATTAAAATTAATACTACCAAAATATTTGAAACAAGACAAAACTGAGAATTGATCTTTGTTGAGTCTGTTTTAATTGTAAAAAATAGAATTTTACATAAATAAATGAACAGATATTTACAAAATCGTAAACTTTGCCTTGTCGATGTTTACTACAAAGTTAATAATCATCACGAAAACGAAAGGCAGTGACCAGGAGGGTGGGTTATTCTCCTCAGCTAGATTTATGTGAAAATATGTTAGTAATATAATTTATTAGTGGGTGACAATGAATCCGTGTACGCCCTCAATTTTCTGGTTGTTCTTGACTTTATTTTTGACGCCCATAAATTAGACTAACGGAATGAAAGCATCACCAAGCTCCTAGCCGACTTGTCACGAGCAACAGACAACAAATTTAAAAATCATTTATGCTACCTTGTAGATTGTAGATCGTTTAGGATGTCGGTCTATCATCCCTTCCTCGCATCGACGTAAAAGATCTATAGTACCTTGCTCCAAAAACAATTTATTTTTCTTTGATTCAAGACCGCCGCAAAAAAATAAACTAATGCAACTTTTAACGAAGCAATCCAGTGGCAAGATAAAGACAGCACTGAAGACACAAAGCGGTTTTAACTGAGTTGTGATATAATTTCATTTTTGCAGCTGGACGATTTCTGTAGAACCTACGGCTGTTTTTGGAGATTTGATTTAAATCAGCAATTTCCAAAAGTATATCCCTCTTCACGTTACGTCAGTTGAATGAAATAATAATAATGCCGCAATTTAAAATAAAGTATGTATCTCAACGATTTTTTTACTTTTTTAACCCACAAATTCGACAAAGTGAGAGAAACTCCTTTTACCATTATTTTGGTTTTACGTATTTTTTTTTTTTTTATAAATATGTCAGTTTAATTAATAGGAACATTAGCTACCGCATCATTATATTTTACATTACATTTCCTGTAGTAAGCAAATTCCGTTAATAATTGAGTGATAAGTGTTGATGGCTATTTCAAGATGATATTTATATATGTTGCCAAAACAAATATTAGAATTCATTTGAACGTTTTATTTTTAACACATTTATTTAAGCAGAGGGTTGGGCTCTGTTATCCACACAGATATAGCTTTCATAAATACCAAAACACAAATCTGAAGGTGTGTTTCGTCATTCCATTTAAAATTATCGAGAGTATATAATATTTAAAGGTTTCAGTCTTCTCCAGAATATCTTCACTGCACATCAAGTGCAGCATTCAGCATAATGGGGTTTCTGAAAGCTATTTCAGGAAAGATGTTCATTTGTCAACAGTTCTTATATTAAAAATCAAATTCAGAAGAGCTGCTCATTTGTCCTCAAAATTTCAAAATGCCCATTAAACTTTATATTGCATTAAGAATTACATACCGTCCTAATTTTATTGATTATTGAATTTTATTATTCTCATTATGAAACAAACAGTCATTTTATTATAAGCTTTTCTTAACTTGCTTTCTTGTCTGCCTGTTACAAATTTTGCAATCAAAATTTCGACTAGTTCTAATTAAGCTAAGGCTTTGAAATTTTGCGTATGTATTTGGGTCCGGTGACAATGCAATATAGTATATTTAATATCGTGCTAAATCCAATGTGGAGGACGTCCCAAGATGACGGATCACGTTTACTTCACAACCTCCTTGACATGGGCATCAAATAAAAGGGTTTGACGAGTAAAATACGATAAACTATGTGACGTCATCCTAAGTCAAATATGGCGGATGCACCCGGATAACGGATTATTTTTTTCCTCACAACTCCCTTCATACGGGTATCAAATGACGAGTAAAATACGATAGATTATGTAACGTCAATCCAATATGGCGGACGTCCCACGTTGGCGGATTACCTTTTTCTTCACAACCCCCTTAACGTGGGTATCAAAGTAAAGGCTAAAGAGTAAAAAATAGAATTATGTGGGGTGAAGTGGGGTAAGTGTAACTGCGGGTCTAGTGTAATCATATAACTAACAATTTTCTTTGTGTGGTAAAAACAGACATTCTTTATTAATATTTATCAGTGGTAAAGACTTTTCTTCATAAATCAATAATTTTTCACAGAAATATGGAGACAACAAAATATTTAGAAAGTGTTTAAAATATCCATGCATTTTAATGAGGGAGCCAAGTGTCCAACTAATAAACTAAAATTATGTAAAAACTACTGGGTATGGTTAAATTTAAAATAAAAGGTATACTCTGGGGTAATTTTTCTCAAAGTTTTCAGTTTTGCCATTAAAAATCGTCCAGGGGAACCAATAAAAAAGCAACTTCCTGGTTCCACTTGCCCCTTCTAGAACCATGGAGGGGGCAAGTGGAACCAATGGCTCTGGGGTAAGTGTAATTGGTCGTTACACTTCCCCTAGTAGCACACATCTCACCTTGACATGGAGCTAATCAATGCTGCAGTTGAAAATGATGTCGTCACATTCCAGTCACCAGTTCCAACCCATGGATTTAGCTGTTTTTAAAAATTTGAAATCCAGATGGGGTACAAAACTTATTAATTACCACAGGGATAATCTAGGTGTCAAAATACCTAAAGGAGAGTTTTCCATCCTGATCAGCACTGTCTGGACTGAAACAAATTCAGACCTGTTGAAGTCAGGCTTTCGAAAAGGGGGTATTTATCCATATAACCAGAATGTAGCTGATAGAACGAACCTGAGATGAACCAGAGAGAAATGCGTAAAATATCTTTTGAGGATTTGCTTTTAGAAACTGTTAAACAGTCACCACGTCAATAAATGTAAAACAGAAATGAAAGAAGTTAATCCCGGGAGCTGAAATTATAACATCAAAGGAAAGCATTGAGATGAGAAAGAAAGCTGAAGAAGAGAAGGCGAAGTTAATAGAAGAAAAAGCCCTAAAGAAAATAACAAAAGCAACAAACAAAAACAGAAAAAGAAAAAAATGACAGTAGAATCAGAGTCTTCTGAAGAAGAAATTTTCGTTGATTTTTCAAGTGATGAGTCTGAAGAAGAAACATTTGATTCTTATTTAGAAAACATTGAGAGCGAAGAGCTGAAGGAGCAAGAATTGACAATGGAACCATCAACACTACAAACTCCGAAAGTTGGATTTTGGTCCAGTTCCCCACTAAAAAATTTAAAGTGTTATAATATTGTACAAATAACCAAATTTGCAGAATCCTCAGAACCAGTAGTTACCTTTCTGAAGAAGAGTTACAACATGAGTTCAGTATTTACATGGCCTGAAAATGCTGACGAGTCAGAAGTATTATTAAGGGATATTGAATTAATACTTCCAGAACCGCAGATAGGCCGCCGAGGAGAATTAACTTTTCCCATATCTTTTTCAGCATATGATGTGAAATAAATGCACACTACCTATCCATTTTTACAATGTTACCTTTTCAGATATTTTACTTGTTTTATTTTCTAGTTAAGTTGTTATTTCAGTTTATTTGGAATGTATGTAGGTATTAGTTTAGTTCATAAAATATAAACTTTTTTGATATTACATGTGTATTCCTTTTACAAAAAAACCTAGTAACTTGCTTATAAAAAATAATAGCTTGATGATTTTTTTTTGTTAGATAGGTTTTTTTAAGTATAGCACACTTGCCTCAGACACAGATAAACACTCTTCATATGGCTATAACAAGCTGTGGTTACACTTGCCCCTAATGGCGGGGCAACTGTAACCACACGACAGCCGTAGATTTTTTTGGATATAAGTAAAACATGTGTGAGAATTTTCTAAAAATTCTCGATTTACTCGCTTATTAAAGGTCTACGGTTACTGTGAAACGAAAAGTTTTAGTATTCAAGAGCCCGTTGAATTAATATGTACCTACAAAATCGAACTAACAATTTTAACCGTTACACTTTCCCCACTTCACCCTATAAAAAACATTTTTAAAACAAAGCTTTTATTTAAAAAATGCACTAGATAGTAAAAACTAATGTTTAAATTCATACATCTGGAAACTGGGGGCAGTCAATTGAGTAAAGTAACTGTACAATAGTGTAATATGACCGTCCTCAAAGCTTTTAGTTTCCAGATGTATGAATTTAAAAAACATGTTTTTAATTTTAGTACATTTTCATAAATAAAAACTCTGTTTCGAACATATTTTTTCTATACATAATTTTATTGTTTTATGTGGAGGTCCGTCAAACGTATCAGGGATAACAAATAAAAACTTTAATGATGGAAATGTAACTTAGTTATAAAAAATGTATACTATAGCTCATTTTCCGCTTGGGTTTACGACTATGCTCTACACACAGGTTCAGAGAATAAAGCCCACCATAATTTTCAAAATATATTAAACACATAAACCTGTGGTTTTAGAGCTCCGGTCAGTTTGTAATAGGCCGCAAACAGCGCGGAGGGCAAATTCCTCTCGAATCAGAACTGATAGGTATAGAGAAAACATTGGTCGGGATCGAAATGTCAAAAAGTGTATATGTGGTTGCCTAATAATCATTAAAATTCCATCAAATCGACACTTGGTATTTCATAAATAACTTTTTTATCAGTAATTCAAATGGAGTTTTAAAGTGGGCAGTATTATAACAGAAGTCGGCCAAATACAACTGACCTGTTTGTTTCTTTTTTAAGTGCACGATAAATTCGGAATAAATTTTTAAAATTGCCTAATTATCAGACGATAGGTACATTTGTAGCTATATTAGATAATCAGAGTTATTTAAGTACATCTAATTAGGCCGTATTGACGCGTATTACAGTCATTATCTTTTATCTGTGTAAAAATTTGCATAAAATTGCTTTTGTAAATTGTAATGTATGAAATCAATTTTTAACACAAATCGATAAGTCATCAGAATAATTGTAAAGAATATTTAGAATAAGTTCATCATATAACTACAAGATGGCGCCAATAGCCTTATGTATGAAAGGGGGTAACGATTTCGATTTATGAATGAAATGAAAGGTTTGTTCATTTGTGTTGATTTAAAGCAACTTCAAGCAGTTAAATAAAGATAGTGTTATCACAAATAATGTGAGTGTGAGAGAGATAACGTGTTTCAAAGTTGTTATAAATCAACACAAATGAACAAACTGGAAAAGTGACACATTTAAATTTGTTAAATAAACTAAACAATGAAATTATTATTAAATGGTCAATAGTTTACAATTGTATTCAAACACTAAAATGGCACTATATCCCAAGTATATAATATATACAATAAATTTTGTTAATTTTTGTCAAAAATTGGGTGAATTTTCAATTAATGTAAATATATAAATTAGGTTCGAAGAGTATCTTATATTTCAATGTGTGACTGCTTCACCGAGAGGAAACAACGTGTAACCTAAACCCTGAAGTTACGGGTTCAATCATCCAGTTTTGGCAACTTTTTATTGTGTAAGAATGATAAACCCAATATAGTTATCAGATATTGGTTATGTTCTTTTCTTAGATAGGTATATGCAAAAGTATGTTATTTTTTTTTGGAAAATAGGATACCTAATGATACACTATATCTAGAGGTCAGGAAAAGATTAGTGACCTAACAAGATAGGACAGTCAGACGGAGAAGACGATACAGACGAAGACAGTGGTGTACTAAAAGATAGGTTGGCTCATCAAAATCGACAAGTGCTACGTCACGTATAGACCTCGATGACAGCTGCGTGTGGCTGTTTTTTCCTCATTTTATAGTAAAAAGTTTCAAAATTATTCTTTCAATGTACAAATCTATCCTAACCAAATAGATACCTTATATATAAACATAGAAATACTTCGTGTGACATGTATTACTAAGCAACCTGTTTTTTAGTGACCTTGGCTACTGACAGTCAGCTGAGTTCGGTCGTTCTATGAGGAGACAGTGTTGTCCAATTTTCACTATTGGCCTCTCTTTCTAATGTTACCTTCTCCGTCTGTTTGTCACATTGTGGCAACTGCGCGAAAACTCCAATTTAAATGTCGAGGTCAATGGCGCCATTGCTAAAAGATACAAGGTTTACCGCTGGCTGACCTATTTTGTTAATTCCTCAGATAAATAAAGTTATTAATCTGAGGTTAATTCCCTAATCTTTTCGAAAGTTCGGAGCTTCAAGCATGCGCATACCTTGTAAATGTGTAATAAATTCTGCAAGTCGAGAAATTGAAGCATTTCGTGTTATTTTGTGAAAAAAAGGCGGGGGGATACCCCCGCACCTCCCATTTCTTTATCCGCGACGATTATACTGCCGGCGGCGCTAATAATTATTATTATAACAATTAGATATCAGAATAAAAACCTACTAATCTAACCTAAAGAAATCACACGAAAGAATGAAATTATTTTAAGCAGAATAAAAACCTCTAACATCACGTAAAAAAATCATAGAAAAGAATTAGTGAAAAAATATATTAATCATTACAAAATTAAAGAAAAAAAATCAGCGGACGTAGGAGTTTGAACCCGGGACCTTCCATGATTTTATCTACGCGCTAGCCACTCGGCTGACGGTGAACGCTAGAACAAGGAATAAATATTAAATAGTCAGATAAATGATATCACGTTTTGCACAAGGTCGAAGCTTGGGACTGTTCATGTACCTGAACGCTTCTCACACACACTACGTTCAAGGACATATTTACAACCGTTAGGTAGAATAAAAATTAGGTGATGAACAGTTGCCAAATTTAAATACACATTGTCTTTGCCATTTTCAATAATTAAAACTTTGATGTGTTCCCATAATTTGGATAAAATGTTCTTGCTGTTTAATTCGAAATTAATAATGTGGTTAACTATTTCGTTTTGAAATTTAAACAATATCCCTATATGATATTAGTTGTACATGGCATAAATTATGCACACCTACATTTTAGAATTTACCTAACCAGATACTAGCTATTTTACGATTATTTATGTAATTGTGTAATATTTATAATTATAATTTGTAACATTTATTATATCTTATTCTAAAGAAATTTTTATCCATGTGGCAATGCGGACAACATTCCGACAAATATTGAAACTTGCCAATAAAATAAGATAAGATACATACTGTGCCATCTAGGATTAACATAAGTACTAGCTTACGAGTTTCTGACATTTCGATCCTGTCCTTAATTGGAATTTTATGTTCGGCTAGACATAATTCATATTTATATATGAAATTTTACATCGACATACTGGGCGTTTCAACTAAATATGCAGTAAATGCATACAGTCGAATTTTCGTCAAATAAAAAATGTGAATTATTTAAATTGTTTCAATCGAGATTCTTCTTAGTGCCTCATATAGACGTTACCTTATAATTCTCTAAATTTTGATATGCTTCAATACTTAGTAAAATCTTAACTATGTGATTCATCCACAAATCACTTACACCAGTACATTCATGTATATTTTTCAATTTAAACCTGAACTCATCGTTATTGTAACAAATTAACCTAGCATTTCTATATTATTCTTCTTTACAACAAATTTACAGACGTTTTGTCAAGTAATATTCTAGTTGGCTTCCCTATGCTACAGGGTACGTCTGACAGTATTACGTCACCTGTCGTGGCTGCCTGTTAAATATGCAGCCTCACCAAAGCTCTTTCCCATTAGCTTCTGGGCCATATTGACAGCATCTTATTTTTATTATATTCGTCACTTTTTTTAGGTTTGAATTATTGATTTATGTCAAATTAATCGCTCAAACGAGGAACATTACCGCCATCCTTCGTGTATATATTCAAAATTACTTAACCTTAATATTTCGTATCTAACATACTCAAAATTTGATAAAAATTTGACCAACTACTACGAGTAGTGCTGTCAAACTTCTTTTGAAAAAGTAGTTAACTACTAACTACAGAGTACTTATTAAAAATGCATTGTAGTTGAGAAGTCCTCGAGTACTTTGATTTTGAAAGAGAACTACTCTTTGAAAACTGGGTGTTTTCAATTACATTTGGTACTTTTGTAGGTGCACTTTACACTTACACAGCATGAAATTTTTTTCAGGATGAACTTATGTACTTAAGACACTGATACATTACCTTGTCACACATTATAACCGGGAAGTCTAATATAATTTGTAACATGCGACAAAAAGTGACAAAATGCATTTCTACATCAGTGTGCAAGCAAAGTGTACTAGTGCACCTATACATAAAGCCTGGACCCCACCGTTCATTTACACGTTGCATCGTTAGTATTTTCAATTTTTTAAATTTATTTAATCATTTATTAATATTATTAAAGTTTATTATTGGGGACTAAGAAAATGTCGCAAATTTTGCCACTAAGACTACTATTTTTATATACAAAAACCCATTTACAAATTACCATGTGTCTTTAACATTACTAATATTTCAAAAATAGAATAAAAAATAAACCTCTTTTTGGGGCATTTGTCATGCCCGCAAACGAAAATAGACGTTCCACCGGAGCTGATGATGGCAAAGGCGTATTATAAATATTATAACATATAAATAATTTCTTAATAATTGGTAATTCAACATTTCAATGGTGCCGCAAGAATTGACGAAGTATGTTAGAAATTGCAACTTTATTTTATTGTCCAATTCAGTCTATTTGTCTTGGTCATTCGTGGTGATGGCTATATTAGCCGTGGCCAGTGTAGTCGTGATGGGTTCGGTAGATTCGTCAAAATCGAATCGTTTTTTTGAGTTAATTCTCTATTCTATTGCTTTCAGGCGATTGTGTATTAACATCTTCATCATTTTTTTAAATATTTATAGTAGAATTTACCAATAACCTACTTAATACTAGAGCAGCCCACGGCTGTTAAAAATGTTGTTTCTTGATTCTCTAGGTATCTTTGAAATCGATTCTTTACCTTTCCTATCAGCTGTATTAATATAGCATTCATATACAGGGTGTAATCAGTTTCATGTCATTAAAAAAACTGGTAATGGGGACCGACTAGACAAACAAAAAACCTTTATGACTTTTCCCTCT
Source organism: Stenurella melanura (assembly GCA_963583905.1). Taxonomy (NCBI): domain Eukaryota; kingdom Metazoa; phylum Arthropoda; class Insecta; order Coleoptera; family Cerambycidae; genus Stenurella; species Stenurella melanura. The sequence goes on along the minus strand of OY757313.1, from coordinate 62,139,960 downwards.
AGGGGCACTTTGAAAAAACTGACCTGTGTTAACATATTAAATATTTTTTTTAATATTAATGTAGAAAATAATTGAGAAGCACTGCTTTTCTTGGTAAAAGGACTTGTAGTTTCCAATTATACAAATTTAAAATTGTCATAAAAAAGTGCAGTCCTCGGCGTCACACGCGGTGTCAAAGCAAAGGCTTTGTTTGGATCATCGACCGCCTTTGATGGACCGCCTCAACCGAAGGCAATTATAAAGAGGTAAATAATTCGTTATCTTTTCCTGCACAACTGCAAGCAAATAATGGCCATAGAAGTTTAAACAGAGCATTTCTTTACATGTGTGTCTTTTAATTTGGAACAAAATATTGGATTAATGTTTATAATTTATAATATTTAAATGTGATTTATTAACGTTTCTAACATAAATGAGTGTCCTGGATTAAAAGCTTACCTAAGTAAATCATTCGAAATCTCTGCATCTGCATCAATACACAGTTCGGTACGTGTAAGGACACACGTACTCCGTTCAACACTAAACAATAAACTATCAACTAACGCTGTCAATAAAGAAAAATAAAAGAGAAACTTAGTCTAAAATCCAAAACGAAATACAAAAGAACGAACAAGTAAGTTGTGTCTGTACGTAATCAAGAATTTAACGACTTGAACGGAAAAGTCAATAAAATAAATCTTAACTATAAATACACAGTGACCCGAAGTTCAAAAATAACAAAAACAACGAACGGCGGGGCGGGTTGGACGTGTGTACATAACTAAACACTCATAGTAACTAAAATATGGCACAAGGGAGAGTCAGAGTATAAGGCAAAGACACGCACGACGATCTAAACCTACCTCAATATTCCAGCAGTTCTCAAAAGATTTTATTGAAAATTTGCGAAATTTTTGTTTATTTTTTTTCTCCAAAACTATAAGCTTTAGACCCCATGTTATATAAGGTTTTTTTGTTTGTCTTGTCGTTCCCTACCACCAGTTTTTTAATGACATGAAACTAATTACACCCTGTATTTCAGGTTTTTAGTATTATTACTTCCCTCGCATACCGAAGGGAAGTATTGTACGCGAGAAAAAATCGCCCTCCGAGATTCTTTCGGATTTTCACGTTTCAGATCATGTAGATTACGAAAATATAGGTTTTCAATTACGTCAGTCTGCCTGCCTGTCTGTCTGTCGGTCTGTCTGCCTGTCTGTCTGTCTGTCTGTCTGTTTGTTTGTCTGCCTGCCTGCCTGCCTGCCTGCCTGTGTCTCTGTCGATCTGTTGGTGCCTTAGCTATAAAACTACTTGACGAAGAACAGTTAAATTTGGTAGGTAGATGACGCCACTGCCACCGAAGTAATGGTTAGACTTTCCCTGGAAAATATACGGGGTGGACCGTCTAAAAAGAACAGATAATGGGAAAAAATGGTCGCTCAAATTAAAAAAATCCACATTTCGTGACATTCTAAACCTATTCAAAAAAAAGTAAATAAACAAAAATTTAAAACAGAAAAAAATTTGAAATTTTTCAAATTTTGTATAAAATGGATGGAAACAATTTTTTTCTTAAATTTAAAGTTTCTACGTTTCATGATATTCTATACATATTTTTTTTAATTAAAAATAAAAAAAAAACATTTTCTTTACCACCACCTACTCCTACTATAGAATGGATCATGGAAAAAAATTCATTTCCTCAAATTTAAAATTTCCACGTTTCATGGCATTCTAACCTATTTTTAATTTTTTTTTTTGAAAATAAAAAAATGAATTTTTTTTATAAAATGGATGACGGAAAAAATTGTTTTGCTCAAATTTAAAATTTGCACGTTTCATGGCATTCTAATGATATTTCAAAAACAAAGTTATTCGAAGATTTAAAAAAATATTGCTTTTTAATTTTTTAGCTAATACGGTAGAAAAAAATTGCTTTCAATTTTAAAATTTCCACTTTTCATTACATTCTAAATCTATTTCAACAAAAAAATATTTTTAAAATAAAAAAAAAAAAAATGAAAATTCTTTTTCCCCCACCATTATAGAGTAGATGATGGAAAACAGTTATCAGGTTTTCTCTATAATAATAGGGCTAACTAGATTGCGATTATAATTCTCATATTACGTAATTTCTTAATTAATCATTTTTTAAAGTGACCGTCCTGTATGAATAAAGAGGGAAGTTCTGTGTAAATAAGTACCGATTTTTTTAAATTTCAGTTAGTCTGTTTCTAAGTGTGATAAATGTGGGAAGAAGATGTCCAATTTATTAAGCACATTTCTATGAAAGACCTAAAAACAGATTCTATTAAAACACATAAATAGTAGTTGCAACTACTTTAGTAGTTAAAATTAATTAGTAGTTTTAACTACTTTTGAATAGTAGTTTGAGTAGCGGATACTCAATACAATATCGATGTATTCACAACTACCTATAAGTACTTGTAGTTAGTAGTTAAATTGTAGTTACACTACAATTGCAGTTAACTACTAGCTCTGAGTACGAGTCGGACTCGTGCTCCACGGTTTTTATACCGTAAACAATATACAGTTTACTATTCCATTCAACAACTATGAGTAAGAGACAGACACATAATATAAACAAGCTAACCATTATACTCTTCGCCGATTTACTGCACTTTTTATATAATTTTTGCACATTCTAAAGGATACCCTTCGCAGTTTCTTTTGTAAATAATATTAATTTTAGACTTTTTTAGTTTAATTACAAAACATAAAAAAAGTAATTTACAAAATTAATAACTTTTCTATTTATTGATAGATTTTGTTAAAAAGTAGGGTTCTTCTTCTAGTTAACAGTAACTTACTGTCCAAACAATACAGTTGGACTTTTAGTTATCGTACTTACAAGAAACGTGGCAGACAGATGGATGGAGAGACAGACCGACGGACGGACGGACGGACATTGTGAAAGTAGTTCAGAATTCGATGACCAACACAGTGACATGAAATTTGTTTCTCTACGAGCAATATTACCGGTTTTAAAAATGTGCCGATCAAATGCAATATACTCTTCGTTTTGTATTTGCGAAAAGTATAATAAGATAGGAACACTCAGTTCCGTCTTCTCTATCAGTCCACGAAGAATAAATTTCAACTTTTTAGCAACCCACAGTATAAAATTGACTCAAACGAAAGATTTACGAAATTAGGTAATTGTAAGAATTGTAATGTGAAAAATGTTGGACTAGCGAAGAGTCTTACGATAACAAGATTCAAGGAGCATATGGCTCATCTCAAATATGGGAGAACTAAAAAGTATTTTGTTGTTCAACATGACTTTGTTAACAATCATACAAAAGATATAATAACTTAAGGGTAATTAGAAATGTAACAATGCAGCTGAATGCTTTTGAAAGCTTAAAAATTGCAAAATATAAAGATAGTATCAATAGTGACAAATGGTCTATCCCAAACAATCCGCGGTTCGTCGAGCCGGCACAGGCACATAGTACATGATTGGAAGCTAGATAGGTACCTAAGTATACAGGTAAGAAGAATTTAATTTGGGATGGTAGGATTTATTGAATTTAGTCAACCGTGATATTAGTTTAATATAAATACAGGAGTATTCTCAGTTAGTCGGTGGAAAGTCGATGGGAAACATTAACTTAAGAATTGTACATTAGTCTTCATAATCTCCAGATGATGCAAGCATGGTGGACGAAACGCGCGTCTAGTGGAAGTATTCAAGTTATGCGTTCCAAGTATTTTGGTGTTTAGTGAAAACTATTTTAAAGTCAGCGTTAAAAAGAAGGTTCCCACCCACTCCAAGAAGAAAATGCATTAGATAGAAAGTTGATACCTGCTGTGATTGTAAAAAAATTTAATGTGGTATTAACATGATGGGATTGGATATCTTTGTACAGAAGTGGCAAAATGACCAATAAAGAGTAAGAAAGTACCCTTGTGGTTTGTAAACGATATTCGAACTTAACATCATCGTTAGATTGGTCAGGATAGGTCTGTCATTCGGCCGCCTCGTTCGTTAGATATTAATCCTTTAGACGTCTATCTTTGGAGGTTACTTGAAGTAAATATTTTATAACGTTAGTTAATATAAGGGAAGTACTTCTTTAATGGATGCGGATGCATTTTCAATGATGAATTGTCACATTGGTAGGAAGATCAGAAAATCTATAAGTCAAAGACTAAGTGCTTAAATTGAGCATTTTCTATTATTTTTTAGTAATTCTATTTTATTATCAACAAATTGTTAAATCAAATTTTAAAAACTGTATTTATCTCGGCATTTATTTCCTGACTGAAATCCAAACTGAGAACAGACAAGAGCCTTTTATTTATGGAAAATTCTCAACAACGTTTAAATTTTGGTCTTGGATTTATGCCGTTCTGAAGCGCCCCAGAATGAAGGAGGAAAACTTTCAACAGATATGCATTTCCAAGAAAAATTATGATAGATAATCAATCCTTCATGTGAATAGTCCCTTTGAATATAATATTTTTGTAAATAAATTCAGTTTAAGGTACTTTATTCTTCAGCAGAACCAAATGCATGTTGACAAAAAAAATCCAAGGATTTTTGATATTTTAATTAAATCTTAATTTTTATTGAATATGTAGGTTTTTTGTTCTAATTTTAGCCTTAGCCCTCATAGTCGTAATGGATAATAGTGTTACACTGATAAGTATCAAATACGAAATAGATAAATTAATTTTAGAATTTTTTAATTTCTAAGACTCTAAGTATCTATTCTATGGTATTAATTTCATAGACTACTTTTTCTGCTATTAAACCTATAAAGATTATATTTTATAACAATTATATGCAAATAAGTGATAATACACTTTAAAATATAGTCTTTTCTTAGTCCGCACGCACGCCATTGGCGGAAGTGATAGCGCGTGTTTAAAGCCAACATATACCTTTCGACTAGGTTCTTAGGCAATCAAAATGTTAGCAGGGAAGAGTCACCGGACTCATGTTCATAACAACTTCTTGAACCATTGTTAATGGTGAATTTCTACTGATAATTTGGCGGACGTCTTTTAAAATACTCATCATAATAACAATAAGAGAAACTAAAGAGATAGCCCATATATTACATTTTATTACTTATTTTTTTTTACGATGTTTAAATTTAAATTTGTTGTAAATCTTGAAAAAGCGATATCCTCCTAATTTGAGTAAAATCGGTTAATATAAACACGCGCCTTCAAGGTCATGAAATTCCCCATGTATTTCTTATGGAAAAATACATTTTTTTTGTAAATTTACGACAGAACTGTGACAATGAAGTGAAATAATAATTTCAGGCAAGTCTTCAGAATAGTTCAGAGAATTCGAATTAATAATTCCGTTTTAAATTAATCCTCCATAAGACGCTTTTATGGGTCCCAAAATGTACCACATGGGGTCATATTGAGTTCTTAAAAAAGGGTCATAAGATGGTTTAATTTGAAAAGGAATTGTTAATTCATATTCTCTCGCCAATGACGAAGAGAGTACCTGTGTGCGATTTTTAAATCACTACATTTTAACGATTCTATTCATAGGCTTGAAGGCATGTGTTAATCAAATGATGAAGAGATCATTTTTTTAGGATTTGGAACAAGTTAAGTGGGTATTCTTGAACCACCTTACCGAGCACACTAGGCGTAAATAGTATAATTCTTGATACGAAAATTAAATAAACACACAGTATAAATGGTTATTTCCATTTAATATTACATAGGCATCTTTGTGTGAAAATCCATACAAAAAAATAGACATATTTTCGTTGTCAACAACTTACACATTTTTCTAAAACACATTCTTGTGCCAAGGATTTTATTTTTGCACGAACTTGTATTTAAAATTGAAACACACAATATATTTAGCTCAATGGCTGTATAAATACGATCCATTAGTAAATGTAAAAATGCGTCTATTGCATATTTTTACATATATCAAAAACAATAAGCACCAAATTAATGTATTCAGGGTAGATTAAATGTATGTATATTACGAATCTGCTGAATTTGAATGCTGATGACATTGACCGATACGCTTATGGCGAGATATATGAGCATTTCAAGTTGAGCTGAGACTGTTAATATATCATGTTCCTAGTTTGAAATTGAATAGCGTCTCGCTAAACATAAAAGCATCGATTGATGTAAAACTTGTCTTCACTTTTTATATAGCGATTGTTGAATAAACGTTAGTCTAAATACGACAGATTGTGTTCTTATATAAAAACTACAAAAGTAAATGTAAACATTAAACTCTTCGTAGGATTATTGAATTTTCCACATAATTGTTGAACATTCTATACAATAATATAAAAATAAGTTAATTTTTTTGATACACTGCTACATCTGTTACTTTAATCATCTCCCGATAATTGACAAAATGCCGATTTTGTAAAAATAATTGGGATCTTCCTCTACATAACACTAACTTCCAATGTTAAGTTTCAAAACAAATGATTTTTTCTGCTTTTAATTATCGTACTTACAAACGCGACGGACGCACAGATACGGACGTTTTGAAAGCAGTTCATAATTGTATGACTAACACAATTATATGGAAACTCCTTACAATTTTTTTATAATTCGACCCTTACTGAGCCGCTACTCCCCAAATGTGTCTATGCCCCAACCTATTTATCGTTACATCTATACCCCTAGTCTTTCATAATCTAAACTAGCTTGTTTGAAAAATAAAACAATATACACGAAAACAAAAACACAAGAATAAGTATACAAAAAAATAATAGTTCAAAGGCCTTTGAACTAACATGCCCCATGTTGGGATTTTGCTTCGCTTGCATTAAACACCGCCCGCTAGATGGAGCTTCAACCATTTCGTGGTCTTGGGATTTCGAAATGCTCCTATGGATATGAGGAAATTTCGTGCTTGTTGTCTTAGACTTGGGCTCGAAACTGCAGTCTTCAAGCGGTTCGGGACGGCTGGCACGAGAGTTCCTTTAACTACAATTAAATCTTTCGGCTGGCGTTTGTTGCAATCGAAACCAAGCGTTATGTGGTAAACTGTAATTTTTATACTTAACGCTGCCAGACTTGCAATTGGTGCAGTTTGGTATTATCCGTATGAAAATAAGGATTCATAGAGGTGATTGACAGAAATATTACGTTTTAAAAAAATAATAATATTCACAATTTTTAAACAATTAGGAACACACAGAACCGCGTCAGATGCTATTGATTGATAACATAAAACCTAAAAAAGCCATTCATAAAAGGTACAACTAACACTATTGTCCATTAGAACCACATTGCGCGTGTAATGCTAAATGAAGACAACAACTAAAAACAGTAGTAAATTCTGTCAACTCCAACTACTAATAATAGAAAAATACCTAACAACCTATAACACTTTTATATACCAGCAACCGGTCAGCTCATACACAGAGCAAGCTATGTAATTAAATGATGACAAAGGCCGGTAAGGCGGAGAGTCATATGTAACCGGGTCCCGGAGCATCTGGATGTGGTAGCCCAATTATTGTCAATTCTAATTTCGCACCAATCACTTCATAACCCAGCAACTCTTTCGAGTTGGTGACTAGTCACAATCAACTTTAGTTGAGGTCTACTAACAGGATTTGACCCTCGAAAAAGTCTTCAACAAATTCTGACTAACATCCTCGGCTACTTTATACGCTCCACATCGAGGGTTTTTCGTTTCGTATCATGAAAATGATATACCTAGTCTTACAAGATACACCGGCATTATCGAGTAGTAATTAACTAGGGCTGCTCACGACACCCTATTCAGAATCCCCAAGAGGTATATTTTGGTCGCATATTGTTCAACACACCCAACGACTTATCACCTTTTGATCACAGAAAAGCATATGCCTTTTTACAGACAATATCGACCTACTGATGATGAGGGGATGAGTAGATATGCCTATGGTACAGTTTTATATGGTGGTCTTTCTGCCTGTGACCCTGACCTTATTCCGAAAGTCTGCGTCCATCGGTGCTAATCGCAGAAAGAAGTGCAACAAGTAATCAGTACGAACAACTGTCAATATTGTGATGTTTACTGCTGTTAAAATACTTATTTTATCGTTACGCACAAATGGCAATGGTGAATTATTTTGATTTATTAAAACACTTATATTGTTTCTACCACTGTATTTTATTGTAACTTAACGCTACTATAGTTTCGATACTTCAACATATGTATCATCTATCGAAACTATAGTAGCGTTAAGTTACAATAAAATACCATGGTAGAAACAAAATAAGTGTTTTAATAAATCATTATGATCGACTACCACAAAGTAACGGCTAAATCCATCCATTTTTTTGCGAATTATTTTGTTTTTACGATTTCAACGATGGCAAATTTTACTTAACATAATGTCGCCAACAATATAGTTTTTTCTCCTCTTCACCCGAATATCTCCACAGAAATGTAAGTTCCGTTTACTATCGAGATGTCACAGTTGGCCAATTACTTATTACTTCAATACAAAATCTAAAACAAATTTCTGAAAACCCATACAACCAATCAGGAGCGGATTTAGGGATGAGTGATTCCAAAAGAGCAAAGCATTTTTTGCAATAGTTTGGCCGAACATTTTTTGGTTATTTCGTTGCAAATTATGTCAGTAGTGAAGTAATAAATATTGACTTTCAAATTAAGCTCATCAAAGAACGTTGTCTCTTCAGTTGAAACGATGGATCCATATTCCATTTTATAGCAAGCTGGGACTTCATATTTTGTATCATTGTATGTTTTTGATTTTCTAAAACTAGAGATTTCTCCTTACGATCTCTAAAATTTATACTGGTTCAACAAAATCGATATCAAATGTTTGTAAAATACTCTTACTATATTAAGAAAAATGGGAAATATGATCAAGTGATTATTTATTTTGAAAATTTACAATATTTTATAAACATTTAAGAAATTGAGGATTAGTTTTCGACATTATTTTAGTGTACCTGGATTCCCATGGGCTCTCAGACCCGGGTCCCCTGGCATCACATCGAACTGCCCGATATTGTGTCCGACACTGGAATCAATTAATTCAAGAAATTCTACTGGTTGCTGCAAGATATTTTTTATATGTTTTTATTATAGTTTTCCAATAATAATAATCTAAACCATTATTATTAAAGGCATTATATAATACACTTCTTATAAAAGATCCGTGCCAGTCTGCAATGATCAACAATTACATGGGTTTTATATTAAATATTGCATAATAAAAAGCATTTTTAGGAAATTCTACGAATTATAGTTATAGAAAACCACTGTAGCTAATATCAATCGTTTAATTTAAATACATTAAAAGATAAATCCATGATTTATTAACTCTTAATAGAGTATTGCGACAACTACAAAGGGACATACGTAAAATATTCCTAATATAAAAAGCACGTTATAACCTACTGAAGGACTAGAAGTTTGATGAGCTGGTTTATCTAATTATATTAACACCAAATGTTTCGTTTAAATTATTCTAATATTATTCACCTATTGTGATGACCAGGATTGATAACAATCATGATTAAAAAAAAACGATTATTTTTTTTAAACCTTAAAAAAAAATCACGGTTTATAAAATTTTTATTGATTTTTTCAAATAAACATTCCAGTAATTCACATTAAAAATGTATGTAGTTCTTATATGAACAGAGATACTCAAGTACACAGAGTATTTTAAAATAATGTCCGCATTTATTTATTAACGTAGGTATTTCAGGACTTTTAACCAATCGCATACAAAATTCAGTTATGCAATTATGTCAACCCAATTAGTTTGAACAGTTTGAATGTTTAACTTGAACATCAGATTTAGTATCAGCTACTCTGAAAATACACAACACTAGTATTAATATACAATTTCATCCTTGGATCTTTCGCTACATTCTCGAATACAAAATACTTTTCCGACTTTTGCTCCCCTTATACTAGACATAGTTTGATAAAACTAATCAGGGATGACTGCCAATCCATATTCTACAGCTTGCAGAAGATTTTCATTGATACCGCTTACACCATTTCAGAGAAATTATTGAATAAGCATTGATGGAATTGAGAGCCCCACCTTTTTAAAAATATTTTAAAAATTTGATATATGCTAATAGAACACTGAAGACAAATTTAGTTGGCTAATAGAGGAAAAAGAACTAAATAAAGCACCTGCTTGAAGGCTTGATTTATTTGCTCACGATGTTACAAGAAACTTTCACAAAAATGTGGGTAAATGAAATGAAATGTAGTATGGGTGTATGTTCTTTTACTTAGATTTAAGACAAAAGCTCAAAGTAATTGTGACATCAATGTGAAAAATGCATAATAATTGCACCACATATTCCAAATAGGAGCACGGCATCACCAAAAACTTAGTTCTTCGGTGGCATTAGCTCAACGTTTTGGTGGTGGCAAAGAGGAATTTCTTCTCCTCTTGCCATCTGGCGTTCTCCGTACATTCAAACGTCCTCTTTCCAATTGATCGAGCCAAAAAATGAGGGAGAGTCACTAGGGAGGACGAATTTCTTGGAGAATTTGGCTGCTATGTTACTGCGATGGGTTGTCCAGGGAACTTGCAGCAAACATCGTCAGACATTTCGAGAGTCTGATCTTGTTCACTACCTCACAAGCACCTATCCTTAACATGCCTGGATGGTTCTCATTTGGTTGGTTTACAGTTATAATTTTTGGTGTTAATTTAAACCCAGAGCATATTGTTTGTAGATTGTCCAGCATTGTAGCTAACTGCAATCAAGGTAATCATCTCTAATAATACAGTCATGGGTCATTCCACTCCAGATTGCCAAATGCCGTCCTTGTACTGAGGCATTCATAAATTCATGTCACATTACAAGATTTCTGTTTGTCCAGCATGTGGCACACAAACCTAAATCTGCACACCTACCCAATAATAGGTCGCATACGTACCCGAAATCTGCACACAGACCTAAGGCACGACGAAATTTAATACAAACTAGTGCTCTTCTGGCATGGGCCTACAGCGTGATGACCCGGGTTAATTACTGTTAGTACTTTATTGCGACTTTACAACAACGGATTTAATATAACTTGGCCGCTAGACCCTGCAGCGTGTTGGGTTGGGATCTTTTGCTTCGGCAAGTTAATTATTCGACGCCGGTGCGTAGCTGAAGTATCCCACGAATGCCATTGACGCGACGACGAATCGTCGTCTCGTTGTCATCGTTACACTCTCGTCCGCTTCGAAAGGGTTTATGTAATGATTAAAGACTGTAAAAGCTACGGAAACTTGTATATTATGTCACACTGCCGTATTTGGGCTATGTTATTTACTGAACTGAACACTGGGATAACATCTCTAAACCGTTTACCCAAGTAAAACACGTTACATACTGTAATCCAACAAATAAAGGTAACTTAGGCACAAAATATTTTCATGCCTTCTTGATAAGTTAACGCAAATTCAATTTGTGTTCTCTGCTACTACGTCCTTTAACAAAATCTGCTTGCTCAGGAAGTATGTGCCAAGACAGATAACGCTAAAGTCTGAATTGAAGAATATATATTATCACTTTACTTGCGTGTGATTGCCATCAATGTACAGTCATCACAAAGACCTGTCAATCCATTCTTATGTAATGGTACAAAGATTGGCTTTTTCCAATCATCGGGACAGATTTCTATTTTCCTTAGTTTTCTGGTATATTCCGAAGAGAATTTTCACTCTATCTCCCCAAATTAACTTAAGGACCTCAGTGCCAATTTTGTCGACTCCAGCTGCTTTGTCAGCTATTAGTTTTTGTATGGCTCCACTTCTGATTTGGAAATTCGTAAACCGCTTCAACACCGCCAAATCTCAGTTATCAGATTCCTACCAGTGGATTTTAATGCTAGTACTTAGCATTAAGCATTGATAGTTAGATATTTTCGGAGTAGCTGATATCGAATATAGAATGTATTAGACGACGGGAATATTTTGTTTGATAATTTTTAGTGAATGTGTTTTTGAAGGGAGTTCAATTTTTTCCAAGAACATTTTTGCCAAACTTATGAATTTTAATATTTTTGCGTTATGTGCCATCTCATCTCAATTACTTCCACATATAGTAAGTATAGTAGTCGTAAAAAAAATAAATTTTTTCTTGAAATAAGTTTAGAATGCCATGGAACGTCGAGATTTTAAATTTGAGCGAAAAAAAATTTTCCGTCTGTCGGTTTGTCTGTCTGTTGGTCTATCTGTCTGAAACTTTTTTCTATGTCCGCACGTTTTCTCCGGAACTGCTTAAGTTATTGACTTGAAATTTTCCACACATATATATATGTATATTATAACGACATCTGGGCCTGGATTGCTTTCTTGAACATATCTTGAACTTGAAATTTGGTGTATGTACCAAAAGCCAAAGCCTTGAAATTTTTTATAATATTGGGATTACTCCGTTGAAGGTTTGGGGGCTAAATTAGGGGTAAATAGAGGAATATAAATAAAGCAAGCTGGTAAGAGTTCAGGTACTTGAAATTCAGCGTATGTACTAGAAGCCAAGGCATCAGGTTTGTTTATAATATTTTTCAACCCCCCCCCACCACCCCCACTCCATTATTAAGGGGATTGATAAAATAAAATTGAGATATTCACCTGAAACTTGATGCACGTATGTATTATAACGACATCTGGTACTAGATTATATTTTGGGATGATTCCGTTGAAGGGTTGGGGGTTAAATAGGCGTAAATAGGGAAAAATAAATAAAGCAAGCTGGTAAGAGTACAGAAATATGGGATTTGGTGTATATACTAGAAGCGAAGGCCTCAGATTTTTTTTAAATAATATTTTCCATCCCCCCACCACCCCCACTCCCTTATTAAAAGATATGATAAAATTAAATTGACATTTTCACTTGAAATTTTGTACACATATGTATTATACCTGAAACTAGATTATACTTTGACATGATTCCGTTGAAGGAGTGGGGGTACGTAGAATTAAATAGGGAAAAATAAGTAAAGCAAGATGGTAAGAGTACAGAAACTTGGTATTTAGTGTATGTACTAGAAACCAAGGCATGAGATTTCTTTCCAATATTCTTCAACCCCGCCCCCCACCAACTCCACTCTATTATTAAAGGGACTGATTACATAAAATTGAGATATTCACTTGAAAGTTAGTACATGTATGCATTGTTATGACGTCACCCACCACTCCATTATTGAAGAGGTTGATAAAATAAAATTGACATATTCACTTGAAATTTTGTATACGTATATATTAGAATGACATCTGGAAACAGATTTTATTTTGGGATTATTCCGTTGAAGAGTTGGGGGTTAAATAGGGGTAAATAGGGGAAAATAAGAAAAGCAAGCTGGTATGAGTACAGAAACTTGACATTCTGTGTGCTAGAAACCAAGACCTCAGATTTTTTTATAGTATTTTTCAACCCCCCACCACCCCTACTACATTATTAAAGGGGTTGATAAAATAAAATTGAGATATTGACTTGAAATTTGGTACACGTATATATTATAACATCTGGAACTAGACTATATTTTGAAATGTTTCCGTTGAAGGTTTGGGGGTTAAATAGGGACAAATAGGGAAAAATAAGTAAAACAAAGTGGCAAGAGTACAGAAATTTGGGATTTGATGTATATACTATAGGCGAAGGTCTCAGGTTTTTTATAAAATTTTTCATCCCCCTACCCTTCCTTACTAACAGAGTTGATAAAATTAAATTGACATTTTTACTTGAAATTTGGTACACATTTGTATTATAACGACATCTGAAACTAGATTATATTTTGATATGATTCCGTTGAAGAAGTGGAGGGAAAGTAAAGTAAGTAAGAGAAAAATGAGTAAAGAAAGCTGGTAAGAGCACAAAAACCTGGGATTTGGTGTATATACTGAAAACCATGACCTCAGATTTCTTTCTAATATTTTCAACCCCCCACACCCAGAACCTCCATCCCATTATTAAAGGGATTGCTAGCATAAAATTGAGAGATTCACTTGAAAGTTAGTACACGTATGTATAGTAATGACATCTGATTGAGATGATTCCGTTGAAGGGGTGGTAGGTTGTGAATAGCGCAAAATAAGTAGACCAAGCTAGAATTTCTAACGTATATCGTAGAAATCATCGCCTCAATTTTTTTTATATCTGCCCCAAATACTATTAAAATTCTATGACCAATAATTTCTACATACTAGAGTGCAAATATAGTCAAAATGTTTCCTTTAAAGTGACTGGGACGAGAAATTTGGATGTGGAAGTAGTGATTCCTTAGGCAGCGGTTTTTAAACTAAGTTTAAATCTTGAATTAAACAGCCATTATGTAGTCTTTCTACAGTGAGACAATTACAAAAACTTAACTTGGGAACAACTGTAAATGATATTTCGTTTTTCTGCTAATACATTTTCCAGAAACAAAATATTCCTATCCATTTTGAATAACCACACAATAAATTAGTATGGAAGTCGACACCGATCGAATAAAACTTTTTTCATTTCTACTTTTCGAGAACAGAATTATGAGACGTTCTTAAAGCGATACTTTTAAATTCAACAAAGTTTCGTATAAAAGTAGAATAAAACACAAAGGTCCTTGAGTTTCCTTTATTTCACTTCAAGCAATACAATTCAATATACTATAATAGACAGTAAATGCCTCTACAAACGCAATCAACGAAAGGTTTTGAAATTATATAGGACTCTCTGCCACTTTAGTTTTTAATTTTGTTCACTATAAATCTCTTTTAAGAATTGTAAACTTTAGTAAAAAGCTCGGGATCACGGAAAGGGTAATAAATATAAACTCGCAACTTGGAGTACTAATATCTTTACAGTTATTTATTTTGCTATTCTAAGGAGTTTCAGAAGTTTCTTAATATCACCTTTCTAAAAGTTTATTTCAACAGAAACGGAGTAAATACTAAATATAATCTTTTATTATTCTTTGGCTCTCTCTAATTAAATTAATTTACCTGGTTACGTGAAAGAGACTTTTTATTTAAGTTTTTTTTAAGAACATGTACATACAAAGGTAAAATATGTACATACGAGCTTAATTAACTTGGCAAAGGAAAATAACACAGCCACACAAAACAAAATTCTGGGGATCTGACCATGTTTACTATATGTTTTTGGGGTCGCTGAATACGAATCCGAGGTATATTTAACTCCACATCAGGATTTTGCCATAACCTCAAATTGGAGGAAATTGCTTAAATTATGGCAAAATCCTGACGTGATGCAGTTAAACAGATCTCGGATTCGGATTCAGCGACCCCAAAAACATATAGTGAGCATAGTCAGATCCCAGGCCAGAAATGTTTTTGTTTTGTATGGCTGTGTAATCTACAGTGTAATGTCCATTTCATTTATTTTTGTTTTACAGGATAAAAGTATACATTTATAAAAAGCGCAAAGCTGCACTTATAAAAATTTAATATATTTTAACTTAATTCCAACATCAAAAAGGTTTTTGGCAAATATCTGCCAGAAAACTGAAAATTCTGACTATTTTAAAAATTATTTTAACCTCCCGACCCATAATGTACGACCATTAGTGCCTTATTGACACACAAACGTTCTTATTTTTCACTGCGGTATGCATTTTTATTATACTTTTACTCTTTTGCATTTATTTTCCGTTATAAGGAGAGTGCTCATGCCCTATGACGGAGCATAGTGGGCAGAAATTCAGATTTACTGGTAAATAATCTGCCTATAAGTTCAACCAATCTCAGTCAATTTGAATGATTTTTTTAAATACTCGTTACAAACTGTACATTGGTACTGCCTAAAATTTGAAATCAAATTCGATGATCTCCAATAAGCATGTTGCTGCCAACCTTTATACAGGGTGTAATTAGTTTCTTGTCATTAAAAAAAAAGGTGGTAGGGAACGACAAGACAAACAAAAAAACCTTATATAACATGGGGTCTAAAGCTCAAAGTTTTGGAGAAAAAAAAATAAACAAAAATTTCGCAAATTTTCAATAAAATTTTTTGAGAAATGCTGGAATATTGAGGTAGGTTTAGATCTAGCTCTGATCTGAAGAAAACTATACTCTAACTCTCCCCTGTGCAATATTTTAGTTACTGTGGGTGTTTCGTTATGTACACACGTCCAACCCGCCATTCGTTGTTTTTGTTATTTGTGAATTTCGCGTCATTGTGTATCTATAGTTAAGATTTATTTTATTGACTGACCGTTCAAGTTGTCAAATTCTTGATTACGTACAGACGCAACTTACTTGTTCGTTCTTTTTGTATTCCTTTTTGGCTTTTGTACCAAGTTTTTATTTTATTTTTCTTTATTGACAACGTTAGTTGATAGTTTAGTGTTTAGTGTTGAACGAAGTGCGTATGCCCTTAACTAGACGTACCGAACTGTGTATTGATGCGGATACAGAGATTTTGAATCATTTAGGTAGGTAGCAAGCTTTTAACCCAGGACACTCATTTATGTTACAAATGTTAATAAACTACATTTAAATTTTCTAAATTATAAACAATCCAATATTTTGTTAAAAATAAAAAAACACACATGTAAAGAAATGCTCTGATTAAACCTCTATGGCCATTATTTGCTTGCAATTGTACACGAAGACTGACGAAGAGAGAACGAATTATTTACCTCTTTATAATTGTCTCAGTTCAGTTGAGGCGGTTTATCAAAGGCGGTCGATGATCCAAGGCCTTTGCTTTGACACCGCAGATCACCGCGTGTGCCGGCTAGCACTTTTTTATGACAATTTAAAAGTTGTATAATTGGGAACTACAAGTCCATTGACCAAGAAAAGCAGTGGTTCTCAATTGTTGTCTACCACAATATTAAAAACTTCTCAAATGATATGTTTCTTCTCGGATTCAGACGCCATGTTCGAGCAATATACAAAGGTCGGCTTCAACATGTTTATTGGAGATCTTTGAACTGGATATCAAATATTAGGCAGCACCATGATAAAGTACAGTTCGTAGCGAATACCTATTAAAAAAAATTCATTGAAATTGGTTGAGATTTGACTTGTACACAGATTCTTTACCAATAATCTGAATTTCTGTCATCCGTACGCGCGTCGTCTTAAAATCTATTCAAATCATAGTACAGTACATTATTCTGAACAAGAAATGAAGAACACATTCTTTTTTTCATTTGAAACTTCCTTTTACAGATAAAAATTATTTTTGTTTCAAAAAATTGTTTTTTGATGGCCCCTATCTCAAACACCTTGGAACCCACTACGATGCAATCTTGTACAAAGGGGTTTCTAAAGGTGTTGATTAAAAACATCTTAGGTGCTAGTTCTTTTCTAGAAAAATCATTAACATATTTTTTTTTTGATATTCGACCCCCTTTTTCCATTCTAGAATCGGACGGTTACGTTTAAAGACTCACTTTCACTAGGTATCTATTCACCACCAAAATTTTGAAAATATTCGGATATGAGGGGATCTTCATCTTAAGTAAATACACTGTAGATAATTAAATTATCATGTACTGGTTGGCTTAAACTGGATGTTAAAGTACTGAAATCTAAGCCGCAGATTAAAAACGAAAATCAAAGAATCCAGGTTACTCTTTTAAACTCAAAACTATTTTTGATAAAATATTCGATTTAACTGAAAATTTCGTAAATTATGGCTTAAAGTGTCCTCTTAAAGGTAATAGAAATTTTGAATTTTGAAAATGCTGATTTTTGCAAAACTAAAAAGTCAGAAAGATAACTGATCGGGCTCAAATTGTAGGGTTTGTCTAACTTTTATAATAAATAAGAAAACACATATTTTTATTTTTTTAAGTCTTTTTCTAATGTGAACATTTTTAAAATAGTTCTAATATTCAACGCTTTTTCAAGATTTATTTTCTTTTTCAATGGTTTATTAAATTTTATTGAAACAAATATATTTAAAGTCCGACCAGTAGAACACAAGGTATTCATATTTTTGAGAAATAACCTATTTTGAAAAAAGGCATTGATATTAATTTCAAAAATTCTTTACAGTAGTCAAGCGTTTAAAGAGTATTCTAACCAAAATTCTGCTTCAAAATATTAACTTTTTCATGGTAGGTTATTTTTAAAAAATTTCGAGAAATAGCGATTTTGAAATTAAAGAATGAAACATGTTTTAAAAGATCGGTTCAGATTATAAAAATAGAGATCAACACCTACAATTTAATTTTAAAAACGTCTGCTCAATCCCAATAATTATACCGATTTTCCAGATTTTTCACATATTTGAGATTAAATCGCACAAACAGTATTATCTTGCGAAGAAGCCTGATACCTTAAATTTCCTCTTGTAGTAAAAAAATAAACACAAGCTACTCGTCAATCTACGGTTCAGAAACATAAAACACAGCAATTAAAAAAACTATAAACTTCTACCAAAGATTGGAGAATTAACAAGATAAGACAGCCGGCAAAAATTGTTAATCTTTTAGTAAAGGCGCCATTGATCTCGACATTTCCATTGGAGTTTCAAGCAGTTACTACAATGACGAAAAGGTAAAATTAGAAAGAGAGAAGCCAATTGTGAAAAATCGACAACACTGTCGTAATACAAGGATCGAACTCAACTGTTTGTCAAAACAAATATTAAGGAAACAGGTTGCTTAGTAACATACGTCATATAAAGCCTAAATCGAGATAGACTGAATGTGCAGTTTTTTTTGCAGATTTTTTTGTGTGCCACTCACACTATTTTGTGATACTTTCAATATTTGCACGTTGGAGAGAGTGACTTAGTGATTTATATAGGCCGTGTGCGCATAACGTCACAATCTTAGACATTTGTCAGCGTTTAGGGACAACAAACCCAAATTCCCAAGATATTCATCGGAAACTGATCGAACCTTTCATTATATTAGTATTTTTGTGTACATTCTATTATACAAAATGCCAAGTTTTGGCTGTGTTATTAATTGTGGAAGTGTGGCGTTTTCTTTCAAAAATCATATAATTAAAATATATGTGTGTGTAGTATTCGGAAATACATCGGCATCTGTACTAAAGTCTTCTTTATTTAATGTATAGGGATTTAAATTGATAGCACCAACTTTTTTCCATACACCTATCCTGTATATCATAAGACA
Organism: Stenurella melanura; assembly: GCA_963583905.1. NCBI lineage: Eukaryota > Metazoa > Arthropoda > Insecta > Coleoptera > Cerambycidae > Stenurella > Stenurella melanura. The sequence goes on along the minus strand of OY757313.1, from coordinate 62,120,915 downwards.
ATTTCATAAAACATAGACGCGTCCCCATTTTAACAAACAAAATTCGTCACATGAATTGATTATAGACGAGTAAAATTGGGCGTAGAACCAAACCAGACTTGGTGCGATTCGTTAATTAGATGATCGTGTACATGAAACCACTTTTCACGACATTTTCTGGTGGTCAGGAACTTTTTTATTTCGAAAAAACTGTAAAAAAATGATTTTTCCATGAAACATGTTTTTTAACGTCCCCACCGTTATATCTTTAAAAATAATTGTGCTATGGAAGTGATTTTTTTTTAAATTGAAGTAGACACAATAACGCTTCTAACTATGTACAATGTGATTATAAAATATATATTTTTTAATTGTTAATATAATAGCAAACTTAAAGTTGTTATTTTCGTGAACGTATTTTTCAGCAATCGAGAAAAATTTTTATTTATGAAAATATGTATATACATGCTGTGAACCAATTGAAGACAATATATGAAAAAAGTTTTTAGAATCACAATTTTTGATGTGCAGGTTATAGTATGTAGTCAGCGATTTTTTTAAAACGGGCTAAAACATATTCTTGGGCGCCCGGCTCTTATTATACTGCTTACCGCCTGCGGACTACGGTTGTTGGGTTCACGTGTACTAATCGGGCTTTTATTAACCAGCTCCAAAATAGGTACGAACCTAAGGTATAAACCTACCTTTTGTTGTTTTAAGGTAAAAAATATTTACAAGCAGGTAAATATAAATCATTGTTATAAAGTAAGTACCTACCTAATAAGTAGGTTATTACACATTTTTTATTGAATTAAACCAAGACGCAGGAATAAAACAACTTTATTTTTTGCAACTATTTTTCTATTGACAAATGAGTAATGATGCGTTAAAAGCATTCTAGTTCGTCTGTACATTCACCGAAACCTTTAAATAACAGTATTTCAAGTATGACATTTACACTCGTTACACCATTTTAGGCCTTCTTTAACACAATCATATTTTCGATTTTCACAATTTTTATCTGAATAATAAATACTTAATGAAAATATTGTCCAAACATCGTCCCTTAAATTCCGTCCTGAACCATGTGCATTTATAAGTGTAGTTGGCATATTGCTTCTGTACGATATTCTAAGTTGATACATAAACCTGCAATAGTTAACTAAATGTATTAGATAGAAAATCTATTATTTCAATATATATGGTTAAGGGGTGGTAAAAGGTGCCTTCAGTTGAAGGAAGCCCCGTTTGTTGTTGTTACTAATTTGATGCTTAGGTCGTTTAATATCTGAATTTTTTATTTTTGTTTTTGTACAGTATTAGAATCAATTTTTAAAGCTTCGTCTTTAGACAGCAATGGCAGTTCCGATAATTTTTGAAAAACAACAATATTCTTTAAGAACATCAAACGCAGATTTTTAAATATTTAAAAAAAAACCATTAGTGGTGTCGCAACCAGTAAAACAATGAAGACAAGAACAAACTGTTGTTCATAAACTTTGCACTATCTTCTATATTGACAAAAATTGTCTTCTAGTGTCCAAGTTGCATAAATAAATTAGTTCCATTAAAATCAGAGTCCGAAAAAAAGAGAGTAAGTAAAATTAATACATCTATATCAACTGGCTTCACCAATATTTGTTTGCCAAATTTAGTTTCGTACATTGCATACAAAACCATCCTGGTATCTTCCTATTTGCTAAATAGATTTTTGGTCATTTCTGAATGACGTTTATGTACAATTGATCACAAAGTGAAGACCATTTGTATTTAGACTAGTGACATAGGAAATTAGTTTTAATAATGTACCTAGAATGGAAATCAATTTCGATCGATCGCACGGTATTAGGTACATATTAAATTAGTATAGAATTATTCATCGAAAGAAAGTTAACCAATAATTTTGGAACTATTTTTCTATAATTCATTTTCAAACGCGGCTAGAGGTAGCCTGTCTTTTGGTAATCTTCTTGGTTAACTTCATTTAAGGCGTACCCGACAAATCCCAAAATCGTTTCCGGTGGATGTCGTGTCCTTTTAATTTGGGGTTAGCAACGATGTTCGTCTATTTCGTCTTCTCTGTCTGACTGTCTTATCTTGTTAATTCTGTAATTTTTGCTTCTGCCTCAATTTGACGCATTTTGCTTTTTTCATCTCTGACGATTAGTCTATCAATTTAAACTACTTTACTTTAAACTACTGCTAAAGTTTCCTATTCTGTTGTATATCTTGTATTTTACTTAAATAATGCCTTGTATGCCTTTATTCCTGTTCTGTAATTGGGTATCTTACCTGTTGAACAATTTATGCAATAAATAAATAAGTAAATAAATAAATAAATAAACGAGAATACTCTCACTTTATCTTACAAATCAAACCACATTGGTAAAAATTATTAAATCGCTGAAAAGTCAGTCATATCTAGAAAAAAAAATCAGAGAAAGAATAACAAATAACTATAAAAGTATGAAGAAAACTTAATAATTAAAAATATATATTTGATAATATAACAGATGTAACAACAGATTTAATTATCATAAAAGTGAGAATATCAAAAAACTTCTGGTATTTTACAAACATTTTTTTATATTACAGTAAATAGAGGTAGAATAATTTTCAGCAAATAGTTGCAATTGCTGATTTGATTATCACTAATAGTTTAGCCGAGTTGGTTACAGGAGCCAATAAAGGCCCCTGTATAGCAGAAGTTTTAGTTTATTCAGTTTACTCGAGGTAGTTAAAATTAGTATCAAAGATAAGACCGCGGGTAGATCAGGAAATCCGATGGTGCAACTTTACGTTTCCGGTCACCACAAAATCAATATCTGTTTAATCTCTGGATTCTCTACTTATCGCTTTATCAACTTTATTGGTTGATGTTGTTAATTCGAGTACTTTATATTAGGAATTGAAATGTGATTCAATACTAGTCTTATTGTTTGTGCCATCAATATTATTACCTAGTTCAGTCAAGAATATGGACATGTTGATATTATTTTTTATAAATACTACTGACTAAACTTTCCTCTATCACATTTGCTTCGTACTATAACAAAAGCCGGTTTTCTCAGACTGATTATGCAGATGCTGTAAACAGGTCACACTACTAAAATACTATACATATACCGGGTGGCCCGGCGCACTCTTGTAACTTTTGAATGGGGGAATTGATTATTTTCAAATCTGGTGTGGTGACTTGAAATGAAAATTTTAATTATGCAACAGAAAGTGCCAAAACGACAAGCTTGGTTGCCATTTACATGAAAATCAAACTTTTATAGTGGACAACCTGTATATTTTTGAACATTTGTATCCTGCTGGCCAAAATACATATGATCCAACCTTCAGATAAATCAATTTTATTTAAATATATGTTTTTAGTTTAATCATAAACAGCTGCATTGAAAATTCTCGTCGAAATTCGACTATAAGCAACTGTAAAATATTATCTCTTCAAATACTAAAATCAAACATCATTTACTCCTCGTTAAATTCAATGATATTAGTTTCATTTTCTTTGAAATAAAGTAGTTACAATTTTCTTAAATGTGTTGATAATAATTGATTTTTACAATAATTATTTTGAATCAATTGGCCCTCACATACTCAATGGCGAGTAATATTTTCCAAGTGCTTGCAGATCGGTTTTTAACAATGTAACACTTTTAATACCTAAATAACAGAGTTTCATCTGTGCGAACGGCAGCTAGTCTTTTGTTGGAGAGCATAGGTAAGGAGTGTGGACACTCAAAAGGCGCCACTGGGCTGAGAATAAAATGTGATTATATAATCTTGCCAGCCAAGAAACAAGATTCAATTTCTAGCTATCAAGCGATGGAATTCTTAAAATCTATCGATGTCAAAATTTACACTTCACTATAAAATCTAGGCAAGTATCAGGTGCATTAGTGCTAATAATAAGAACTTGTAGACATTAAACATTAATTACGACACAAGTGAGACTTACATCAAAAATACATAATTACACAATTACTCCCTAAACATAATCTATACGCAATATAAATTCAAAATATGGCATGACTCCATTTAAAGTTGTTTCAGAAATGCAACTACGACATATATGACACCAACAATGAGTTTCAAATTTACAGCAGCGAGTCAAAGATTTACTATGGATTAACATTACAGTTCATCACTAAAACATTATATGAGAAACGGCATTATGTGAGCCAACTTTTGCAGTGCTCGCTGTTTTACACTAGAATGTTAAAGAATGCTCTAAAATAAGTAAGTTCCATTAAAATATCTCAATAATTTCTCTCAATTACGTAACGGTAATATTAGACAGCAAAACTTGTGCTATTTTCCAATGGTTTAAGGGTCACAATTAAAACGAATGCAATTTTACTGACAAACCTAATGATAAAACGTCCGAATCTAACCACGCGCCTTTAAAATTTGCATTTTTAATGAAAATATTGTTTTTAAAATATGTAATGTCATGCGAGAATATGACAGACTAGATGCCGAAATCTATTTCTTATTATTCTTCGGAACTTAACACTACTTTTTATCTATTCATTTGTTGTATTTGGTGAAGAAATGGCGATAAATTAAATTTGTTAGTCAATTGTGAAATTATGGTTCATGTGTTATAACAATGGCGTCGATAATTTTGGCCATCAACATGGCGTATTTCAGAAAATATGACTTTAAGGTCGTCTTCACCAAGAAATGCTACTTGAAAGTAATTGCTACTTGGCGATAGTGACGAAAACTGCAAATACGTAACTTTAAAGTTATATTTACCAGAAATCTGCGAATGGAACTGTAGCATCACTTCAAAGTCGTAGCAAAGTTGTGACTACCACAAATTACCTCTTCAAAGTTGCCGCTGCTACTACATGGTTTTCCCGATATTGATTCGGAACGTACGTGTTAGCCGTACGTTGAGGTCTACACTGAACGCGTTCCTAGCTTTTGCTGTTTATCATTTACCTAACTTCACATTGAAAAACCTATCAGCTGTCGCAATTTACTTGTATGCAGCCATATATCAACGACTTAATAAACATAAACCTTGTTGGTATAATGTACTATTACAATGATAGATAACATAGAAGAAAAGGTAGGTGTAATAAAACTGTGTTGAAATATTAAATTTTGTTGCCTTATTTTGAACATAAAATGTTCCATAGCATAATATAGCAGCATATAATTCTAGTCTAGGTTAGGCAAACATATTATATAGGTTAGGTTTGCTGGATTTACTTTATCTATGGTCAACATTGGGAACTAGATGGTGAAATTTACTTAATGGTGAATTTCAGAGGTGATGTGCACTTTGTAGTAGCCGTACACAGTTCTGTATGTAGCAGTAACGTCATTAACACCTATGAATATTACTTACAAGTTCCACTACTTTAAATAAATAGTGAAGGTTCCCAGAACGTCGCGGCAACTATTAAAGCTACTTGAAAGTGATTGCAACTTTGAAGTCACATTTCAGTGATGCGAGTTAGTCGCTGCTACTATATTTTACCACCTTCAAGTTATGAAAACCCGAAAGTCATCCCACTGGTAACTACTACGTTCCCATGTACCACGAAAGCTACGTAGAAGTTGCATAAATATAAAGTAATCATTAGTGGTAGAAACTACGAGGCAGGGACTGTAGACTTGTCAAATGAAGTTATTTTTACACCAAAGTCGTAAATTTAGTTGCAATTACGTAATGGTTACTCATACGAAGTTCCCATCTCAGTTACTGTCACTTTGGTGCTAGTTGGGAGCCCACTGTCGCCCTTGAAAATAATCATAGAATAGGTATCAGGAACTTACGGTTCATAATAGAGAGTTACATGCTTTTGTACGATTAAAAATTCCAAAATGTAAAGATAGTATGAATGATGACAAAATGCCTATCCCATCCCTTTATTGGGTATTAGGTCGCGACTCGTCGAACTGAGACAGTATTCAGGTAGGGATGACAAGGTTGGTTGAATTTTATGTGAAAAATTTAGCAACCGTCCATAAAACGCATAATGTGTTAGGGAGAAGCGGAAGTTTATCAAAATATTGTAAAATGTCACCTGGAGAGCGGAGGGAAGCCAAGCGAATGTCAATTATAACTTCTTTACTACGTTTTCGCATTTGAAGTAGTAAAGTACAAATACTCTTTTAATTTCATAGGGATCGGATTATTATTTGTTACTTCAATACGGAGAAACCAAGATGGCGAACGAAATTCAAGAATCTAAATATTTATAAACTTTTATGTACAAATATCAAATCGTATTGTAAAAACAGAATTTAAATTTAAATCGATTTGTCCATTCCCTAAAGTTAATAGTTTAAGAGTAAACATTTCTTGAATATCTAAGATGGCCCAAATGATCTAGATTTGATATGCTGTATCTTAAAAACTATTCGTTTTTGAAGGCCTTGTCCACATCAAAATTTCAGAACTCTTCGCTGCAACCCAAATTCCCTTTAAATTGAGCGAGGCCCTTTACTCCAGTCGTACAATCCCGCTCCATGCCGTCGGACCTAAAAGAATATAACTAGGCAAGGAAATCAAAGGTCTCTGAACAAATAATGCTTAAAAACAAGGCATACCTTGATTTATTTAAATAGAAATATCTGAGTACAACTTGAGCAGTTCAGCAGGCAGTAACTAACTACATTACCGGCAACAAACAACAACAAATGAGGAGACACCACGAAGACGCGCGAAAACTGTATTATTTGTTTTCTTATGGTAAATAATGTCATATGAGAAAACAAAAAATATGGGTGCAATTTTTTATGAAATGTCAATATTTAAAACAAATATATTATGGATGGACTCGATTGTAGTGAGACAATTAAATAAATGAAGACGCTTATAGCATAGTAATTATATACGTTCTAATATGAAATAGAGACAACGACCACACTGTATATATGTCAGTGGCGGCTCTTTCATATTAATTTTACTTGTATAAATTTCTACTTAAGTAAATCTCAATTTTCAATATTGCTTATTGTTTATAATTCATTAATTTGATAGGCGGGCTAGAAATGAGTGCTCTAGGTGAAAATACTGAGTATATTCCCAACAACATCTCTTACTTACGACGAATAGGTAAGAATTAAAAGAAATACCAGGCCTACCTCAGCAATACCTTCGTAAGTTTTTAAAAGTGGTACCTAAACAAAACAGAGGATTTTGTGAAAACGATTATAAAAAAATCGAGTGGTTAACGGCATCAACAGTTAGAAACAAATTACATTATTGCAGATGTTCATTATCTACTAATGATCAGTCCTCAATTTGGGGCAGGGCCGGATTTAATAATTTGCAAAATTCATAAGAATAATTCTTTCATCTCATATTTTCTATTTCCTTTTCTTTCTATTCTTTTATTAGTTCTATTCCCTCAAGTCGTAAATCGGTATGATGGCAAACAACCCACGACAAAAAAATGTAACGTGCCGCAGTCCTACCTAAAGGGTGGTGGGGAAATGTACAAATTGTAATCATATTGTAAAATATTCCAAAATATTATCAAGTCTCCTCTGCAGACAATATCACGAGCCGCCACTGGCATATGTCTTGCAAACAAGACTAGCGTGCATTTAGTCGATGAACTGAATCAATCCATTAAAGACGTTTCAATCAATTTACTACGCCAATTAACTTAAACCCATTTTCTGTTAGAGTAATGTGCGCAGTTGAGTTCTTCAATTTTATATACTTGTAGCTACACGAGTACTCCATGTACATGAGTCGCAGAACTGTGAAATAGGCTTGTAACTAATTCAACATGCAGAGAAACTTATAACTAATCATATAAATTGCTACTAACAGGCAAATAGTAGGAAACATTTCAATATTACCTACTACTAATTATTACTATTATACTACAACTGTATTATTACTTTTATTACTTATTAAAAAGTTGTCAAATATGTTTCGGTCAGCCCTTTAAATACGCCAGTCATCACGGATTTCTATAGTGAAAAGTGAGACAAAAATTTCGTATGCTTTTATTAAAGGATGCAAAAAAACCGCTACGTAGGGAATCACTACTTCCACATCCAAAATTTTCATCCAAGTCTCTTTAAATGAAAACATCTAGACTATATCTGCATTCTAAATCATAGAAATTTAATAACATTTGAGACAGATGTAAAAAAATTGAGGCGTTGGTTTCTTGCATATACGCTAAAAATGAAGTTGCCGGACTCTTTTTAGCTGGCTGTACTTATTTTCCCCAATTTATACCTCCTCCCCTTTCACGGAATCATCTCAATCAGATGCCATTACAATATACATGTGTACCAAATTTCAAGTGAATGTATCAATTTAATTTAACAGCCCCTTTAATAATGAAGTGGGGTGAAAAATGTTATAAAAAATCTGAGGCCTTGGCTTCTGGTATATATCAAACCCCAAGTTTACTCTTACAAGCTTGCTTTACTTATTTTTCCATATTTACCCCTGTTTAACTCCCAACCCTTCAACGGGATAATCTCAAAATACAATCCAATTACAGATGTCGGTATAATATGTAGTTCCAAATTTCAAGTGAATATCTCAATCTTAGTTAAGCCTAATAATGGGGTCGTGCGGAGGTTGAAAAATATTATGAAAAAATCTGAGGTCTTTGCTTCTAGTATACAGGGTCCTGCAGCTCACCTCCCGTCTTCTACTACACCTAAACGATTTATTTTAGAAAAATGATTCAAACGGGACAATAGACTGTTTGTTAGAGAGCACATTTTAAAAATATTTTTGAATATACAGGGTGTTCCAGAAATTGGTGGTGCATCAAAGTTGTATCTTTTTAAATGGAACACCCTGTAGTTTTATTGATTTTTGGGACCCCTTCGAGCTACTGTACATATCCCTAGAATATTATCAAATTTGATTTGATAGTTCCAGAGGAATAAATTAAAATCGAAAAAAAAAAATGTTTTCGTCATATTTTAAAAAATTTATAAAAAATAGAAAAAACATCTTCAAACCAAAACTAAGGAACAGGTTGCTTATAATAAAAGGTTAGTTTATCCTACTATGAATATCGTAAAAATAACTTATACAGGATGTTCAAAATTCAATGCCAAACTTTTCAAAATGTAATGCTATTTTTCTCCATTTTTTCAAATGGGACACCCTGTATATTTTTATCTCATCGGATGCAGAATTAAAAAATGATCATATTTTTTAATTACAATTATCTCGACTATCTTAAAGGTTTCACAGATATTCGTCAAAAACTACTACAAATCGCAAAATTATTATCTAATAGTTTTATTTAACATTTTTCAAATCAATAACTAGAACTTATGTTCAATATGTCTTCCGTTCTCTTGGAGGCACAAACGAAGGCGGGTATGAAATGATCTTGCTACTCTTCCTAATAGGTCGGGTGTAATGTTTTGAAATGCGTTCCTGATTCTTTGCTGCATGTTTTCTGGTGTGGTTGGAGGTTCCTGATAAACGATTTCCTTAACGTAGCCCCACAAAAAGAAATCCAATTTAGTGAGGTCGGGTGATCGGGGCGGCCAATTACATGGCCCTCCTCTTCCAATCCACCGGTTTGGAAAGGTTGTATTGAGATGGTCCCTGACTTGTAATGAATAATGTGCTGGGGCTCCGTCGTGTTGCAGCCACATTGCATCTCTCAAAGGTATTGGTAAATTTTGACATAAATTTGGCAATTGATTTTGCAAAAAATCAAGATACATAGCACCATTCAAATGTCCGTTAAAAAAGTGAGGACCAATAACATGTTCACCAATAATTCCCCCCCACACATTTATTGACCATCTGTGTTGTTGGTCAACCTGCCTAAAAATCCTTGGGTTGTGGTCGGAATAGTAATGAAAGTTATGGCGATTCACAAATCCGTTTTTATGAAATGTGGCCTCATCAGAAAACAAAACCTTATCAAAAAACTCACAATTTATCCTAATTTTAGCTTGCGTCCAATTGCAAAATTCGACACGTTGCTCAAAATCTGCATCGAAGAGTTGTTGATGAAACTGGATATGGTAGGGATGAAAACGGTTGTCCATTAAAATTCGTTGAACGGTTCTCTCACTTACACCTACGGCATCACCGACTGCTTTTTGACTAACGAAAGGGTTTTCCGTAACAGATAATAGCACAGACAATTCATTTTCTTCATTTCGAGCGGGTCTATTTCTAACTGGTTTTGTATAGTCTACATGTCCCGTTTGTACAAATCTCTCTAATAAGTTGTTCAGGCTTCTTTTGTCTGGATGTCTCCGTTCCGGATAACGCTGTGCGTAAACTCGACTTGCCAAAAAACAGTTTCTTTCTGATTCTCCTAATATGAAAAGCATATCTACTAGCTCTTCTCTGCTGTACTCCATCACAAAAAATGCTTAAAACTTGTAAATTACTAATACGTAATTTAAAATATTGACATACGTCTATTTGTATGACAGTTTGTAAGCAAATTTGTTTCCATGGCTATCTACTAAATTACCTTATTATGGTTAAGAAACAACAGGAATATGATTTCTGTTTACTCCCCTTCATTTACGCCTTCAAGAGGAGAACTGCATAGACAGTTATATGAGAAACTGTCTAATTTAGGTATTTGCTTATTTAATAACATTAGAGGAGCTAAATGATAAAACGGAACACATATTGAACATAAGTTCTAGTTATTGATTTGAAAAATGTTAAGTAAAACTATTAGATAATAATTTTACGATTTGTAGTAGTTTTTGACGAATATCTGTGAAACCTTTAAGATAGTCGAGATAATTGTAATTAAAAAATATGCTCATTTTTTAATTCTGCATCCGATGAGATAAAAATATACAGGGTGTCCCATTTGAAAAAATGGAGAAAAATAGCATTACATTTTGAAAAGTTTGGCATTGAATTTTGAACATCCTGTATAAGTTATTTTTACGATATTCATAGTAGGATAAACTAACCTTTTATTATAAGCAACCTGTTCCTTAGTTTTGGTTTGAAGATGTTTCTTCTATTTTTTATAAATTTTTTAAAATATGACGAAAAAAATTTTTTTCTTCGATTTTAATTTATTCCTCTGGAACTATCAAATCAAATTTGATAATATTCTAGGGATATGTACAGTAGCTCGAAAGGGTCCCAAAAATCAATAAAACTACAGGGTGTTCCATTTAAAAAGATACAACTTTGATGCACCACCAATTTCTGGAACACCCTGTATATTCAAAAATATTTTTAAAATGTGCTCTCTAACAAACAGTCTATTGTCCCGTTTGAATCATTTTTCTAAAATAAATCGTTTAGGTGTAGTAGAAGACGGGAGGTGAGCTGCAGGACCCTGTATACACCAAATCTCAAGTTATTGTACTCTTACCAGCTTGCTTTACTTATTTTCCCATATTTACCCCTGTTTAACCCACAACCCTTCACCGGAACGAGCGCATATATAATCTAGTTCCAGATATCGTCATGGAATATAATACATGTGTACCAAATTTCAAGTCAATCTCTTAAACCATTGCCGAGAAAACGTGCTCACAGAAAAAGTTACAGACGGACTGATCGACCGACAGATAGATAGACCTTCAGGAAAAAAAAATTCTCTCAAATTTGAAATCTCGAGGTTTTATGACCTTCTAAGCCTATTTCAATAAATAAAAATTTGGATTTTTTTGCGATTACTATACTTCCACTCCACTACTAGGATGCGGAAGTAATAATAAATACTATTTTTGCGCCCTCTTCCTCCCTCCGGAACATTGTTAAACTAACAAAAACTATAAATTTGCAATATTTCTTTTTAATTCCGAAATTTATGCAAATCTTGAAGAACATTTTAATAATTATTAGACATCTTCTATCGATTTGCACCCTGCTACGATAACCGGAGCATTGCAAATAGCTGTTTATTAACTTTATTGTGATATATTTTATCGAAAGAAAATTGCAAAAGTTACTCAAATGATTGTTTATGCAACATAATAGAATAGGGTCACAAACCCAGTTGCAATTTTGCATAAGGTTTTTTGACCCGGAAGATTTTTTCACAAGTATTTTTCTGGCACGGCCACGATTTTGACGTTTTAAACAAGTGGGGATCTAAATAATTGCAAAAGTCATAAAATCGGGTTGCGAATTTTTGTGATACCAATAAATAACATAATCTGAATTTGCAACCTCGTAAGTGTCCCGGAACATAATTGAATTACACGTTATTGCATAAATAAATAAAAGACACTATAGATAATAGTGTGTTTTATTTGCTTATGCAAGATGTGTGAAGGTATTTGGTATGTGGTCTCCTCTTTGTTATTCTATAAAAATTCGAGGATTATGCGTAGACGTCTGGAGACAGTGATGGCCTAACTTTCGGATTTGTAGTTTTCATTACGGCACTACGAACTGAATCCTGAAATGCGATTGTATGTTACATGCAATATAGGGCGCTCTCAGTGCTTTTGCGTTCTAGGGCAATCCTTCTTCTCGTTACCCGGAATTCAATAAAGACCTTTTGGTCAGAAAAACTTTCTAGTTTATAGCAAATCAGATTTTGCATTATTATACTCTTCGCAAATACAAAACGAAGAGTACATTGCAATCGATCGGCACATTTCTAAAACCGGTAATATTGCTTGTAGAGAAAAAATTTTCATATCACTGTGTTGGTGATCGAATTCTGAATAGCTTTCAAAATGTCCGTCCGTCCGTCTGTCCGTCTATCTGTGCGTCTGTCTGTCCGTCCGTCACGTTTCCTGTAAGCACGATAACTTAAGAACTAAAAGTCCGATTGTATTGAAATTTGGACAGTAAGTTAGTGTTAGCTAGTGGAAGAACTGTATTTTTGAGCAAAATCTATCGATAAATAAAAAAGTTATACATTTTTTTAAATAAAGAGAACTTTTTTTTACATAATTTTCTTATGTTTTGTAATTAAACTAAAAATGTCTAAAACTGATATTATTTACAAAAAAAAAACTGCGAAGAGTATCCTATAGAATGTGCAGCAATTATATAAAAAGTGCAGTAAATCGGCGAAGAGTATAACGGTTAGCTTGTTAAAATGTGTATAACTAAACAAATATTTTTCCTGAAAATACTAAATTGGTGATACCGATTCTCAGATATTGGAAATGAAGAAAGTCAAGAAACCCAATATTTAAGTGCAGAGTGTAAGGTCTGTTAAGGGCTCAACTAATATACTAACATTGATTTTATAACAGTCTAGATAGATATTAATGGTGTACTGGTGTACTTCCATGGAAAAAGCCCGGTGGAACTTCACTCTAAAAGATTCGTTGGTAATTGAACCGATATTTCGAATATTAAATATATAGGTACCAAGAAATAAAAATTAAAAGAATCTGAAATAATTATTCTGCCTAATGTATTTTGTTATCATGTGTTTCTGCTAGTCTATACGTTTTGTTTTACGCCATCAAAATTTGCTAAAATGAACATTTAATGAAATATTTCCTTATTTTACTTACAGCTAATATGTCACACTGCAACGAACGTGTTTATATCTGGAGTTGGTAACTTACCTGAAAAAAAGAAATAACATAAAATAAGAGTGCAGCAATAATTGTGTTTGTATAAAGCAAATTAAATGCAAAACTTTAGAAAATACAGACTGTCTATTTTACGAGGGCCACACCAAATATCTCGCTTAATATCTATTGTAGAAGAATAAAGTTTTAGAAACAGTTATCCCGTTTTTTTTAAGCTATATTTCAGTAAAAAGAAATTTGAAATCCATAGCCTACTTTATGAGATATATTACAAAAACCTGAAAAATAGGAAAACCACAAACGGTTATAGCTTCCTTATTTGAGGAGGTACGAAAAAAGTTAAAGGAATGAAAGTTGACGGCAAAGACAATAAGAATAATAACGTGTAACAAAAAAATCGAAAAATGCAGTTGGCTTTGACATACGCTATTGTGCAAAAATAAAAAATACATATCTCAAAGTAGGCCATGACGCCATTAATTCCGTTATTTTTTTCTCATTCCAACGATATAAAACATGTCACAGAAATTTTAACCGATAGTGTCAATATTTAATATTTTACGAATACCACAATTCATATAATTGAATCGTAACAATCAGCTGTGCCATAATTAGTGAAAAAGTTAAAGTTATTAATAAATTAGACAGATTGTCACTGTTGTATGTTGTATGTTGCGTTGTCGAGTTCTAAGACAAATTTTATATCAGTAATTATGGTGTACACCAATAATAACAAATTCGATTTGATTAGCATTTATTGTCAGTGCAATTTTGCCGCTGAGATGGCAGTCACGGTTTACGGAGATAGATTTCCAGATACTCCGCAGTCAAATCGAACTATGTTTAGGAAGTTAGTTCAAAATCTAAAAACGCACGGTTCATTTTCAAAAAAAGTAGTAAGGCGAGCGCATGTTGCTGATAATGTAAGAAAAGTGAATAGAGTAATGAATTATGTTAACCAAAATGAGGAAACCTCTTTGAGACAAATTCAGAGAAACTGTCGCATAAAAAAAGATAGTGCAAGAAAAATATTGAAAAAAAACGGATTTCGATGCTACAAAATGAGGAAAGTTGAACATTTAAATGAGGGAGATAAGCCAAGGAGAGTAAGATTTTGTAGATGGTTATTAAATAAGAAAAGGAATGACGCGCTGATATGTAGTAAAATTCTTTGGTCGGACGAATTAAATTTTTCTAATAATGGATTTTTCAATAGAAATATGCATTATAAGTGGACACGAGAAAATACACATTGGTGCAGAGAGACTGCTTTCCAATAAAGATTTTCTACGAATGTTTGGTTGGGTCTTTTAGGGACTAAAGTAATTGGACCTTATTTTTATGATGGCAAATTAACCGCTCGTAGATACCTTAATTTCCTGCAAAACGAATTTCAAGATTTTCTTTATGAATTAGCAGTGGCAGAAAGATTAAATTATTCATATTTTCAACAAGATGGGGCTCCACCTCACACTGCTGTAATATGTACAAATTATTTAAATCAAGTTATGCCAGATAGCTTCTATGGCCAGCTCGATCACCAGATATTACTCCCTTGGATTTTTTCGTCTGGGGTTACATTAAAGACAAGGTATTTCAAACTGCCCCTGAAAATATTGAGGACATCAAAACCAGAATTCGAAACGCATGTGAGGCAATTACTCCTGAAATGCTCCAAAATGTAATGCGTGACGTGTCTCGTAGAGCACGTTTATGTGTCAGAATGCATGGTGCACAATATGAGCATTTGTAGTTAGAAAAATAAATACACACAATTTCTTTTCAATGTAGTAGTAGGTAGTACTGTTATACATAGTTTTTCGTTTTTTTCTTTGGATGTTCGTTTTGTACTTGTATTTTTATTTATGAGATATTCATTGGTTTGTATTAATTTGTAATAAATAATTACGGAATTATAATTATTATAAAGTGAATTTTTACTATTATGGCACAGCTGATTGTTACGATTCAATTATATGAATTGTGGTATTCGTAAAATATTAAATATTGACACTATCGGTTAAAATTTCTGTGACATGTTTTATATCGTTGGAATGAGAAAAAAATAACGGAATTAATGGCGTCATGGCCTACTTTGAGATATGTATTTTTCATTTTTGCACAATAGCGTATGTCAAAGCCAACTGCATTTTTCGATTTTTTTGTTACACGTTATTATTCTTATTGTCTTTGCCGTCAACTTTCATTCCTTTAACTTTTTTCGTATCTCCTCAAATAAGGAAGCTATAACCGTTTGTGGTTTTCCTATTTTTCAGGTTTTAGTAATATATCTCATAAAGTAGGCTATGGATTTCAAATTTCTTTTTACTGAAATATAGCTCACAAAAAATGGGATAACTGTTTCTAAAACTTTATTTTTCTACAATAGATATTAAGCGAGATATTTGGTGTGGCCCTCGTAAAATAGACAGTCTGTATATGTATATAGTGAGTTGAACAAGTCGGTGTTGTCAGTAAGAGAACTATTTTTTGACTCTGTGTCTCACCCACTTGTTGAATCGTTATGGGTTTTTGATTTTTTATATGTTTGTCTTTAAATTTGTCTGTGGAGGAAATACGTTTTACCCTTTACAACTCTCCCTTTGCTGATAACATATTATATGTCTTGGATTTTTCCTTTGTTTTGAAAAGCATATGTGTCAATTTTCATCGGGAAGTTAGTTTTCATTTCCGGATAAGGGTGCTTTTAAATTAATCTAAGTATATAAAATTTCGGACTCGAGAAAAATCAAATTTTAACCCTTAAAATTTCAGAAAATTTGATCATTAAATGGGAAAAACTCGTTTAGTTGATAAAATCGAGATCGCTACCCTAGTGTTTAAAACCCTTTGTGCCCTAACTATATTTATCCTTAGAGGTTTTGAGATTTCTTATCCATCGGCAGTTGGAACCAGTATTTATGATGAAGGCTTTCTCTACCAGTTCTACCAGTCTTACAAATAATTAATATCTTTTTCCAATGGATGGTTTACTTGTGGATGTCGACTGATGCGTACCCCCTACATGTGGAACACTGAGAGTTCATTGATCTATCAAATACCTACATGAAATAATAAACCAACAAACGACTCTTAACATTCTTGCAGATAATGAAAAAGAAAAAATGAGATCCTTTTTCCAGATAATTCACATATTTCAAAATTTACATGTTATCAAATTCATTATCTGTGAAGGTTTATTTTTTCTTACATGAGGTGGTTCCATTGGATAGCCATTAGGACAAAGAGGGTTAAGACAAATTTATCTTAAACTCTTGTGGGAGCAGGACTTTACGTCCGTGCTCCCTTATCCTACTACTAGTACGTCTAACTACTACTAGAATTATATAAACGGAATCCCTATATTTATATTGTGTGCCTTTATGTGTATTTTTTATATTGAGGCATTCTGCAGTTGTCATCGAAATTTAAGTTCCAGAGTGTGCATGAATTTGCTTACAAAATTTTCAACCACTGGGTGTTCCTTAATGACGTGTCAATATTTCAGGGTGTGATTCATTAGGTTATTTTATGAAGAAAAGTTCATATGAACATATGCCCTCAATGGCTTAAATTTTTTGCTACACAGGGTTTTGGAAGTTTTTTGTTCTAATCGTTATATTTTAATATCTCAAAGTATTTTCGATACTATTTTCAATTTTGGTATGTGTTAATAGGATACAGAATCACATATTTTAATTAGAAAAATAATTTTATCGTCCCACTATCCCTGCGAGCATGTCCTCTGATATTTTTAGCAAAAAAGTGGTACGCCACTGATTTTTTCCATGTCGATATTTTTCCTGATTAGCCTGATCAATTCTACATAAAAACGGTCTCTTACGTCTTTCTCGTCACACGCACAGTTCTTGATTAAAACAACTAAATTCATATTGAAACTAATTACACAGGCACACACACAAAAATATATTGTCGATTACACGGACCAGACCAATCATCTCCAGTATATTTTGGCTTGCTACATCCGAATTCGGTGTCAGTTTTGCCCCACCACGTCACAAATTTTCCCTATCCTCAGAAAATCGTTAGAAAAATGCAATTTTCCTTTTTTACATTTTTCTAGCTGTTTTTTGAGTGTAGAAAAAAATTGTGATGGTGGAGCAAAAATGACACCGGATTCGGATTTAGCAAGCCAAAATACACTGGAGATGATTGGTTGTGTAATCAACAATTTTTTTTGTGTATGTGTGCCTGTGTAATTAGTTTCAATATGAATATAACTATTTTAGAACTGTTCATCTGATGAGAAAAACGCAAGAGACCGTTTTCATGTAGAATTGTTCAGGCTTATCAGAAAATATATCGACGTGGAAAAGTGTCAATGGCGTAAAACTTTTTGGTAAAAAATATCAGAGGACATGCTCGCAGGGACGCCACTGGTTCAGCGATAAAATAACTTTTCTGATTAAAATACGTGTTCCTATATCGTATTAACACATACCAAAATTGAAAATAATATCTAAAATACTTTCTGAAATATTACAAAAAATAACGATTAGAAGAAAGAAATTTCAGCATCCTGAAATATTAGCACGTCATTAAGGAACACACTGTATAACTCGCCGTTTCAGCCCGAAAATTATTTTTTAATTTGATCTCCCTTTTAACATAATAGAGAGTTGAAGTTGAAAATGAGCCTAGTCCGAAGTCAGTAACCCCTTTTGTTAACCCTTCACAGAGGCAAGAGCGTTGTCAGCTCTAACTTCCGTCCTGAGCATCCTATTGCCATCGTATATTCGCTGTGCCAATGATATACAAATGATGTGAGGCACATTTTGAAATATTTAAACAAACAAAAAAAACGAAATTGAATGTAATATTTACATTAAACTTCACAACGTCGTTCTTCAATTACTGTAAAGTGCTATAAGTATGATGGACCCTGTGACAGGAACTATAATTCAATAAAAAATACACGCTTCTTAAAAAGAAGCTGAAAACCAAATTTATAATAGTAAAATAGCTATATGAATTGTTACTGTCTCCCTCTAGAAAAATAAAGGTGGACGCTTATGATTTATAATATAAAATCTGCTGCAGAATAGCTTCATTTTAATCCATATAAAACTGTTTTATTGACACCATCAAAGCTTATTCTTAGATTTCAAGGCCACACAAACACGTGCAGCTTTTGTAGCTAGCAAAAAGGCCATCTGCGTGAGTGTTCATCCGTTCGGCTAGCACGTTGGAGAAATGTGATAACTTTGTATTATCATGAACAATGATTAATTAACCAAACCTACATTTAAAGTTATTTATAGGACAAGAGATAGTTTTTTAACAAAATATAAACTCGGAACTTATTTAGGGTGGAACGGTGTGACCCGAGTAATGAAAAACCTGATATTCGAACACTGATTGGTATGAATTTCAATTAATTAACTAAAACACATTTTCTTCATTGTTAGAAAAATACTACTATTGTTGTTACGTAAATATAAAATCTTTTGTGATTTCTGTACAGGATGTTTCAAGTATGCGGTCATTAGTTCTACATATAAAACTATGAAAAAGTTCATATACAGAGTGATTTACCACAACATGCGGAAAATAAAATGGTGTACTAGTTTTCTATGTGGGAAACCCCCTGCAAAATTTTAGAGTGATCCAAAATAATTTAGTACATTTTTTTGCATTAAAACTTGTAATGATACGCTACTAAACCATGGAATTTAGCTACCCTTATGCTTCAATTGTTTACGCGTTTTTACGCGTGCCCCGCTTCGTGTCTTGTTCAAGCGATCAGATGTTGTTTACGACGTTTACGTATGGTCAGCTTCTTTTCGGCTTCCGTTTGGATTTTTACGTTTTGAAAATTGTATTCGTATATGGATATCAGTTAATATGCCAGCGTTTACATCGCATGAATACTGCGATATGATTTTAACTTATAGTGCAATGAATGAAAATCTTGCAGCCGCTGTACGAGAATATGACAGAAAATTTCCCAGCAGGCGTGTGCCAAATGAAAGAAACAGGAGCCCAGATCCATATATGGTTGATTCTCTATGGATTTTTTTTTTGTGGGGTTACATGAAGAGTTTGGTGTACGCTAAGTCAATAGACTCCCTAGAACAGCTACAACAAGCCATTGACAATGCCTCGAATCTAATTCGTGATGAAAGAGACAAATGTGATCGCATACAAGAAAATATTTTCTGCGCTTAGAACAGTGTCAACGGACAAACATTCGAACACTTTGTTTAACTTTTCGTTACTTTTAAGTTTTCGGGTGTGCTGTGTTCTACATTGCTATTTTTATTCTGTGATTAAATTCCAATAGTCACTTCTAACCCTAGATTGGTTAGTCATACGCGGCACATTTCTACAAAAAAATAAGGTAATTTTTTTGTCATATTTTTTTAATTTTTCATTTTTTTACTCCGTTCGGTGGGGACAACTTTTCCGCATGTTGTGATAAAACACCCTGTATACGTGGGTCCGGAAATCCCTCCTAAGTGCGCTGCGGGCCTCTCAAGGAGGCACCCAGAATTGACATTTTATTTAATATCTCAAGAATTCCTTGAGCTACAGTGACTAGTTTCGGCATGGGATTCGACATCAATAAAGGTCATTATCTGATGTTATCCATCAAGAGTAAATTCAATCAGGTGTGCACAAAATTAGAAAGGAAGAATTACTCCCCCCCCCCTCTGCTTTACCCTATGAGAGGTAGACAGAGCCAACTCAACCTGAGGAACAAACTCACGCTTATCAGGACCCTTGCTGCACCTATTCTGACCTCCGTTACTTGGGGATACCAAGCAGCCACCATCCTGAAGAGGATATAAGCTGTGGAAAACGTCGCAATTAGGTGTGCCGTGGATACACCATGGTTTATCAGAAACGCCGACATCTTCAGAGACCTGGAATAGACCCAAGTAACTAAGGTCATCCAGGACAGAGCGAAGAATCTATACACCCATACGGCAGAGCATGGGAATCTGCTGGTCAGACAGGCGACTGACTACGACCCCAACGACGCTCCGAGGCACAAGAGGCCGAAGCTCCAACTCCTGGATAACGGGTAAGTATAACTTAACCGTTTTCTATTTCAGCCCGACCTTCAAGCCACGCTGCAAGGAGACAATGACCAAATACATTCAAATCACCTGATCCCAGGGGTACCAAGCAAATTACCTGCTGGGTATCCTTACCCTTGCCCATGCCGGCCTCTGACGCTAAAATAAGCGTCTTCCGATGAAATCCGAGCACATGATACCAACTGGCACCCTGGCCTTCCCACTAGTCAACACCCTCCGAACCCCTCCAAACTCTGAGATAGCTCGGCAAGAGCCGTTCTCCCTCACGACAGACTAAAGACGCTCCCAGGAGGCGTATTGGTATTCTTTACTACGATACAGAGTGGCGCTGCACTGAAATGCAGTATACTATGAACTAAGCTTAATGCACCATTTGTATTGGCAACGCTTAGTGCGATTCGAAATTATAATTTTTTCCCAGTGTTATGAAATGCAGTATAGAATAGCCGCACTACATTTGCATTAAATGGAGGCAATAATTACTGTGTCGATTCGGTAATTGCGTCAATCTTAAAGTCTATGCGATGACAAGTACTGCTGCGCGAAACTGTTAGGTGAGGTGGATGTATAGGTATCTATTAGTTGATTGATTCGGCCTTTACTTGATGAAAATCCATATTAAACTTAAATTTAACGAACAAACCACGGTGTGTTCGTTAAATTTAAGATCTATTAAACATTGTTAATAGTTAGTCATATGTATTGGTTAGAATGGATTACCAGACGGTATTAGTTAACACGTATAATTCAGAAACTACAACACTAGAATATTTTGAAACAGTTTTAATGTGAGTATTCGATTTAAGAAAATAGACGACAATGTCATCAATAGCATTTGGTATGATAAGTGGGTTGCTGAATTTAGTGCGAATACTCGTACAAATTGGATAGTGCGCTACACATATCCATCTGCAGGAAAATATAAATACAGGACAGACGATCAAACCTAGAATTACGTAACCAGAGAAAGAATAAGTGAAAACGAAATTTGGCAAAAAATGTATCTCAATATGAACCCATTGCAATGGCGCAATCATATACACATGAATTCATAAAATTTCTCAAAATAAATTTATATATTTTCAATATTTTGTGTGTATTATTATTTCTTCATTCTGATTAATGCGTCTAGTGTAAGGTTTATAGTATACTGCAATAAAACGAGTAATTTTGAATCGTAGTAAGCAATGCCAATACAAACAGTGCCTTAAAATCATATCATAGTATACTGCATTTCAGTACAGAGTTACTCTGTATCATAGTAAAGAATGCCAATACGCTCCCGGGAGCTGACATGCCAGCGAAGAAAGAAAACCAAGGCAGAAGAGGGCCAGAAGAAACGAGCCAGCTGGCGGGGTCCAAGAGCCAGGACCAGGGGAGGTCTGCTAACATCGCCTACACGATCCGCATTTGCGGGGAATAAGCAGAAAAGCACCCCTTACGGGGCCGGTCCAGGTATACAGCAATGATTGGGGCAAAGAGCTCAAACTCGACCCCTAATCATCCGAGACCGTCATCTTTAGTCAAGAATATTAGCATGAGCGAGCGAAAATGTAAGTAATAACTCACGCAGGTGAAGTTTGTAGCGCGAGCCGTAGACGAGTGCTGTAAATTATCAGGTGTGTTATTATTATTATCGCAAGTTGAATACCATACTATACCTTATCTACTATTATAACAATAAGTATTATTCGAGGTATTATTGTAATAGTTTGATAAGATCCAAACTATTCAAACATGTCAAATCACCTTCATCCCTTCAATAATAATGGACAGTTCTATTTTATTTTGCGCGTTGCATCGATTGGGCAGACTATGCATAAATTTTTAGGTGATTGGTGTAAAAATAAATCACTAGAGAGTTGTAATAAACCACGCTATTTGTTTATCAATATGTTCAAAAGCAGTTGATTGATAAATGTAGAATCTATTGAGAGTAGATAAAAGCTTTTATTTAACCCTTATTCTGGCAGGAAATGAAAAAACAATACAAAAATTTTTTTTAGTGTATTGGCAATTGTTATGGTTCTAATAGGACAAAAAACACAATTTTATAGTTTCCAAAAAAACACAACAAAAAAAAATTGTTGTATCATATTTGATACATTGCCGAGAATGCAAAAAACTACAAATACTCAATGTAACGCATTTATTTTTCAAAGATCAGTTTCTATTCTCCACAAAACACAGACGCATGTTACATTTTTGGCAAGTAATATTTGCTTGGCCTTGGGTACAAAATTTGCAGCGACCTCTAGTTCCAAAATAGGAAAAATGGTCTATGTTGTAATATCGAACATCATCTGAAGGTCGTTCAGCTTTGGCAATTATAATTTTTCTTGGTATAAAAATTGGAGAATTATTTCTTGAACTGGAACGTCCACGTTTGATTCGATATTTTTGTTTTAGAAATTGAAATATTCGATATCGAAATTGTTTTAGGCGCATTGGTTTCTCGGTATTAGGCAATAATGAGACATCTATATAACAACCAAGCGTTATTGACGCACATGTCTATTATTTGTGCGGAACCGGCGTGTCTATCTCGTTTTGTTCTCTCAAATTATCGCCTGGCAATATATTGTCCAGTTCAGCTATCACTTTTTCCTGGTCTGAAAGTTCTGGAGTGTTACTATCAACATGAAAAAAAATGTCTTAACTGTTCTTCAATTACATGTTCATTGACAATTTGAGATTCACTATCTGATTCATCTATATCTGAGGGAATTCCAGGCTTTAGTAAAAGCGCAAATATTCTCTGTGTTCTATATAAGGTCTAAAAATAAAAAATATGTTTGGAAAAAAATCCATACTAATCATGGCAACGTATTATATGTAATATTGTTTACCCTGACTGCTACCCTGGCAACGCATTACATATAATACAAACATTTGCAAAAGGTACATTCATCTTGTTGAAATTGTTTGTTATATTCTAACTAGCAATGGATGTTCATTGTTATGTAGTAGAACATATTCAAGTAAAATCATTCATCATATAAACGATATTATTACAAAAAAATTGCTTTGTTTGATTTTACAGCTGGATGACATTTTGACAATTCGCTGGCACTTCCCGTCAATTTGCGCTCCCTACACGGCGCAATTTGTATTAGATTGGAATGCAAAAATTTTGTGCGGTTCTACTAGTGTGCACTGATGGCACATGGGGAATCATACGAGTGTAATAATGTTTACTGCTTTTCAAAAAAATAATTATGGTAGAGTAACACCGGTAATACGTTGGCTAAATAAGGGTTAACTTTTCCTGTTTGTATGTTAGTTATTTAGTTAGTTAGTTAGTTAATACCTATATTTAGGTTAAATCTTGCAATCAAAATTTCGACTAGTTCTAATTAAGAGCTTTGAAATTTTGTACACGTGTATAGGTCCGGGGACAATGCAGTATATGTAGTATATCTAACATCCTTCTAAATTCACTATGGCGGATGTCCTAGGATGGCTGATTACCTTATTCACAATCCCCTTGATATGAGCGATACTCATTTGATAAATGAAAGGATTTAACGAGGAAAATACGAAAAACTGGTAAAAGTCATTCTAAACCCAATAGATGGCGGATTATATTTTTATTTACAACCCTCTTAATATGGGTATCAAATAAAACGGTTTGACTAATAAAATACTATAAACTGTGTAACGTTATTTTAAATCCGATATGGCGGGCTTCCTACGTTGGT
This sequence comes from Stenurella melanura, assembly GCA_963583905.1. Classification (NCBI taxonomy): domain Eukaryota; kingdom Metazoa; phylum Arthropoda; class Insecta; order Coleoptera; family Cerambycidae; genus Stenurella; species Stenurella melanura. The sequence continues at coordinate 62,096,701 of OY757313.1, read as the reverse complement.
GGATTACCTTTTTCTTCACAACTCCTTGATACGCGAATCAAATGAGAGGGTTTGAGGAGTCAAATATGGTAAATTATGCAAAGTTATTCTAAGTTCAATATGACGGAGTCCCTAGGATGATGGAGTACCTTTCTTTCTTTACAACCCCCCTTGAAGTGGGTATCAAATGAAAGGGTTTTGTTCGTCTGTTTTTTAAGCAAGTAAATATTAAAAAGTAAAAAACAAAATTGTATTAAAGAATAATTAAAAAAGCCTTTATTTAGAAAAATATTAAAAATATATATATTTTTTTTAATTCATATATTTGGAAACCAAATGCGTCGATAAAATTTAAGACTAAGTTGATATAGCAGAAAAGAGAATAAGGAGAAAACGTGGAGGCAAATTTTCTGTTCTAAATTTCTTTTCCTAGGTTAAGCAGTTTTCAAAAAAATTGCATGTGATGATACGAAGCGCCCTCGAAGATCAAACGACGCAGAAAACAGTATAAAGTTAGAAGACATTGGACGCACCTGTGCTCGCTTTGACATTGAAGTGCTACGTTAAAAGCAACTTACAGGTAACAGCACTATAATCATATAATGACGTAATACAGCAGTAAATAATTCATTCATGTTTTTTGTTTTAAATGATGATTAATATTACACATTGATCTTTATATTAATTTCTTGAATCAATTTCTACAAGTTTTTCTGTGATTACAACATTCTCTAGTTATAATAATCTGGCAATAAATAATATTATAGGCATATTGTATAAAAGAAGCAGCTATTTCGAAATTTGCAAAATTTTGTATTTTCCGAGAATACACATCGTTAATTTTTCCCACACAAAAATGAAGTAAGATTTCAGATTGTAGTTTTCACTTCCCTCACTTGCAGAAGGAAAGTATTGTATTCCTGAAAAATAACCCTCCGAGATATCTTCGAATTTTGACGTTTCAGACCATCTAGATTACAAAAACGAAGGTCTTGCAATACCGTCAGTCTGTCTGTCGCATGACGGTCTGTTGTCTGTCTGTTAGCGCTCTATCTAAAGAACTATTTAACGATGAACGCTCAAATTTGATAGTATAAGTAGTAGACGCTACTATCATCGAAGAAATGGGTACAATTTCACTAAAAAATATACAGGATGGAGAGAATAAATTTTCAAAAAAATGTGACAAAATAAATGTCAATAATATTTGGGTTATAATTAACACAATTATACTTTTAACGAAAAACATACATTCTAAGAAATAATACATCTATGGTGGAAATTTGTAAAAGTATTTACGACAAATCTTTCATATTTACCACGTTTTATTTAACATTGAAATTTTGCTGTCGGATGACCACTCTGTATATTTGTATGACCAAAAGTTATCAGGTTCTTTTTATAACAATAGTGATAACCACATACCAATTAACATTCTCCTGTGTCGTTTCTTAATTAATAATTTTGTAGAGTGACCACTCTGTATAATTAAAAAGGGAAGTTCTGTGTAAATATCTTTACCGAGTTTTTTAGCCTTATTTTTAGTATCATAAATTTTTCTGACAGCTTTTACCCTGGCAGGATAAAAAAAACTCAATTTTAAATGCAGCCCACGTAAAAAAAAATGTAGGTGCTATCTATGCATTATTTTATTTCACTGCTATGAACGAATTGTCAAGTCGGATTTCATGGTAAATAACACTATCAAAAAATATTTTCAAATGACGTATTTCTAGTAAATTATTCATATATGACGTTCGAACTTGTAGAATAAATAAATACGAAGTGGATAATTTCCAGTTATGGTATCTATTCTGTCATCTTGAATTATTATAATCCCGAGTTTCGTTGCGTTGCTTGTATAAAATACTACTTACGTTGAAAGTATATTACACTAGTTGAAGCCAATACCTGGGCCAATACCGAACCGAATATAGATCACACAAACGTTTTGCTTGTAAAATAAGTCTATTTAACATAAATTATTCAAGCTATCTGTAAAAAGGTTAGACCTATATTGTTTGGTTTTGTATTAATGAGAAATAAATAAATAATTCAGGCGGATGGGACTGTTCGCTTTTTAGAATAAAACATTAGCTATGTGGAACGATTGTCTTCCATGAGTAATAACTAAATTGGGCCCCAATTTAATTTGCATAATAATTTATATTGCCTGAGAAATTTACTCCTTCCAATAAATGCAATATATGAAGGGAATCATGAGATTCTGAAATTGCATGGAAAAGTCTTAAATGTGCAGTATTATCATAGACAGGGTGTCCCATAACTGGACAATCAAAGTATTAACAGGTATATTATATTTAATTACTTCCACATTCACATAGTGGAGTGGTTGTAACAGCAAAAAATTTCTATCTGCCGCTCTGTCTGCCTGTATGTCTGTCGATCGGTTTGCAACTCTTTTGTGAGCACCTTTTCTCTGGAACGGTATAATATATTAAATAGAAATTTGGTACACGTAAGTGCCGTAACGAGATGTTGAACAATATTATATATATATCGTTAGTTCATTCTGGTGAAGGGTTAGGGGATAAATAGAGGCAAATAAGGGGAAAAAAGTAAAGCAAGCTAGTAAGAGTTCAGAAACTTGGGATTTGGTGTATATACTAGAAGGCAAGGCCGATCTTTTATAACATTTGACACCCCTACCACCACCCTCACTTCATTATTAAAAGGATTAATACAAAATTAAGACATTCACTTGATATTGGGCACACGTACGTACTGTAACAAAATCTAGAACTAGATTATCCCGTTGAAGGGTTGGGTGGTAAATAAGTGTAAATAAGTAAAGTTAGATAGTTTTATGAAATGAATTATTATTTGTTTGCTTATAATTGTATTGAAACATTCTTTATAGGATTTTGCAAACAGCAGAAAAGATAACTATCTATAAAAGAAAATCTTTGTGTAGAAATATTAATGAAATCTTTGCATTCTTTGGATAACCTGAATTCTGGTTATGCTAGCAAATTAAAATCCTAAAATGAATTTGTCTAATTTCTTATTTTATAATTCTCATTCCAACACTAGCATCCACACAGTCCCCTACGGCCATGCAGATTAAACTAGTATCCACATAACCCCCTACGATTATAAAGATTCAGTTAAAAATGAGAACAAAGACCTAAAATGAATTTATTTATCTACTTTGTCTTAAAAAAAATTTTTCATTCCAATGGATTACATTTTCATGAAATCTATCATTCTGTTTCCTGGAAATGCTTAGCCTTTGAAACGTTTTTCGCCCTTATTCTGGAGCTCATCAGAAAGACATAAAGCCATTCATAAAGATGTTTCATGCAAAACCAAGACAATTTCTATGAATAAGTGTGAAATGATTATATTTGACATTGATTGATAAAAACAACCTCACATATCTATTAGCTAACTAGTATTGGAGCCTATATACTCTATGCATGTTTATGAAATGAATTATTATTTGTTTGCTTATAATTGTATTGAAACATTCTTTATAGGATTTTGCAAACAGCAGAAAAGATAACTATCTATAAAAGAAAAACTTTGTGTAGAAATATTAATGAAATCTTTGCATTCTTTCGATAACCTGAATTCTGGTTATGCTAGCAAATTAAAATCCTAAAATGAATTTGTCTAATTTGTTATTCTATAATTCTCATTCTAACACTAGCATCCACACAGTCCCCTACGGCCATGCAGATTAAACTAGTATCCACATAACCCCCTACGATTATGAAGATTCAGTTAAAAATGAGAACAAAGACCTAAAATGAATTTATTTATCTACTTTGTCTTAAAAAAAAATTTTCATTCCAATGGATTACATTTTCATGAAATCTATCATTCTGTTTCCTGGAAATGCTTAGCCTTTGAAACGTTTTTCGCCCTTATTCTGGAGCTCATCAGAAAGACATAAAGCCATTCATAAAGATGTTTCATGCAAAACCAAGACAATTTCTATGAATAAGTGTGAAATGATTATATTTGACATTGACTGATAAAAACAACCTCACATATCTATTAGCTAACTAGTATTGGAGCCTATATACTCTATGCATGTTTATGAAATGAATTATTATTTGTTTGCTTATAATTGTATTGAAACATTCTTTATAGGATTTTGCAAACAGCAGAAAAGATAACTATCTTTTCTGCTGTTTGCAAAATCCTATAAAGAATGTTTCAATTAGATAGTTTTAGTTCAGAAACTTATGACTTTGTTTTTCAATTTAAATAATTAATATCTTTTATTTACAGATCGATTTTGTACAAAAACAATAAGATTCTTGCTTTAGACAACGCTAATTTACTGTCCAAATTTCAATACAATCGGACTTTTCCTTGTTAAGATATCGTGCTCACAAAAAAATGTGACGGATGGACAGTCAGATAGACATACAGACAGATGGACAAACAGGCAGACAGACAGACAGACAGACAGACGGGCGGACGGGCGGACATACGGACAGGCGGACATGTTGAAGGTTGTCCAGAATTCGATCACCAACGCAACAAAGCTGCGAAGAGAATCCCATAGCATGTACAACGATTATATCAAATGACCAATAAATCAGCGAAGAGTATAATGTTTACTCTATTAGTTTTGCTATCTATTATTATTGTATCGATTGTACTGAAGTTTGGAGAGTAAGCTAGCATAGCTAGAGGAAACTCCTACTGTTTTCTAACAAAATCTATCAATACATAACATAGTTATTAATTATTTAAATAATAAAACATATCGTCTTAATTTTATATTTTTTAATTAAACAGAAATCTTATGAATTTTTTTTCTTATCATTATTTTAATCTTCGCAAATACACAACAAAGAGTATATTGCAATTTATTGGTACATTTCTGAAACCGGAAATATCAATGTGTTGGTGACCGAATTCTAAAAAACTGTTCGTTCGTCTGTCCCTTCGTCTGTCTGTCCGTCCGTCACGTTTCTTGCAGACACGATATCTTAAGGGGGAAAAGTCTGGTTATACTGGAATTTGGACCATACCGTTTTCGAAATAAATCCATTGGTAAATAAAAAAGTTATTAATTATTTAAATTTAAAAACATTATGATTTCTAATTGAACACAAACATAAAAACTAACATTATTTACGAAAAAAACTGCGAAGTATTCCATAGAATGTATAACACATCAGTTACTTAGTTGAGACACCCTTTACATAGGCCCCAACTTCTCTGGTGCCCCGGGGCTCGAGTCCCCTCCAGAAGTTAGGTCAGGGGCGGAGCCCCCAGCTAAAAATATTATGATTGTATTTATAATTTTTTACTCCAAAACTAACAAAACTGGGCTCCGTAGTAATCAAAATCATGACTTATCTTTTATCCTTATTCTGTGTTATGTATGATAATTACAGGCGGCTGGGTTTTCTGTTTATATCCGAAAACCTACTTCTACAGCTTAACTTTCTCTGTGATTCCCTCGAGCAGCGCGATTTAGCCGGGCCTTGCGGACTAAATACTGTTCACTAAGTATTAGCTGTGTTTTTACGAATTTTGAGCACTTTGTGTATTATTAGTAGGAATAAAACCACTCCTCCCCTCTTGTCATACTCTGTCACACTTTATGAACCCCCTCCTCACCCACAAAGTGTGACGTAATGAATGGATTGCCCCTAAGGAATCATGGTCTAGAACGCTAGATCACAACCTTTTTTTTTAAACCTGTGTTATTAATAAATAAGTTGGAAATATTATTTTAAAAGTGTATTAAGTGGATTTTATTTCAGTGTTTTTCCTATAAACGCGCAACAATTATGTAAAAATTTTAGTTAATCAGCGAAGACTATATTGTTACTCTAGTTTATCCTCAATATATACCACCAGTTATGAAAAACTGATAGACCGCAATCAGAATCATTTGCTAACTTCAATATCTAAGATAAATTAAGATATATACAGTAATAAATTATAATTTCGGAATTTCCTGCTCTTAAAGATTTTGTAATCATAAACCCATTAACATTAAGGATAAGGACGGTCAAGTTCATTAGATCCAGCGAATCTTTATAATACTCGTCACACGCAAGAGTGATGTAAACAAGTATGAAAGGTGAGTCAAATGAGGTTGCAAAACAATGGCAATGAACTTTTTTCTGAGCTGCGAGACGTAGACCCGCCTACAATCAGACAAGCCTGGGCAAGCAGCGATCTGTTTCAAGGTCGTATAAGTAATACTTTGACTGCAAATACAAGTATCCGTTCTATCACACCGAATCGGGTATAGTTCGCGCAAATTTAGCTAATGAAAGGGAAATGGATGAATTCAGTTAAATTGCTATGTATACAGCTCATGTTAAGTGTCGGGAAGCTAAAATTCAAATCAACTGATACTCGTGTTTAAATGAGGCTTTGAATTTTCCCTAGGCTGGCGTTTGCATAAATTCATGAATTTAACACAGACTGATGTTAAAATTTACTTTTAGTTTAAAAGAAAATGTTAAAATAGCAAGGTAATAAATTGAATTGATTTATATTTCTAGAAACATTAACCAATAATTACTTTTCAATCAAGTTCGTCGTTGTATTGCTTGAAATGGAATATTCGAGTATGTTAGTAATTAATTTGAGTATTCAGTACTAGTTGGTGTGTTCTTGGGTACATGAAAGAAAATTCAACTGATTGAATAGTGAATATAAATATTTGAAAGCAGCCCTATAGGCGAAGATGAAATTTATGATATTTCCTATAATCTAAGCCAAAATTCGTTTTAGAACTATCAAACTGCAATTTCTAGGGCTCTGTAAAGTTGGTACCCCGAATTTTGAAACAGATCATTTTTCCATGTGAAGAGCTTGCTCGTCGTTTTCTCGTTATTGCTCGACGATTCTTTTCTTTTACTCGTTGCTTAAAATAGGAGAAACACAGAGGAGGTTGAAATTCATAACAGCCCCGCTCCCACTGTTCCATTTTTCAATCTTCAGTGCCCAATTCGTTTGCTGGTGTTTTCGTTTGCCTAGTAAAGAAAATATATCACAAACTTAATTTAATATAATGTTCACAGATTTCATTTTGTTTATTAAATACTATAAAAATATTATCTAAATTTTGTTTGTGGCATTATCTTGTTTTTTCTAAATCTTTGGTGCTTCCTGCCACATGTATTTTTTCTTTTTAGCCGGTACTCGGGGAATTTACAAAATATTACAAATAACTAGTATGTTAGTGGGAAATAACCTCTACACCTGTGACTTTTACGTCAAAGGATCAGTTAGAGGTTGCTTTTTAACAAATAATACAAATAAGTATAAAAACTTGAAATTAAATATTTCGCCGACGTTTCGGAAATCTAATGTTTTCTTTTTCAAGGCTTTTTCGAAAAATATTTTTTGCTGTGTATGATAAATACACAGCTCGAAGAATGTTTGTTATATTCAATATTCATAGATACTTACTATTTACATAGGACTGTCGATATAGTTAACAGTTTCTTTAATTACAGGGTGTCCCGTAAGTAATTGTACACAGAGCAATGGCAGATTCCTTACGTCAAAATATTACGATTTAACCAAACTTACCTCATTACAAAAGTTGATAATAACAGGGATACAGGGTGTCAGTTATTTTTTTTTTGTTTTTTTTAAATAATTTCTTTAAAAAGTTAAATATTTTGACAATATTTTGTGGTTGGGGTTTTTTTGAGGCGACGGATTCAAATCTGTTCATAGTTTTGCTGTTCTTTGTAGGAGGCGCCACCTACGGTAGTTTGCGTGTCGTTTATATGTCATATTTTTTTTTTGGCGATTTTAAAAAAATTTAAAATAAAAATTCCTGTTTTCCCGTCTTTTCTACGTAAAATTGGCATACCTTCTAAATGTCGCTACGAGTAACCGTTTTCGAAATATCGGGTTTTAAAGTATTCAATGCAACCAATTTCAATTATGATTTAGGGATGTACGATTTTTCAAAGTAGGCTTTGATTAAAACAAAAACAGCATGTTAAATCGCTTTTGCCAGTGGCGTACAACATAAATGATAAACCCCTTAACCCCTCCTAAATTACATATTACGCCACTGTGTGAATATCAATTTCAATTAATTAATTCATATTTTCCAATGACTTGTATGTAACAAATGCACTCCCGTTAAGAACCCATAAAGTGGATAATTGTCGAGATATTAACCATTAAGAGGTAAAAACACAGTACTTGATTAATTAGAATAATCAGTCATTACAGCAACAAAATAAATTTTATTACATAATAATATTACATAATTACTTTAATAAATTTTGAAAATGCGCTCCACCAACATCGATACATTTCTTTATTCTTTTTGTTAAAGATTGTCTAACTTTAAAAAATATGGCAGGTTGATTTCTAATAAAATGTGCGGCATTTTGTATATGTTGCCATAATTCCTGTCCTTGTTATTAATTGTTTGGATATAAACCAATGTCTTCATATGTCCCCAAAAATGAAAATCCATAGCATTGAAATTAGGGCTACGAGCTGACCAGAGAAATTCACTTCCCCTTCCAATTCACCTATGAGGAAACTGCAAATTTAAATAATTGCGGACTGCAAGGGAATAGTGAGGTGGAGCTTCATCCTGCATAAACAATAAATTCTGTCTTATGTTTCTGGGCCATGTATTCATTTCATCATAAAGTTCTGTTTGCAAGAAGTTCAGATATGAAGCACCATTTAAGTTTGATGGTAATTCATATGGCCCCAATAACTGATCTCCCCTCCAAATAAATACGCCCCTTCAGGTGAAAGTTGCTTCATCCGTAAATAAAACATTTTCGATAAAATTACGATTTATTGTTTGTTTATTTTGAAGAAATTGTGCAGGAAGATCCCTAGGTAATAAATTCTGTACCGGGACAAAATGAAATGGTCTCAAATCTCCATTGTGAAGTATTCTAAATATGGAAGATTTCTTACTCCAGTAATTGTAGACAATCGGCGTGTGGAATGTTCAGGATCTTCAGCAAGTCGAACTAAAATTTCATCCTCCTGATCAGGGGTAATTTTTTGGACGCCCTATGTGACTCTTGGGATGAATCTCGCCACGTTCTTCTAATCTCTCATAGATATTTTTATATGTAGGGATATAATCGTAGATATCTACGGCGGGCACGTCTACAACAATAATTTTCTTGTACGTAGACGCATACCATATCGCCCATTTTACTGTTTGAAAAGGTTTTGTGACGAGACATGATTAATCCAAACAAATTTAAAAATTCAGTGATTATCTAAATCCAGCCAACACATACAATAATACCTAATTGACACAACTCCTAGATATGTACAACAACTATTGAATTGCATTCATTAGCACAAGAAAATTTTTAGGTGACATTTGAAGAGTAATTGATACAAATCACCTAGATTTGGGTACAACAATCGAAGAACCCTAAATCATAATTTAAATTGGTTGCATTGAATATTTTAAAACCAAATATCTCGAAAACAGTTACTCGTAGCGACATTTAGAAGGTATGCCTTTTTACGTAAAAATGATAGTAAAACAGGAATTTGTATTTTAAAGGAATTTTAAAAAATCACCAAAGAAAATATGACGTATAAACGACACGCAAACTACCGTAGGTCGCACCCTCTACAAACAACAGCAAAACTAGGAACAGACGAATCTCTCGCCTCAAAAAAACCCCAATTCACCAAATTTTGTTAGAATATTTAACTTCTGGTATTATCAACTTTTGGACTAAGGTAAGTTTGGGTAAATCATAATATTTTGACGTAGCGAATCTACCATTGCTCTGTGTACAATTGCTTATGGGACACCCTGTATTATAAAATGTTAAGTTTGTGAAGTTCTCCTTTTTTGACATTGGCAACCAATTCGACACACATCTATCCTCATTCAATAATATTATCGCCGATTCTTTAGTCGCAGTTTATTCTATGATGGAAAAGCGGACATAGAATAAACTGGGACTGGACAAAAATTTTAACAAAAGAGGGGAATAGCAAAAAAAGAAAAATTAAAGAATCAGCGATAATATTATTGAATGAGGATAGTTGCGTATCGAGTTGTTCTATAGATGTCTGTACAACCTGGTTGACAATGTTAAAAGAAGAACTTCACAAAATTAACATTGTATAAAAATTGAAAAAACTGTTAACTATGTCAACAGTTCTTGTAAATAGTAAGTATCTATGGATATTGAATATAACAAACATTCTTAGAGCTGTGTATTTAACATACACAATAAAAAAGATTTTTCAAAAAAGCCTTGAAAAAGGAAACAGAGGAGATTTCCGAAGCGTCGGCGAAATATTCTATTTCAAGTTTTTATACATATTTGTGTTATTTGTTAAAAGAAGCAACCTCTAACTGATCCTTTGACGTAAAAGTCATAGGCGTAGAGGTTATATCCCAGTCACATACTGATTAACTGTGATACTTCTAGATTCCCCGAGCAACGGTTAAAAAAAATACATGTGGCAGTAAGGCCCAAAGAATTAGAAAAAACAATAAAATATTTTTGTAATATATTTACACCAAATGTTAATTTTAAAAAATTACTTAAAATATATACATAAACAGACGAGATCTTTAAAATGTGAACTAGTAAAACTTTAAAAGCAACGAATACCAAGAAAATACGCATATACTGGAAACGACTGGAACGTATCAAATTTGGTGTTTACCACGGCGCCTTCGCCAAATGTTCGAGTGGAATTTTTTTGGCATCTTTCCTCGCCTCATACTAGACATGACTCGATGATACTAATTCCACTACCGTCCAGCCATACTCTGCAATTTACAAAAGATTTCCATAGAAATCGCTTAAGACATGCCAGAGCAATGGTTCAACGAACATAAAAAATATACATACGGGTCGAATTGAGAAGATCCTCATTAATCCTCCGGATTAATAACTATTAACGAAGGTGTCAACCATTGGTTCCCCGTTCTGCAAATATGTGAACATACACAAAGTTGTGGCTGAAGAATTAGTCTGCTTGAGATAAAAACTGGTTAAAATTAATGCATAACAGTTTCCAGACAATTTAGGTAATTTTTGTATAACTAATTAATTTTTTATCATACTGCGGTGTTCAGATTTTTCTGCCAAATATAAGTAATATATAACAGGATATTTTGTTTTTATACCAACCCATTTATTGCTAGAGTACTGTAAAACTATCTACCTGTAATTATTGCTTTAAGCTATAAATAACAGGATGAGCACAAGCGCTCAATTTGATTATTGTGTTTTATTTTGCAGTTGGTACAAAACAGAATAATTTAAATTGTAAAATCTAATTCACTCTGCAGATATTTACTTTTTGTTTAGCCTGGACTGTATGTCCAATTTACTATTCTGTCTATTCGTTCAATCTATCTATTGTAATCGAAAGAACGCCAGAAAACCTTCGCTGTACATTTATCAAGAGTTGGTAGTAGATTTGCAGTTTGCAGTCAGGACATGGCATAATTGAGTTTCATGTAGGCTGCTGTATGTTATTTCTATGACCGATACACTGTCAAGCACAACTGCTTGCTTCTGTAGTTTACTTTTATACGAAAATACCGCCAGTGATATTTTTCTTAAAGATCGCAAATAGATAAACACCCAGAACACAATACCTTATTATTTCGAACCTTGTTTGTGTCTGTTAAGAAAAGCAGACCTCCAAAAAATATTGTTATTCCCATAACGTTCTATTGGGTTTGGAAGTCAATAATTGTTTTGCTTCGTTATACGTTATGTTTGAAATGCCTGTTTTATTTAATTTTATAAACTCACAAGAATTTATGGTCCAATTACAGATTAACAACATATAGCAAGATGTAGATGTATAGCAACAATATCTAAATTCTTTTCAGGTGCCGCTCTTTCTAAAAACCTTGCTCTGTTCGCGATTAGCACCTGGCGTTAACCTGAACTACAAAAATGATGTCAGAATAGAATGTGTTGTTTATACTCTTTGCCATTTTTTAAAAATAATCTTGTTCTTTACTTTTCATAAAAAAACCGCTGCCTAAGGAATCACTACCTCCACATCCAGATTTTATATCCAAGTCACTTTAAAGGAAACGTCTTAATTATATTTGCACTCTAGTATGTGGAAATTATTGGTTATAGAATATTTGGGGCAGAAGTCATAGAAAAAATTGACGCTGGTTTCTAGCAGATACGTCAGAAATGATTCCCGGATTCCTATTAGCTTGCTCTACTTATTTTCCCTTACTCAGATGTCTTCCTTTAAAGACACTTGGATGGAAAATCTGGATGTGGAAGTAGTGATTCCTTAGGCAGCGGTTCTTTATTAAGCTACAAAACGTACATTGGGTAAGCTGATAAGTATCATATGTCCAAACATTCGGGAACATTACGAACATTTTTAAACAGTACCTTCAAAAGGACAGTTCAAAGTTCTAACGGGTTTACAATTCCAAGACATTTGAAATTAGGAAATGTTTAACAGTGGTTAAATAGAATTTCAAAGACATTTAAAATCCGCCTCGGTGGTCCAGCGGTGTGTTAGGCTCGAGACCAATGGGTCTCGGGTTAGAATAATTATGACTACAGTATAAATGGATCTTTGGTATCGTTTTTAATGTATTACCGAGACAATAACAATAGACTGAACGGCGATCAAGTGAGGCAACACTGCTAGTAGCTGTTATTTCTCCAGAGTGTGAGTCTCAGTGGCAGCGAAAGGCAACATCGCAGGGAATGGTTGTTGTGTTGCTGCTTATGTGCTCGTGTGTCCTAGTCGAATGGTGCAATAGCAGAAACTCCACTAGACGTTAACCTAAATAAGACGTTAAAGACAATACAATTCAACTTGTTTTATATACGATGAAACTTGATAATAATCGATGGTTTTCAAAATCTAAAATGATATCAAAGTAAATGTAAAATTATAAAAGGCAAAATTCCATTTGACCTTGGTATGTCGTGCATCCCAAATTCCGTAAAATCTCCGACAAAGTGGAAACGAAAAGTGGCAAGCGGAAGACTTCAACCTCAACGAAATTTTTATTCCAAAAGTTATTAACTCTGGAATATCCCTATACTGATTTTCAGAAGTTAATCAGCTACACTGAGCTACAGGCGTACCCCAAATAAAAGTTGTCAAATTTTTGTCAAAACATTTTTTTAATTGGAAATAACGTAAAAACAACTTAAAATAGAACTCTAAAAATGTTTTTTTAACAGAAATATTTTATTAACTTATTCGGCGCCACAAATTGGGCAACTTTTCTTTTGATGTCCCAAACAAATGATTTTTTGCATACAGCGTAGTTGACCCTGGATTTTCGATCTTTACTTCTGAGGCAAAATGTGCATCTACCCGTGGTAGTATGTGGCATTATTGGCACTTCTACTGCAGGGGTTATTTTTAGTACATTGCATGTAGTTTGGCGGAGTTCACGTATCCAAGTTGGAATTTCCAAACGACTTTCCATATGAGGTTTTACTAAATCAAGTGCGAGTTTTTTCAGGTAAGCTCTTCTGTTAGTGATAATCAGAGCCCGGCGCAAAAGTAGTTATGACAGAGACGGTCTCCACACACAGATAAACATAATGTTTTGTATGATTCACATAAGCAAATAAATACATTATTTATAGGAAACAAATACCTACTTTTGCGGTGAGAAATAAAAAGTATTTCATAAAACTCATAAAATAATAAATAAATAATTTATTATTGGTTTGGAGAAATTATTTATTTGGTATAGTTGAGCAAGTAGATGTTTACTGAAACTGGTGGATAAAAAACACCCGACAATTTTCAATTTAAAATATAATTTTCATCTGTGCACATAATATAAGGCACTATAATTTAAAAAGATATAAGGAGAATTTTCGACACCACAAAGTCACTCTCTTTCTGCTTTTTTAAGACAGCAAATAGGATACGGTAAATAATAATAATAGTAAAATAAACAGCAGATTGCGTTTTATATTTTGCAGAAGACTTCAAACATACAGAAACCATTTAAAATAAAAAGGGTCGGACAATTATTATTAATTTATTACACAATGACCAATGACATGTGAGATTGTTTCATATGCATATACGCATTATGGAGTCAACACTACAGACTAAGACTTGTCAGTACATTTGATAGAAGTAAATGTGTCGTGATTTGTTATGGCGTCGAGTGGCTTTCCATAAAATGAAATAGTACTTTGTAGATTAAAGATTTTCTGGAACTGCGGTTTAATGGTGTAGAACTTTTCTGTGCCAGCTGTGAAAAAACACTTTCGTGGACATGCAATTCGAACATTTTAAAACAAGTTTCATCTGAATGTCATAAAAACTGAAATTTAGCATATTTACATGGATATTTCTCACGGATCCCTCTAGCTATACGCAACCTTCAACGTAAGCCGAAAACAGATCAGTATACAGTAATTGATGCAATAAACATTACAGGTATTTGATCTACGTCAATATATTTTTAGAGTCTCAAGGAATATTGCTGAGTGAAATACAAATTGGATACATAACAGTGTTAGGAAACAACCCCGGTTTTTCAACATTTTTGTGTGTGGCAAAGAAGTGGACTATTCAATGCCGGACATAAATCTGCCATCTATAAGAAACTATACTTATTTTAAATATGCGCCTATTACATCGGTAGACGTTAAACGCTTGAACGATCCTTTTTCACAACACAAGTGGGATATTCAGTGACAGGCACCGGAGTTTTATTTCGGACGATTTAGAACAAGTGCAAATAATATATTTTTATTATTCTAATAAGATATTGTTACTAGGCGTTTGTGTTTGTGCATCCAACAATAAGTGCATCAAAGTAGGTATGATTTATAACCGTTTCGGGGCCATTTACCTTTAAATATTACGGAATTCACTAGATATAATCATAAGGTAAAATATTGTATTATTGCTCATGAAAATGTTTATATAGTTCATATTGCGCAAAGCCGACTCTGGCTTTTACGTCATAACTACCTCTGAGCCGGGCTCTGGACATAATTTTTTTAACTAGTGCATTAGAACCTCCTAAAAGGACCAAAGAATTACATCCCACGATATTTAGCAAATTATAAAACAGCCGTAATGGCCTACGGCGCGTCTTGCTACCAGTAGAATAAGTGTAACACATTTGGTCCAAAGTGTCCATACCTCCTTATTGGAATTATAAAATTATACAATTTCTGGTAATTTCGTGGTATAGGGCTCATCACCAAGTTCACCCCTAAGTTTGGTGGGAACCTTTAAAACTTTAACTTTATCCTGGTCCGCAAGTGTATTTGTGCCAACGGCACATAGTTTTCGGAATCAGAGGCAGATGGTAAGGGATCTTGAGAATAGGATCCTAAGAGTGAACTGGAATAGGAGAAACTATAGTCTTTTCAGACTCTTCGTCCTTATCGTGGTCCTCATCTCTAAAATCTGGTATAATGACATCGTCCTCATAGCTGTCATCCTGAGAACCCTCATTCTCGGATTCATATTCAAAGACAATACGATTTAGTTTAAATATGTCACCAGTATTTGTGAGGTTAAAATTCCTCTTTGAGAAGTCATTACTTGTGTAATCTAAAAAAACAGCCAATAAATTAAAAAATAACAATAATAAATAAATGAGTAAAACTAATATACTTACAGGCGAAAACAAATAGCTTTATTCTGCTACACTGGGGCACACCTGTACCCCAAGTATCAAATATCTCCAAGATGAAAAACGCACGAATGTCACCAATCTCTCACATGAACTGACGCATAGTGTTGTGAAACTACTCAAGAGCCCACGAACGTAGCTTCATCTACTTCCGATTGGCTGTACTTTTAAATGAGGCTGGGGTACACCCATACCCCTAGTAGAATTCCAGGGTTAATTAGGCTTGCTCAGACGGCCGGCTAGTCCTCTCCACGCTCATAATTAAAGAATACGTACGACTTTATTATTTATTCCTTTTTACATCGACCTGAATATCGATATTAGGTAATAAAGGTAAATTGCAACGGTGAGATTTTATTTTGTGATCTTCGGTGATCGTTTTGTTAATTTTTTTTCTTCTTCAACTTATTAGCAGACGTAGATGTAATTTAAACAAGAGACAAGTGTCTCACCGAGAAATGAATCGATCGGTATTGGCAAAAGTATGTAACGAAATATTTTCAAAATTTAGGGAGTTATTAAAATCAGTGTGGCCAATCCAACCAAAATAATTACAAGCATGTGTACTTCCGGTTAGACCGGAAGTCGATACCAACTTGCTTATTTTAAACGGAACACCTTATATATATTTTCGACTATCTCGAAATGACCATAAAATTCTGAGTCAAAGCATGTAGCACACCCTATATCTAACCCAGCAGTTTCGGAGATATTTGACATTTTATAATAAATTTGAAAGGTGCAACGGTTTGCAAGCAGGCCTGACGAGAGGGGGGGGGGGTGTTTCCCCTGCGATTTTGAGGGGGCCCGGTATTCGCCCCTGAAGTTGGAGATTTGGAGGTTAGTACTTGCATTAGGTAAAACGAGACAGATATACTAACAATGAGTTTCGAATGACTTGTATTGCTTATAATAAAATTCTGATCAAGATAAATATTGAAATCTAGGGAATACCACCCTCCCGCTCTCTAAAGTTGAATATCACCCCCCCCACCCCCTTTTTACAAAAACCGTTATAACTTTCCTCGTGTAGGAGATCCTCATTTGTTCTTTGTCGTGTGGAAAGAACGCAAGGTAAGCTACATTCTACATTGAAAATAAATTCCATAATGGTATACCAAGTGTTCCTTTTTCACGTTAAATTTTGTCAAATTCAAACCTCAAAAATTTTTATTTCAAATCGAAGACCATGTATTAAATTCCCTTTTCTCTAGTCTGAGCATTGCAGGGGTTAAAGTTATATCTTTTTGAGATAATCGAGATTTTCTTATACTTAGCCCTGATTAGAACAATAATCGATGTCAATCATTTTATTATGTCAGAAAAATGCCAGCACGTCTAAATTACAGCCACAGAGACTTTCTTTTAAATTTGTTTATTATTTATAGGAATATGATAAGGTAATATCAAGAACATGTAACACATTTACTACTCGATACCCACAAAAATAGAAACCATCACTAAACACTGTAAAATGCAAATTGGATAATTTTAGAAATGCATAATCTAAAATAGTGTGGCGTATTTCCACCTCTTAGGAAACACCCTGTATGAATCCGTGGGTTCTAAAATAATTTCAACAAGAGACAAACACTAACACTTTATTTAATAACGTACTGACTATACAATACTTCAAAATAACCTGTACACTTTTTTTACTTGATATTTAACCTCACCTTTTCGCTATCAATTTCACTTTAATAAAACTTCACTTTAGTAAACTTCTCTTTCCTGCGCCATTAGTCGCGCCTTATATACTCTGAAATTACTTCTAGTCATCTAGAACATAATCGAGAATCTTCTCCTACCACACTCTAGAAAACTCTACAAGTTTCCAGTCACTATTAGGCATAGGCGTATCATCTCCAGTTTCAAGGGGGTGTAATACATAACAATAGCAAAAATAAAATGAATTAAAAATATGTTTTCATTTTAATTAAATAAATGCTCAAAATTTCGCACTTGAACCTCCAGATATTTCTTGCACCTTCGGACTAGTTCGTCATGAGTAGCTCGTCTAACTGAATACGGTGATAGGTTTTGAAATGCATTTCTCACTCTCTGCATACAATCTTCAATGTTTATTAATGGATTTCATAAACTTTATTTTCAATACTTCCCCAAATAAAAGAGTCCAATACTGATAACTCGGGCGAGCGAGGAGGCCATAGGAAAGGTCCAATATTGGCGACCCATTGATCATAAAAAACTTCTTGTAAAAAAATATTGATTAGATACGAATTATGTGGAGGGACACCATCGTGCTGAAAAAAAATATGTTTATGTTCGGAGAGAGACAATTTGTCCAGATGGTTATTTTCCAAATTTTGTAGAATATTTAGACATCTTTCACCTACAAACACAAAAAATCGTAACTACACATTAGACGAAGAAATAATTTTAACTTACTATTTAAATTTTCCTCGTAAAATTGTAATGCTACGACTCTATCGTTTCTTACGGCACAATAAACATTAAACTGCCAATGTTCTTGAAAACTTCGCTCTCTCAGTACTTCGAGTTATTCCAGTAAAGGGAATTGTGTAGATTAAAAAGTCCATTTTTGGTAAATTTAGCCTCATCTATCTATTTATATGTCCATAATATTTTCCAAGAAAAAATTGTCACCTTCATGCCTTATTAAAATAAATTCACAAAAATATTCTCTCATTAGGAAATCTGTTTCTTTTAATTTTTGAATCATATGTAACGAGAATGGATTAAACTAATACTTTATCCCAAAATTATTGTCGATATAAAAAATGTCGGGATATTTGTTCTTTATCGCAATATTACAAGCGCCGACATTTTTATACCCAGACTAAGTCTGAGGTAAACTATAGATTTTGACAAGATTCTGTGAATTGAACCTTTGGATAATCCTGATTCCAAAGCAGCTTGCCTTAATGCCATGATTGGAAATGCCCGAAAATATCCAAGAATTACTATTTCTGTTTTCGTCATCAACAATAGGCTTCCTCCTTTGACTTTCTGTCTTGGCAGAGCCAAATATTCTAAAATTATCCAATATGCGCTTTACAGTGTTTGGTGATGATTTCTGTTTGTGTGGATATCGAGTAGCAACATATTCTTGATATTACTTGTATGTAATATGAATGTAATAACATTCTCCATAAAAAATAAACAAATTTAAAAAGTCTTCGAGGGTGAAATTTTAGTGTTGGGAATTTTTGACATAACAGAATAACTGACATTGATGATTGTTTCTAATCATAGCTAAGTTGATAATTTTTGCTAAACATTTAAGAAAATCGCGAATATCTCAAAATGTTGTAACTTTAACCCCTACAATACTGATACTAGAGAAAAAAGAATTTTAAAAATACAGGGCGTTCCATTTGAAATAAAAAAGTTTTTGAGGTTTGAATTTGACCAAATATAACGTGAAAAATGGAACACTATTATGGAGTTGGCATTGTAGAATGTAGATCACCTTGTGTTATTTTTACGTGCCAATGAGCAAATGAGGGTCTTCTACACGAAGAAAGTTATAACGGTTCTTGTACCGTTGCATCTGTCAAATTTATTATCACAAATATACATATTGCAGACATAGGGATGTCTTATCCTACCGCATTTTTTCTTTTTGCTTTCTTTAGCTATTGTACTCGGCAAACATGAATCATGCATTCTATAAGGTAAAACGATGGAACAGGACAACAGCACAGAATTCTATTTAACTATTATTGCATTCAAATTTTTGATGTGGTGATGTAATAAGAATATTTAATAACTAGACATTTAGTACTATTAACAGCAGTGGTTTCTATTAATTTTATGCTACTTAACAAGATACTTAACGTTCATAATAATAAAACTGACGACATTTTTTCTCAGAAATTGTAATTAATTTCATAGTTTTGTAAATATGTGATTAAAATGATACTGATGAGTGGTATTGCGTGTATCTGAATTAACATTTTTTTAGCAGGAAGATGACTTTCAGATTTATTTATTGTACACTTAAATTATAATTGATAAACTTTAAAGCTGTATTAGATACTATTAATATACGATTCAAACGTACTGAGCCCTCAGTTTAACAGAGGCTATCTCAAAAACAGACGAACGCAAAAAATTTTAAAAATTATGGGTTCATTACAAATCACTGTGAAAGGAGGATGTTAAAAAGTGGCTAATCTTGGCCTAAACTGGCCAACGGAAAGTGAACACGGTTTTTGAGATCATTTTTGCCGAGAATGTGATGATGTGTTCGGTATTACGGAAAAATGGCGAACATGTGAAAAAGTTAATTAAGGAAATGCTTGAGAATTTACAAAGTCCTGCTTGAGATATTCACAAGTTAAACTTTTAAAATCTACATTTTATTCTAGATTATGGTCGTTTCTTTTAGTATTTTTCTCAAAAAATATGATGCTCTACTTCACTTTGGTGAAGATTGTCGGGAAAATGCGAAACAATTAAGAAAATGCTTGAAAATTCACAAATTCGAGTCTGTAATATTCAAAACTTAAACTTTTTAATATTCAGAGCTTATTACGCGAAATTCAGGTGATATCTTGTAGTATTTTTTCGTGGAATATGAGGCTATATTCTATTTTGCAAAAGAATATTAGGAAAATGCGAAAACCTTAAGGAAATGCCCAGGAAAATCTGGTTCAATCAAGAAAATGAATAAAAGCTCACAATATCTAGCTTGCAATATACATAAATAAAACGTATTAAGATCTAAAGCATTAAACTTGAGTACAAGGTAGTTTTTTGTAGTATTATTTCTGTAACTTTACCGATTTTACCCAACATTTTCCCGCAAGGGTTAGCCCTCGTATCCTATCGAAAAAATACTACAAGAGACCATCTAAATCTCGCATAATAAGCTCTGGATCTTAAAAAGTTTAAATTTTGAATATTACAGAACGGAATTTGTAAATTTTTGGGCATTCTTATATTTTCTCACACTTTTCGACAAAGCGAAGTAGAGAATCATATTCTACGAGACAAATACTAAAAGAACCCACCATAATCTAAAGTAAATTATAATGTGTCTTACAAGCTTAATTTGTGAATATCTCAGGCATTTTCTTAACTTTTCCTCATTTTCCCGCCATTTTCTCGCAAAACCGAAACATCTTTGCATACTACGGGAAAAATGCTATCACAAACCGTGTTCATTTTTTGTCGCCCAGCTTAGGCCAAAATTTGCCACTTTTTTACATTTTCCTTTGAATAACTTATTTTAAAGAGTTTTAAAGTTAATTATATTTATACTTTTTAAGATTTTGACCATACCAACTTTAAATCCTCTTCACCTATTTTGAAAAATGTGGATTTCATTTTAGTTACAGGTTTAGATGAAACAGTTTTTATAATAATAATATATATAATTTTATTTTCTATTTTTACTTCCAAATCCACGTAGGCTTAGAATGTGATAAAATGTCGAGATTTTAAATTTGAGCGAACAAAAATTCTGTCTGTAGCTTTTTTTGTGCGCACATTTTCTCAGCAACTGTTTAAGATATTGATTTGAAATTCAGTACACACATGCATCATGACGAGATTTGGAACTAGACTATATTTACGCTAATTCCGGTGAAGGGTTGGGGGTTAAATAGGGTTAAATAAAGGAAAAATAAGTAAAGCAAGCTGATAAGAGTACCGTAACTTGAAATTTGGTGTATATTCTAGAAGCCAAGGCCTCAAATTTTTTATAATATTTTCAACCCATCCCCCAACCACCACCTCTCATTATTAAAGAGTTTAATAAAATAAAATTGATATATTCACTTGAAATTTGGTACATGTATATATTATGACGACACCTGGAACTAGATTATATTTTGAGATGATTCCGTTGAAGGGGTGGGGGTTAAATAAGGATAAATAGGGGAAAGTAAGTGAAGCAAGCTGGTAAGAGCACAGGAACTTGGGATTTGGTGTATATGCTAGAGGCCAAGGTCTCACATTTTTTATATTTCTCAACTCTCACCACCCCTATTATTAAGGGGGTTGATTGATTGATTGATTGATTTGCCAGCGTATGGTGAACATTGCTGCCGATTCCGGGCATCCATGGAGGTTCGTTCCAACACCCAGCTTGGACGGCCAAACTGCGTGCCGGAACAAAATCTTGTTTTATATACCGCCGGACCGGTTGCATATGCTGCTTCATTTAAGTATTCGTGCTTCTTTTTAGTTTCCATCTGTCATCATCGAATGGGAAGTGTAGGAGTTTACAAGATGCTTCTTTTTAGTTTTCATGCTTTTTGTAAGTTTCCATCTATCATCATCTCCTTATTTATTCTTCCTCCAGTCTTCTGTTTCTGAATATAGCAGTGTGCACCTCCTTCTGCCCGCTTGCGTCCACTTCGATTGTCGGCCAAGACATACATGCATTCGCTCGCCGCAGAGATTTTTTTTTATTATTAAACGTTCCACAGAAAAATATCCATTTGCGGTGGAAGTGCCCTATCTCGCGATAAAAAAGCTGTCTATGGCGGGTTGATTTTAAGAAAGAGGCCCGAGAGAAAATTTTGCACACCCTGTATTTTAGTTTGTTTCTACAGTAATTAATTTCAACTGCCGCTTTCCAATTCCGAGTATTTCATTACCTATATTTAATACCTTTTCATTTTTACCCCTAAGTTCTTTCTCTGTTGTGTAATAGACTGTCCTGTGACAGGGATTTATAAACCAATAAATAGAACTTAATAAAAAATAAATAAAAATAAAACTTATCTTTCCGTCCTTTGCTTTGTTTATGTTACTACTTCCACTCTTTAGAAACCAGTCCGCTGCCTTTCACTGATGGTGTATTATATTGCCAGATGTTTGCTTTATCGCATTAACTTGAGAAATGATGTTCGGTCGTCTTAGCATAGGTATATGCACTTTCACTTGCTTTATTTGATACTATTTTAAGAACTGTACGCGTAATTATTATTTCCATATGAACTTTGTTAAGGTGGTAATATGTGAGCCTTGATCTAGTTTAAGTCCTGCAAGGTGTGAGACCATGTTTGTCCTGATCAGGCAAACAGAGTGTCTGTAGTTTTAAGGGGGCTCGACGACCTGATCAGCCGGAGTCCGCTGACCTGAACGTGAGTGGGTTATCTTGTGGATCTGTAGCTCCATATGAGCCGTGTTAGGTACCATAATTAAGTTAGTGTTAAGTAGATAGGTAGCCATTACGATTTTGATTCAAGTGGAATTATGCATGAGGGCTTGCACATGAATGATAATAATCACAAGACAACACAACTAAATATTTTTGTGCTCTCTTTTGTAGAAAAGTACAACCATCTTGTTCCATTCGTCATGCCCACGCCAGGACACTGGTCGTCAGGAAAGGCAGTGTTAAAGAATGGGCAGTACTCGAATAATGCCAGGCATCATTAGATATGTTTCTGGGAAAGGCACGTTCGATGATGTCAACGGAGCCGAGGGGATTTTAAGGAGGGAATGAGGACACTTGGTTTCAAACTAACAAACCGAACGCATATATTAATATTTTCTATCCAAATTGTATTATTTATTCTTCACTTCGCGGAATTAATTGTTTTTCTAAAGTTCTAGTTCTATTACAATTTCTAACATATAAGTAGTTAGAATGTGTACTTCGCATACCTCAATTAAATTGGCAGACGAAAATTCCGCTCGATGCGTGGTAGAGGGAATTTTAAAGAAAAACATTGTTTCTTTTTAAAATTGCCTCTACCGCGCACTGAGCGGAATTTTCATGACAATTTAATTGTAGTATGCGAAGAACATATACTAATTACCTGTATGGACAGATATCGATAAATCATTTGTTTAAAAAAAAAACGCCCCCCCACCCTCCATATTCTCCCACCATACCAAAAAATTTCAAAGAGGAAAAAGCTTCATAGTTATATGAGCGGCAGACGGTAACTTTTCGTCGTCGATTTTGCACGCTATTTTCCTAACTATAAAGTTTTATTCACTACCTCATGGCACGAAAGACGTTTCACATAAAACACTTGCGGCTATACCGAGTACAGCCTACTCCAATATTTTATTAAAATATTTTTAGGGGACGCCACTGTATAATGAAAACAAAATAAGGAAATACGCATTACCACGTGTTAAAACATCAAAATTAATCATTATTATCATAGGCTGGTAATGAAAAAATCGATAATTTCGAAAGTGACACCTCATTAATCACAAAATGAATAAAATTACTGTAATATGAGTACTATGTTGACACAAATATTCGCCTATAGTGACCTTATGATGTTAATTAGATAAAACACACATCAAAACTGATTAGAAATAAAAATTATTATTGAGCTTACGTAGTACATAATTTAAGTTAATAATTATTCTGATAATAATTCAAAAAAATTGTTATATATATTATGTAAAACTGAACAGCACTTTTTTCTAAAATGCGTAGTATTAAGTCAGGTTATTATGCTTTTACATAATTATCAATGGATACGAAGTCGGAAATAATAACAACCTTCATATTTCAATACACGTTAGTTTTATATCAGTTTAGATAGCAATATAAATGTTTTACTTTGTAATTTAGTATCAGACAACAACGAGACACAAAATTCAAATTTCTAAAGTATATACGGCTTTGCGCCCGAAAGATTTTATTAGATAATTTTGTGTTTTCAATTTTTCAATTCACATCCAAAAACAATAATTGAGGCAAGACTTCTTAAATAAACTAATCCACCAAAAAAAAGAACGCTACAAAAAATATTTTGGTACCAGTAAATTATAAATGGCCGAATTATTCTCTGACATTTTGGCGTAAATACTCCTACACAATTTTGTCTTTTGTGTTGAAGAGTATATTGCATTTAATCGGTACATTTCCAAAACCGATAATATCGCTCGTAGAGAAAACATTTTCATATCACTGTGTTGGTGATCGAATTCTGAATAACTTTTAAAATGCTCATCTGTCCGTTCGTCTGTTCGTCTTCCTGTCCGTCTGTCTGTCTGTCTGTTCGTCTATGTGTCTGCTGTCCGCCAGTCACGTTTCTTGAAAGCACAATAACTTGAAACATCCGATTGTACTGAAATTTCGACACTAAGTTAGTGTTAGGTAGAGGAAGAACCCTATTGATCAATAAACATAAAAATTATTAATTGCTTAAATTTTAAAAAATATGTGTTTTGTAATTAAACAAAAGATTCTGAAACTATCTATCTATCTATATTCAAAGCGGTGGCTAGGGTAGCGTGACCATTCGCACAGTGTCATGTTGAACTGTATATGTCCATACATACATTCGTAAATCTCTCAATATGAAAGATTATGTAGAAGTCTACTGTAGATCCAAACCTTAAGTGCAAGTGGTAAACGTGCCGTATATGTCGTTAGTATTCCCTATTGATTATTATTGGACGTTATCATTAAAATTATTAATACAACGAGTTTTTAAACAATTTTTTCTGTTTAAACTGTTCTTTCCTTACGTAAGTATCCTTTTTTTAAATTAAAATCTTTTTTTTTTAATTTTTTTTAACCTTTATTGTTTATTGTTTTTTTTGTACTTTTTTGTAGTTTTCTTTCCTTCCATTTTTTTTTCTTCACATATTTTTTTTAAATTTTAACAGGAATTTCACAGGGACACACTTACGCCAAGGCGTCCATCATGGCGATTTTTGACAAAGACCACTGAACCACGGACATTGAGGATTTAAATTATTACAGACATTAGGATGAACTATACTAAGTACATTATAATATACTATTTTTTTACAAGTAATTTAATTTATTCTACTAATTTAATTGAATTATCCAAAAATATTTTAATTAGTATGGTGTGACATTTTTTTTATTGAATTATGTAATCAGTGAACATTTTTAAATTTTAATGTTTTCCCTTAAAATATATTTATAAATAGCTAAATATATAACATATAACTGTTCTGCTAATAAAGATTTCAGGTCAAATGGTACTTTAATTTCTAGTTTATATAACTCATCTAATAAGGAGTTAATAGAGGCTTCCCTGTTCTTACATTCTAAAATTATGTGTTGTGTCGTTCCTTGTAACCCGCAATTACAGTTTGGTGATTCTGCCAGATTAACTTTATGCAGATGACTGGGGAAAGTTCCATGATTGGTTCTTAATCTACATATTGTTTTTATAACATGTTTGTTAGAAACGCTAATTTTTTTGTACCAGGGTGGACTGTTTGGATTTAAATTCACTTTCTTATAATATGAACCTCTACCGTCCGCTAGATAATTATCGTTCCACTGCTTCAATATATTATTTTTTAAACATATGAATACATCCTCAGCTGTAATAGGATATTTCTTAATTATATCAGTAGAAGTGGCCGTTCTTGCCATTTGATCTACTATTTCATTATTTTTTATTCCACAGTGGCCCTTTATCCAGGCAATGGTAACATACTTATCCTCATTATGCAATGATCTCACTTGGTTCATTATATTTAATAAAATATAATTGACACTCGAACTGTGTAGTAAATTTGATATTTTTTGTACTGCGCTTTTGCTGTCCCTTAATATTACAATATGATTGCTACAGTGTATGTTATTTGCATAATTTAAAGCCTCTAAAATAGCTATCAGTTCAGCATTATATATTGAATGTTCCTCATGTAATCTAAACGATGATCCTGTATTTTCTTGAGGGTCATAAAATGCGCATGATGTGGTTTCTTTTGTTTTTGATCCATCCGTATATAGACAGTAGAAATTATTATTGTACATTTTAAGATCTGAATTAAACATGGGATTTATTAACGCTTTATCATAATTTCGAAAAAAATTATTTGAGGTAAAATTTCTAAATTTATCTTAAAAATATTCATTGTGTCATTTATATCTATGTGTTTGAACTGTCTTATTTCACTATAAGAACGAGTTAATAACGTGCTTTTTTTATTATACCAATACTTATGTATGTGTTAAGTCCATAATAAATAATTTATGTATGTTAGGTATTAAATCACTATTTTTGGCGTATAGTTTATGTGTGTATTTATTGCACAGAATATTCCTTCTGTATTGTAGTGGAAGTTCCTGTGTTTCCGCTAATAAATTTTGAACTGGAGTACTTTTCATTAATCCCAAATATAACCTAAGCGATTTATATTGTAATCTGTCTAATTTAATTAGGTGACATAAGGCAGCTTGGTCATAGAAACTAATATTATTTACATAGAGACTGCGAAGAGTATCGTACAGAATGTACAAAAATTTGCAGTAAATCGGCGGAGTATATTGGTTAACATGTTTGTATTAAATTTTTATACAACATATTATTTTCTTTTAAAAGCCGTAGTGAGCTTTCAACAATCTAGATTCGTGGCAATGTTACAGTAGTAGTACGTCCTAAAAGCTCTTGACTCCAAACAAAGAACGGCAAGTACTTGAGATCTTTTTCATACCGCAGTAGCCTGAATTTGGGTCCCTAATTTACCTGCCTCCCTTGTAATATAAAACTGCTATTCAGCGTTCAAATTCAAGCAAAAATATCCTATTATTAATACCGCAGACCGATGTTTTAACACGTAGAAAAACAGTATAATTACTCAGCTTAACATGTACAAAATCTTGCGATTACACAGTTTGGTAAATCCAAATATGAACATAAACGCAATATGTCTAGTTGCTTTCGTCTACTGGCAGGAATCAGTTCGAGATACGACGATTTCAGACCCGTGACGATTAATCAACTCGTGTTCGTGCATCGTACTGCACTTCAACGCTATTGTTCATTGTGGAAAAATGGAAGTTTATAATTTGCAAAAAAATCGGTAAAGATATTTACACAGAATGTTCCTCTTTATTTGCCACCTTCTATTTATTAATTATTTTTTCTGTAAGATGACCAACCTGTATATTTCTTATTAAAAGTATAATAGGTGTCTTGCTGTGTCAACTACATGCCAAATGCAATTGCCATATATCTCATTTTCTTCATTATTTATTCTTTTTAGGTGATTCGTCCTGTATGTTTTCCAGTGAAAGTACATCCACTTCTTCGATGGCAGTAGCGTTAACTATCTACCAAATTACACTGATCTGCGTCATATAGCTTTTTAGATAGAGCGTCAAAAACCAGACATCAGCCCGACAGACAGAAAGACTTTCCACGAATACAATACTTCCCCTCGGTAAGCGAGGAAAATAAGTACAAATTAACACCTAAACAAGCTAACCATTATACTCTTCACCGATTTACTACACTTTTTATATAATTGTTGCACATTCTATAGGATACTCATCGTAGTTTTTTTGTAAATAATATTAGTTTTAGACATTTTTAGTCTAATTGCAAAACATAAAAAAAAAATCTTATAAAAAAATGTAATAACTTCTTTATCTATCGACCGATTTTGTTAAAAAAAACAATAGGGTTCTTCCTCTACCTAACACTAACTTACTTTCTGAATTTCAATACATTCGGACTTTTCGTTATTAAGTTATCGTGTTTACAAGCAACGTGACGTACAGACAGACGGACGGACGCACAGACGGACGGGCAGACGGACAAACAGGCGGAGAGACAGGCGGATGGACGGACATTTTGAAAGTTGTTCAGAATTCTATCACTAACACAGTACCTAATATGAAATTTTTTTCTCTACGAGCAATATTACCAGTTTTAGAAATATGCCGATCAAATGCAATATACTCTTCGTTTAGTAATTGCGAAGAGTATAATAATAACGATGAGGTGCTTAATATAACTATTTGCAGGTATATTCGAAAACAAACTCGTTCCTTATCCGTGTGCAGTACTTAGGGCATAATTTTGAACAGTACGGATGTATTTCCCTATTTCGACAGAAGCTACGGTAAGCTACCTGTCAATGATGACAACAAAGACATGTTTGTAGAGTTACTGGCCACAACTACCAGTAGTACGGGACTGACAGGCTGCCAGCATTGTCAGCGCTTCTCTCCGATGGGCTATCTCTCTATCTCTATCTCCATATATATCAGTATTGCCAAAAACAAAAATGTGAACCTAGTTCATAATTATGCGTTTCTGTGCAATATTGTGAGATTTAGTAGAAATTCTTTTCTTTTTTTTGGCATTGAATTTCTCCAGTAACATATTACGTATTTATTGCTTTATTAGAAATTCTTTAAAAACGGAAATTTATTTAGTACGCATGCGTAATGAGCCAGTTTATTTGTGTCTTTATTTAACTATAAAGAAGATGAAGTAGAAAGAGGGAGGGGTAAATTTTGCCCCTCTTTGGGAACCAGCAGTCTGGGTATCACACGATCACAGTGCATAAAATTCTATTTTCTCTCTCTAAAAGATCATTGTAGATGAGAAAGTCAGAACCATGTTATTTTTCAGAAAATACGATCAGATTATGAACTGTTATATTATCATTACCATTAGCAAAACCATTTTTATTAAGTATATCAGTACGATGGAGATAAAAAGCAAAAAACATGAAAATTAATGTAGGCTTAAATACCTTCGTCTGTATAATATCAACAACAAACAATACTTGTCAGCACTTAAATTATAAATACACATTATAATCGGAATTCTCCTAGAAAATAATAGACGCTATTCCTCTGGTTACAAGAATCAATACCGTATTTCAACTGAACAAAGTCTAAAAGGAGTGTATCGATATCATTAAATATTTAAGTCGTTTTTACTACTTCCAGTTTAAACGGAAATAGCCCATTATGTTGTTTTAAATGGCACTGAAACGGATAAAGGCAATAGAAGAAGCACACCTTTACTAATGAATCTAAAAAGAAATAAATACAATGTATCTACTACACATTTAATCATTCCAGCAGGCAGTAATACTATAACTATATAGACATTTTACACCCATAGCGCATAATACAAACCATACAAAAACTTAACTCAGCCCTCAATTCATTGTGTAATTTGGTAATTATCAAGAAAGATTACTTTTTCTGTGTCACTGTTTATTGTCTATAATCAAACATTAAAGATGGAATCGATTTACTTTTTGAGCATAGGGTATTTCCACAAATTTGAATAGCACATTTATATATTTTATGGAAAACCAATCGGACACGTGTTTCCTAGTTTTCTCAAACACGGAATTGGTATAAACAGAGAAGAAATTCATATGACTTATTCTATATCATTTGGTTGGTCAACCATAATTTCCCGTCGATTTCACCATTTCATGAATTAAGCACTGCTGATATGTAATATATCGCATTCCGCACGTTGACCTCTGATTGGCCAGTGAAGTTATCAAAGACCAATAACCTACCAATCACAAGTCGCGAAAAACTGCGTGCAAACAGAATATTTTTAGATTTTTAAACTATACTACTCATAACTCAATATTTTCAAATGTAAGTTTTTACTTAAAATGTTTCTACAATCAATCACTTACACACTATTTCATAGTGGCCACTTTTTTTTACTTGAATTTTTCAAAAATCAATCAATCAAAAATCCCCAAAGAATAGACTAACCTGTTAGGCCAGGCGTCAGGTAGAATAACATCGTTTTAAATCGGGAAAAAGGAATGTATTATTGGAATCAGTTTATTATGGGCCTGTTTTAGGCATACTAATTTTTCCACCTCGAATAGTATAATAAGTGTAAGTTGTACATTAATAAATACTACAGGATCGTTGAAGAATATTTTTGGCAAAAATTCGCTTGTTAGGGAGATCCCTCCTCATTTGGCGCGTTTGAATTTGATACATCTGTGTGGAGACCGAAACTCCAAATCTCGAATTACGTCATATATACCTTGTATGAATGGAATCCAAAGGACCAGCTTCCAGTGTTATAGTATACAGGACGTTAGCGTTTCCTGAAAATTTTTGATTTCCTTTATAAGAGAGCCAGGAGATTTGGACTACAAAAGGCTGAAAAACCCCGTATACCAATGCATAAATTATTTGTTCAATGTTTTCTTTTAAATTATTATTATTAACGATTCAACAGCTGTGACAGACCTTCCTATTGTTTCTGTATTATGGTACGTACAGCCTGTTCTGGTAACAATACATATTAATATGTCCGGGTTTAGATATAAATACATTAACTAATGTTTTGTTAAAACGAAAACAGGCAATTAAAAATACTTATGATATTTTGAAGTAAATCTGAATTGAGAAACTTCTCTAGATGAAAATGTACTTACGTGGAACGTAAAACAATCTAGCTATTACAGTCTTCGCCGATTTACTGCACTTTTTATATAATTGTTGCACATTCTATACGATACTCTTCGCAGTTTTCCTTGTAAATACCTATGTTAGTTTGAGACATTTTCTGTTTAATTACAAAACATAAAAAAATAGAACACTTTCCTTAGACATGAATTCTTCAAAAACCGTCGAAGAAAAATTATTAATTAATAGTTCGGGAGCCCATCGACAAAAGTAGCTTCGTGCACCGCAGTTGTCGTCACTTGGTGGAGATGTTGTAGGTATCTATAGGTACCACCCCCCCCCCCCCCCCCCAACGATAGGTCACGTGACCGAGAGAGAGGCAAAACATAGGGCGGCTTAAATGTTGCCTAAAAATTCTGAAAAAATTCAGGCACATATTTTGGCCAAAAATAAGTGTCATTTGTTTTGATGCTTTTTAATAACAAAAATGAAATAATTTTTTTGTAATTTTTTTGCTGGGGAATGAAGAGCATTTTGAAGAAAAAGCACATGAGGCAAAAGTTGTTTATTTCTGTCTAATAAAGAATATGCCTGAATGGGATTGAGAATTTTCTGAAAAATAAAAATTTTGGGAAATTCTGGGCAGAAATTATTTTTGTCTAAAAAATTCTGACAACCGGTAGGTGTGTTCTTTGGAGAAAAATAAGCAACTTTTGGCTCCTGGAGTTTTCTCTAAAACGCTTACTTCACGTTAAACTAATTAGTAAAGCCCATGAATTCTTTTTTCTCGAAGCTACTTTTGTCGATGAGCTCCCGTACTAATAATGTAAGTAATAACTCCCGCAGATGAAGTGTGCGACGCGAACCGTAAGCGAGTGCTGTAAATTATCAAGTGTGTTATTACCATTATCGCAAGTTGAATACTATACTTTATCTATGATTATAACAATAAATATTAGTATAATAGTTTGACAACGTCCAAACTATTCAACCATATCAAATCACCTTCCTCCCCTCAATAATGGAATATTCTATTTTATTTTGCGCGTTACATCGATTAGAGATGCTAGGCATGAAGATAAAGGTGATTGTAGTAATGATAAATCACTAGGGAGTTATAATAAAGCATTAATTAATATACAGGGTGTTCGGCAGAGGGTGTGCCAAACGGGAATGGTGGATAGGTGGGGCCGTTTAGAACATAGTTAGCCCTAAGAGGCCATTCATTAATTTCGTCACACTTTGAAGGGGAGGAGGGGGGTCCATAAAGTGTGACAGTGTGACAAGAGAAGAAGGAGGGGGTCAAATTGTTGTGACATCACATTTTTTACATCTACGTATACTTTTTTTTTATTTTAACGTCTTATTTATTTCAACGTCCTGGCGAAGTTTAGCTAAAGCTATTCCACCACTTAACCAGGACGGCGAAATGAGATACGGTCACCCATCCAAGTAATGGACTCTCCCGGCGTTGCTTAACTTCGCCGATCGAGTTCTCGCCACTTAAACTGGTACCGTACCACGCCTCACACGTTGCTATAATTGAATGAAAATCAAAAAAACATAAAAATCAGAATATTCTGCCCCAAAATTTAATGCTGTAAAATATGTGACCTCACAACAGGGGGCGGGTGACTCGAATTTGACAACCTGTGACATAAGGGGGGAGTGATACAAAACCATGAAATTTGCATGACGTAATTAATGAATGGCCCCTAATGACGTCTATACAAAGTATCACCATTTTTGAGATACTATTATTTAATTTGTTTTTTGAATATTTCCCTCAAATCATCCTTTCAGCATGTATAAGAATATTTTTATGGTTGTAACAGTTCAAAATAATCTTTATTATTTTCTGCAATGTATCTATGTTGTAACAAAATCATATGGGCGCTGATAATTAAAGAATGAAATTATTATGAGCTAACGGAGTGCCCAGAATTGGTAGAATGGGTCATAAAGTTCAATTTTCCCTTGCATTTGCAAACAAGCGAAAAGCTACCAAGATGTTCAGATGCTTTCAAAAACATCTCCCTTTAATGCCATTTTTAACCGTATGCCACAGGCAATAAAAACTTTTTAAATAACGTGAGAAAATTGGTGGCAATTTGTTTAAAAGGTTATACGGGGTACGCTAACAATAACAAATAACGATGGAACTTAACTCGGTTGCGAGATATACAAATACACATGTAGCTAGCAGGTAAACCCTCTTAGCGCCGGTCAAATAATTCTACTGTCTTTGTCTTTCATGGGTTACGTACGATCCGAAGACTCGCCTGCTTCCCTATTTTAGTGTTGACTATTTCTGCTAGTGGATGTGTCTGTGACTCGAGGAACTATCTCATTCTATTAACTTTATTTCGTTTAATTTTCTTAGTGCTATTGTTAGTATTGGTTAATTTCTTAATAAAATTGTTTTCGTTACTTTGTTCAAGGTATTTTTTGCATCTTTTCGACATCGTAACAATGGCTGCGTACACACATACACACTAATGAAGAATATGCTGATGTTATGATGGGTTATGGCAAAGCCAATATGGTGTTGCGCGTGAAGCAGAAAGAATTTATCAGGGGTAGCATCCTGATAGACGATTACCCGGCCTCAACACATTTTCAAATACCTACCGACGTTTACGGGAGGCAGACAATTTGAATTTCCGAGAACCCAGAATACATGCAAGACAGTATGCTGTTGCTGACGATAAAAACATAGTTGAAGCGTTTGATGAGGACCCTGCTAGAAGCATAAGAAATGTAGCTGCAATGTTAGGCGTAAGCATATGGAAAGTGTGGCCAGCTCTTCGTGAAAATGGACGACATGCTTTTCCATTACACTTCGGTGCAAGGTAATTTTTAGTACATACTTACCTAACCTTTCGGACAATGTAGATAGTTGTTCCATACAAATCAGGTTCATATGAAACATTAATTTATTAATCATGATTCACTTTCGCTGTCACTTTGCTCTCCGACTCAATAGTAATTAATTTATTGTTTTATTAATTAAATTGAAATTTATCTTCTGTGATATTCAATAAAAACGTGGATTCGATTCGACGCACTTTAATATTTAGTGAAAACTTCATTGAATAATGTTAAGAAACAAATAGGTTGTATATGTTTTAATGTATATTTGTGGATTTTCTGAGCGTGTGTGAATAATGTAGACAAATTCGAAAAGTACTGCGCGCATTTAAAAAACTCTACAGTCATTCGAAAGAATATATTTTATTGTACTTCTAATCCAAAAATTAAGATTGTGCTATTATCATTACTTAAGATATAGCGAATTGAACTCCAAAATTTGGAAGTGATTGATCGATGAGAAATATAATAATAATAACAATAATAATTTTATTAACCATGTTGATACAATAAAATACATATGGCAAGTCAACAATAAAAATAATTTGTATATAACATTACTTACAGATGTACACAAACTACAAAAAACATAAAATGGCTATCACAAAATAAGAGTCACATAAAACATCTACTACATAACTAGTATGAAATTAAAAGTATAGAAAGATGTTCTCAATTATGTAAAAACTCGTTTACGCTATAATATTCTCCTTCGAGTAACATCTGTTTTACTGCTTTTTTATATTTATCGTAATTTTGAATATTTTTATTTCAATCGGTAAATTATTATAAAAAGAAATACAGTTGTATTTTGGTGATCGTTTAAATGAGGTGGTAAAGTGTCTAGGAATACTTAAGCAGTAACCATGTCTAGTATCATAATCATGATTTTCATTTAGCATCTCAAATAAGTTCATATTTTTTTTAACATGCATTAGGCACTTTAATATATATATATACATGGTGTAGTTAATATTTTCTTATTTCTGAAAGTATTTTTACAACTTTCTCTGTAATTCAGCTTAAAAAGCAATCTAATAATTATTTTCTGGCATAGAAAGACTCTATCAAGTTGTATGGAACTTCCCCAGCAAAGAATATTATGCGCCATATGTGAGTATGCAAGAGCATAATACATATTTAATAGGTATTCCTCATTTACAGTATTTTTCATTTGCATAATAGCAAAATATGCCTTATTTAGCTGTTTACAAACATGTTCTATGTGGGTATCAAATGACAACTTAGAATCTATATATGTACCAAGAAGTTTGGTACATTGAGTTACCGTTATGTCTTTATATAACGCTGCATTGTCAGGTAGTGGTTTTTGAATATTAAATTGTACGAAGTCTGTTTTAGATTGATTTAGTATTAATTTATCTCTTTGGGACCAAGTGCTAACTTCCTCTTAGGTTAGTTTGACTTTTTCTTGGAGCTCCTCAAGTGTGTCAGATGCTATAGTGACGGTAAAGTCATCTGCGAACATAGTAAGGTGGCCATTTGTTATTTGCTCAGGTTAATTGTTAATATATAACATAAATAACAAAGGGCCCAAGACAGATCCCTGAGGAACTCCAAGTACTAAGTCTTGTACTTCAGACAAATCATCCCATAATTTAACCCTCAGAGTTCTGCCTTCCATGTACGACGTTATCCAATTTAATATGTTACCCCTAATCCCCATAGTGTAAAGTTTTTGTCTTAGGAAGTCCTTATCTACAGTATCGAAGGCTTTCGATAAATCAAATTGTAATGAAACAAGATATTTACCTTTATCTAAATTCCAGTACACGTAATTTAACAAATGACAAGTTGCCGTTTCCGTAGATCTATTAGCGCGGAAACCATGTTGAGCTACATATGTACATATATCCTCTACTTTGATCGCAAGGCGTATTTTTCGAACAAAAGTAATTGCAATTAAATGTTAATTGGATTAATATATCATTATATAAGAATATATAAGCAAAATTGATTATCATTCTAACGACTCCCGGCAAAGATATGAATAAATCTGTGGATCAACTATATAAAGTTCACTAAGCCATCTTCTGACACTTTCTCTCCTTGATAAATTTTTTTATGAATTTTGTGATTAGTTCCACATTAAAGCTGAGACTTTTCTCTACATTTTATGTTATTTTCATTTTTTTTTAGGGGACCTGAATAGTAAGAATTATAGATCGATGAGCCCGGTCGTACGAAACTCCTGGAGAATTCTAATTTTTCGCGCATTTCGAAGCGGCTTAAAACTATAAGTGGAAAACTCGATTTATCTTCTAAATGGCTTAAGTAAAAAAATTGTAAAGACCTTTTTTACAGAGAAAAAGACGAGCTACAAGTTTTGTTGGGAAACTTATTTCTCTATTTTCATTATTTTGGCCGTTGGCGCAAAAAAACCGAAAATCAAAAAGTTTTTCCAAATTTTTTTGAATTTTCCCGGAACTTGGAAGTGCAAAGAATGCATCATCTCATTCTCCAGGTTATTACCTACTTAAATCCCAGAGATGATCCTTTTATTAATTTTTGTTACCCTAAATTGTTAATTTGCCTGTACTATATTGTTTTTCAAAATGACGGTTGTCAGGCACACTACAGAATAACCGTCAGGGAGCACTTAGATAATGTCTGAATTCGTAGATTTCTAGGTGTGGCCCTATTTGATGTCACGCACGGTCCCCAGACGTGAAACCTCTTGATTTTAACCTCTGGGGACGGGCTAAAGAACTTGTGTGCTCACAAGAAATTCACAATCAAAACCAGTTAAATGAAAGAATTAACGCTATTTTCGCAACGATGACAACCACCGTACAACGGTAGAAACCCGAAGAAGATGTCGCGCATGTATAAGAAATGGGGGCTCAATTTGAGCAAAATTTATGAATAAAAAATTTACAAAAATTTTCTGTTTGTTTTTACTTTATTTTCTCTTAATGTAACTTAGATATCCTTTTAAACAAATGACCACCGATTTTCTCCTGTTATTTAAGAAAGTTTTATTGCATGTGGCATGCGGTTAAAAATGGCATTAAAGGTTTTTAAAAGCATTTGAACATCTTGATAGCTTTTCGCTTTTTTTGCAAATGCAAGGGAAAGTTGAACTTTATGAGCCTTTTTACCAGTTCTGGGGACTCTGTTAGCTCATAATATTTTTTTTCTTAATTATCAGCATCCCATATGATTCTGTTAGAACACAGATACATTGCAAAAAATAATAAAAATTATTTTGAACTGTTACAACCATAAGAAAAATGTAATACATGCTATAAGGCTGATATGAGGGAAATTATCAAAAAATAAATTAAATAATAATATCTCAAAAACGGTGATATTTTCGATAGAGGTCATTAGGGCTAATTAACTTCTAAATGACCCCACCTATCCACCATTCCCATTTGGCACACCCTCTGCTGAACACCCTGTATCATCTAATAAGAGTAGATAAGTATTTTTCTATTATCCTTTTAGAGAGTCAAAAAACGAGAAATTAGCGTTTTAATCTTTAATAAATTAAACACTGCTTTTAGATGAATCAATCAATATATTATAAATACTCTACACATATGTTTCGGCTTACTAGGCCTTTATCAAGAGTATTACATAGTGAATACTAAAGTTTCCGATGTGCATATTCAATTTATACCTAAAAGTATTTATGTCTTAATCTATTTATGACTTAAGCTATTTAAGATTTAATTTAACATCTTTAATTATTTGAATGTTTGAAGTGGACCTAAGCTGATTATATAAATCAAAGGATATTTCTTAACAATTGGTTTATTATAGGGGTGTTTAGGAAATTCTGCTGGTCATTTGTGGTACAAGGGTTGTACTTGAAAGATTTTTTGATTTCTAGTTGTTCCAGCAGATCTAAACGTTTACCTTTTCTTTCTGAATGAAGTAAATTTATGTTATCAGTATCTATGAAATGGTTGTTTTCAATACAGTGTGTTGACATTCCTGTATTTTTATTGTTATTTAAGATTGATTTTTTGTGTTCTTTTACCCGGTTGACAACGCTTCTACCACTCTGACCGATATAGACAGCATCGCAATCCTTACAATTAATTTTATATACACCTGATTTATCAATTTTATTTAGTTTTTCTTTGTTATTAACCAAAATGTTTCCTATATTTGTTTTGTTCACACTTATTGTAGAGATACCCAAATTATTCAATTTTTTAGAAATTTTGTTACTATATTTCGGAACATAATTAATAAAACTATATTTTGTAGGTTTGTTAGGCACAGTGAAAAATTCTTTTTGAAGCATTTTGCGTTGTTTGTTTTTGACCATGTTATCTATTAGTGACTCGTTGTATCCGTTATTTCTTGCAATTTGTTTAATTATATTTAATTCTCTATCAAAATCACTTTGATCTAAAGGAAAATTCGTCAGTCTATGTATTAGACTATGAAAGGGTGAAATCTTAATTTGCCATGATTGCTGCGAATTATAATGTATTACTGTATCTGTGGTAGTAGGTTTGCGGTAGATGCTAAATTTCAACTTATTGTTATGTTTTTTGATATTCATATCTAGGAAGTTTAATTGACTATTTTGCTCCGATTCCATTGTAAACTGAATTTTACTATTAAAAGAATTTAAGAAATTAAGGTAATTACTTAGGTTTCTTTCTGTACCGGTCCATATACAAAAAATATCGTCTACATATCGAGTCCAATAAAACACATGTGTATTTAAACTGTTATTGCTATTAAAATTTAAATTTTCTAGGTTTGACATAAATATTTCAGCTAAGAAAGGAGAATTGGTGAACCCATTGGTAGCCCGTCTTTTTGTCTAAAGAATTCACCATGGTCAAAAACAAACAACGCAAAATGCTTCAAAAAGAATTTTTCACTGTGCCTAACAAACCTACAAAATATAGTTTTATTAATTATGTTCCGAAATATAGTAACAAAATTTCTAAAAAATTGAATAATTTGGGTATCTCTACAATAAGTGTGAACAAAACAAATATAGGAAACATTTTGGTTAATAACAAAGAAAAACTAAATAAAATTGATAAATCAGGTGTATATAAAATTAATTGTAAGGATTGCGATGCTGTCTATATCGGTCAGAGTGGTAGAAGCGTTGTCAACCGGGTAAAAGAACACAAAAAATCAATCTTAAATAACAATAAAAATACAGGAATGTCAACACACTGTATTGAAAACAACCATTTCATAGATACTGATAACATAAATTTACTTCATTCAGAAAGAAAAGGTAAACGTTTAGATCTGCTAGAACAACTAGAAATCAAAAAATCTTTCAAGTACAACCCTTGTACCACAAATGAACACCACGAAAAAAAAGTTATCGACCATTTCTTGTTGGAAATCGGTAATAAAATATTTAAAAAAATTGTTTCATTGAAAATTCTAATAAGTGTTTTCTTTCGTTATAAACAAAATTGTCTTAAACAATATCAAATCAGGTTACCGTCTGGTAACATGGATTTTTACAATCGGCAGTGTCTCTTGAACTGATTCCAGCATAAAAACTGCGTTCGAAATGTATTGAAACTCGTGCGGCCATGTGGCCGTCTGCTCTATAATAGCTATAATAATATATTTAAATTGTGTTAACTAACCGTTTGACGATAAAACGAAAACTGAGTTTTGTAGAGTATAAAGTTTGGTACGAGAGAAAACATGAATTTAATAGAAACATTTAAGAGACCTTTGTTAGAACACTATTCCTACATTTGAGACACAGAATACCTTTTACCAGGCCTTTTACTGAAATGTTACAATGGCTATAAGTCGAAGTTATACATGCTCTCGGTTACTAATTGCGAGTTACCTAACCTAAAGATTATTTTCACATATTACCTTTCAAATGCTATTATAAAGGATGAAGTAGACCGAGACCAAGACCAAACTAGGTAGGCATTGCATAATTCCTAGTTAAGTTCTAATCAAAATAATTACTATGAAACCACAAAATAATAAAAAGAACTCATTATGCTGGCATGTAATTATTAAATAAAAAGAATTTTCAATAATTTTGTTATAGATTTCTTTTCATGCCATTGGGAATGATGTCGGAAAAGAAAAAGCTAGGTTACTGGATCACTGTTGCAAAGGAAGCATATCCGAAATTTCTGAACCTTGATTGATTTAAAGAGTAAATAGGAATTGGGATCAGATTTTGAATAATCCTAGATGTATTTCTGGATAGAGATTGATAAATATTGTTACTTAGCAACAGTTCACGCCATAATTTGCCTCTCAACATCATGAAAATGATGTTCGCCGCATTTGCTAATTTTGTAAGACATATACAGGGTATCCCACTTAAAACTTCCGGCACTATTTTCTCGAAAATTGAAAGAGATATTTGAACTCTGTAAAACATATTCACTGAAATATATAAATGACTTCAGTTTTGAGGTATACAGTGCGACACTTTTAAGATGAAGACACCCCTTTATTTAATTTATTTTTAGCAGTAGAGATTTGAATTTTGCTACAGAGGTAGAACTTCAGGAGCTGCATTTCTTAGAGTACTCGACTCAAATGTCAGGTGTAACCCCAGCCTGCTACGATCTCGTGAATAGAACAGATTTCCAATATTTTGCATCGCGTTATAGATATCGAAAAAAATTACCAAAAGAAAAGTTTTCCAGATTGTTATTTTAATCTTGGTTACCGAGTTTCGACACAAAATTTGAATTTTCAAATTTCGGCACGACATCACCAAAACTCTTTCCCAATAGCTCTTTGGTGGCATCAACCCTATGTTTTGGTGGTGGTTTTCCTCTTCGCCTCTTGCCACCAGGTTTTGCCCGAAAAATCAAACGTTATATATACATATTGCCCTCTCTCCGAAAATGTATTTAAAACATGAGAAGACTCGAGAATGTACGATGCTGGATGCTTTGATGCACGTCTTACTAGGAGAATCGAGCTGCAAGCGCCTTCAAACCTACATTTCGATCTCATCAATATGTCGCGCGTCATCTGTCTACCTCCCTAATGATTCATGTCTCGGCAGGGTAAAGAAAGACACAGAAAACCAAAGCGTTAGCAAGTCTTATCTTTGTGCAATTCATGACATTCCTGTCACACCAAAGTTGACTCAACTGGGAAGTTGTATTTTTCGTCGAAACTCATATTCGCAGTTTTCAGTGTTGTCCACAAGGGCCCAAAGATAAATTATCTTCTTTACTACCTCACAATACCTATCCTTAAAATGCCTGGAATGTAGTTATGTACATCAAATTAGGGGACAAATTAGTCAGATATATTCAAAAGTTATTTCAACTTTTTAATTATATTATTTATTATGTTACATAGGAAATTAACACAATCCTTTGTGATCAATTTATACAATACGTATATTTAATTTATTGTTCAGTTTTGTGTGTCATATATATGTGAAACTATATTTGTATTGTGTTTAAATTCATTTTGACGTGTTTGATATATGATGTATTTGGTCTCATATGTATGAACTTTAAATAAATACATGCCCATCCAGAGTCTGGTATCGAATTCAACTTTCCATTTTGGCATCAATAACGACATTATTGGTAATAATCATTTGCCAGTCAACACGTGGAAAAAATGTATTTGACAAAACCAAATGAAACGTTGAATCGGTCCATAAATAAAATTTTAATTGGGAACATGTATACTTAATTTATATTGTAGAGTATCGAGAGCAGACATGAATTTAAAATGAAAATCTAAAGCTCACTTCACATAAACCAAAATAGTATCGAAAGAATCATTCTAGAATACCTATCTATGTTTTGTTGGATATCTAGAAATTCACATTTGATATTAACCCAAGATTTAAAGTTGTAGCTGAACATTGAATAGTTACTTATGCCATTATTGTCCAGTACTTATTAAACTATAATTCTATTTATATATCGAACTCCCACGACAAAAAATGTACTAGATCGAACACCTCAAATTTAAAAGTTGAAAATGATTACAACATATAAAAATCATATTACATCCCACCAGACAAATTTGTTATTTTTTATGAATTTTTTAATTTAGCTGAAAAAGATTTATTTTTCAAAACACCTGCTTGAAATGTACGCAATTTGAGGTAAATATTGAACCATGTTTAATAAAATTTGCCTGTCTGCTAATGTTTGTTAATTAATTTCTTAAACTTAATTTACTACAAATAATTTTTCTATGAAAGTGCACTTCATAACCCCTCCTTGATTTTTGTTTCAAAATAAAGTTTAGGATCTATCCTATCTGCTACAACTTGTCTGACTGACAATTTTTGTTAATAAATTTGTTAGGCTTAAGTTTGAATGCGCAGCATCAATGCATCCGGATCAGCCGCTGAAATCTCATAACACTTTAAAAAAGCAACTGAAGTTTAAGATCTCCTATGTGCAGATAGATATGGCTGTCGTTAAAAAAGTGTTTTTCACAATGTCAGACATTAAAAAATGTGATCGCGGCACTTAAAAAATTAAGTCTGTCGTAGTGAAAAACATGTTTTCGTTGACAGATCAATTTTTA
Organism: Stenurella melanura; assembly: GCA_963583905.1. Lineage (NCBI taxonomy): Eukaryota > Metazoa > Arthropoda > Insecta > Coleoptera > Cerambycidae > Stenurella > Stenurella melanura. Next base: position 62,054,633 of record OY757313.1, on the reverse strand, counting down.
TGCAGAAAAGAGATCTCAAGCTTAATTACAGAAAAAAGTTAAGGTGGTGTTTTGACGTGGCCATTGTAAAAGCTTATTTAAACGTCACGGCGCTTAAAAAGTGGGTCTGACATGGGGAAAACATGTTTTCAATGACAGACAAATTTTTATGTATAGAGGAGATCTTAAACTTCAGTTGTCATTTTTAAGGAGGGGGTGTTATGAGATGCCAGTGGTTGATCCTAATGCATTGATGCTGCGCATTCAAAACTAAGTCTGAGAAATTAATTAACAAAAATTGTCGGACGGACAAATTTTTTCAAAAATGGTTCATTATTTACCACAAATTACGTACATTTCAGGCAGGTGTTTTGAAAAGTAGAATCATTTGTTTTTAACTAAATTAAAAAATTAAAAGTCATAAAAAATAACAATTAACAAATTTTTAGCCTGGCGGGCGTAACATGATTTTTACATATTTTGCAACCTGCAACCATTTTCACCTTTTAAATTTGAGGTGTTCGATGGGGTGTCTTGTTTGTCATGGGAGGTCAGGATATTATATACCTTAAATAATTAACTCCGCCTCTTCCACAATATATTTATTAATTATAAGTATTGTCGATATGCCTGTGAATGTATATATTGTTGTTGAATAAAGACTATAATTATTATTATTAGTCAGACAGAGGGAAGTGTAACGTATTGAGAATTTTTCTGTTGTACTTGACGATTATGGGAAAATGAGCAGGTCATCGAAAAATGCATTTGAGAGACAGCTGTAAAACTAAAGTTGTAGTCAATATCTCAAAAATAAAGAACTTTTTTTCGCATACCCTTACAGTAAAGAACTTAAAAACGTGTAAGTTACAATATCGTAATAATTTAAATTAAAGATACGAGACGCTTTAAAAAATGTACGATTGCGGCTTATCTCAATTATTTTAAAGAATAAGAAAATTATATAAAAGTCAAAAGCGCATCTGAAATGGCCAAAGAATTCTATAAAACTTTCTCCATTTAACCAAATTTCTATCTTTTGCAATGACCAGAATTCAGATGACAGTGCTCTATTTCACGATATACGAGGGGCGAACTCGGACACATTTGTAAGACTGTTTTTGTTTTGTAGGTATTTCATGTATGCAATAGTGATGATATCCTGTTAATGTGATGATACTGAAACCTGTCACCAAGTTTTAGCATCATCAGATCTCGCATCACATTTACTAGAATTTTCGTATATATGAAATACTTACTAAGAATGAATCTATCATTCTTATAAACGCTTCAATAACATGCAGACCCAATTTAGAACACATACTATAGCAAATTTTTAGAGATAATCTTAACCACCGCAAGTCGTCTGAACCTCTGAGGCGTCTGAGTTTCTCTCAGAATTTTTGGTAACAGGTCGCGGCGTATCTCTTTTTCTGTGATCGAATGTGAAACTTCAGATTTATGGACTAAAGAAATAATAACATATTATTGATTTCCTTACAGATGTCTAACATACGTTTTTAAGCATAAGTAAATTCATTAGTTATTACATATTCATATTAGACAATATTTTGGAAATGCAGGTAATTCATAATTTTGCGAATATGGTGCTTGTAATTAGGCATTACGCAGGTACCTATAGATATATCACTTAAACATGCAAACCAAATTTTAAAGTAATTGTGTTTACATAAAGAAATAAATCGATTTGGAGCACATAAAGAAATAAATCGATATGGAGCAGACGATATGGGCACATGAATTTCGAATACATTTCTCGCTTTTTGACACTCTAAAAGTACAATAAAAATTTTATTTGTTCAGTAAATGATTTTTTATATCTTTAGACCTTTCATATGCAAAAAATAGGATTGACGATTTTTACCTTTTCTTCGACGGTTTTTGAAAAATCCATGTTGAAGAAAAGTTGTCTCGATTTCAACATGTAGGTAATTGAAGAAATTTTAAGTCGAGTTCTACAGCCTAGTTCTACAAGATACCTACTTTCCACGATTATTCAAATTACTGTATTTTTAAGCTACCATAACTCAATTTTTTCAAATGGACACCCTTTATGTTTAGACTTAAAATGTTTCAGCAATCAACAATCACGAAAAAAATATTTCAGATAAGTTGCTCATTTCATTTTCATAGAATATTATTGTATAATTAATTACAGTAGGTCTCTATTAAAAAAATTGAAGTTGACCTTCAAATTGCTTCGCAAACGCCTGCCGAATCGAAAGAAAATAATAAGGAATCTCAACCTGAAATATTATCACATCATTAAGGAACACCCTGTATAAGTAAATAATTAAACATAATAAAAATAAGAAAGAAAATAAAAATACCTTTAAATTACTCTATAAAACACTTTAAAACACTTACACCGCATTTAAAACCGAGCGCGCTTTGAATTCTATATATGCAAAGTCGTTACTGCGTAAGTCAATCGGAGCGTAAACACTAAAAAAATTAATTGTTATAAAAACAAAAAATGTATGAAAAAAATCAACTGATTTGTGTGACAACTGAAAACTAGTTAGTTTAATATACATATGTGTTGTCACAAGATTTTTTTCAAAAAATTGATTAATAAACAATAATTGACAGTCGTAAACGCAAAATGGTCCAAGTATATCTCCGGTTCTAGTTAACGGATCGAGGTCTATCTAATATCCATCTAATTGTTCATTTGCCGATAATGCATTTCGATGCGACGTTCCTGACCCGAGATATCTCATTTGTTTACTAAGCAATTTTTTTAACAACGTTGGCGAGGTGTAAAAAAACAAAAAAAGGGGCAAGGCCACACAGAAACGGTAGTTTTTATCAATATTTATCGATTGCCGGGGGGTGGAGAGTGCAAAAAATGCCATGGAAAGTCGCAAATACTTAATAAACAAATTAGCTTATTTGTTTAAACAATTGCAAAATACGAGAGACATCAACACAAAAAACCTGTAAATTTCATGAATAAAATGCAACACTGAAAAAAATTGTTAATTTATAACCCTTAATTTGTTTATAACAATTGAACGGTCAAAAATAAAAGGTCGCTACAAATCTCAAACGACGATACATTTATATCTTGACTTTTTTTTGTCCGACACCGTCCTCATCAAAAAGTCAAAACACATAAAAAAATTAGAATTTTCTCTAAAAACCATTGTTTTTAACAATGAAGACTGTATTTTATAAATATTTTAATGTCGTCAGCGTATTCAGCGCAATTTTTCCTATATAAGAATAGTCAATAAAACTGTTTTAAATTTCTAACGAAAAAAATTAGGACTACCGGACTGTATTATTGATTTCTATATAGATGCCTAATAATCGCTTAGGCGTAAAAATCGATTATTACATATTCATAATTTTGCAAATGCACCATGCATATAGTTATGCATTACGTGGGAACCTATACATCATATAAATATGTAAAAAAAATCTGAAATGAAACTTTCAAATTATTGTTTACATAAAAAAGAAATAAATCCATACTTTTATTGCATTTCTACAAGTGTTTGTAGGCGTGTCCAATGGGTGTGTCACATTTTCTTTTGATTGTTCCATTAATTTACGGATCACTTGCGCTTATTATATTTTTATTTGGCAATGCAATGATGGTATTTCTCACTAATGATTGTGGCTAACAATAAAAAAAACATTTACTTCTCTAAGTGGTGGTAATAAATTTTTTAGTTAGTTAATACATTGTTTTATTGAGACATGTTAGTTATATTTTATTTGCATATATCCACGGTATACATACTTATTTAAAATACCTTGTAATGACTTAGTAGATAAATGGAGTCGGTAAATAAAACTTGATAAATAAGAACGTAAACAAAACAAAGGAAAACAAACCTGTATGTGTTCGAAGATGAGCTTTTAAGTGGGAGCTTTTTCCATAAACCTTGTGACATCCGTCGTAGGAACACTTGTGTGTTTTTCTGATTTGTGTGCCAAGTCTGGGTGATGATTGTGCTCTGGGGACAACGGACTTTCTAGGAGGCGGCACCGCGTCTACTTTACGATTTTTGGGGGCGGCAACTGGTGCTTTCGTGACACTTTTAGTTGGTTTGTTTGGAGTGCTGTTCAAATTATTACAGCTCTCTTCAGGCTCCTCATCGATAGTCAGATTCCCTTCATTGTCTGAAGGAACTTCCGGTACGGGCTCCTGTTTAATCCTTGTAAGGTCAGTGAGGATGCGGGCCACCATATAGGAAGAGGATTCCGTGGTATTGGTGGTTACTGGCTCCTCTTTTATGTAAGTTGCAGGGACCACAGGGATTTGTTCGACTATAACAGCAGGGCCTGGTGGGTTAATAAAAAGAATTTCTTCCCGTATCAACGACTTGGACAAATCCAGAGGTCGATTTAAGTTTAAGTGATCTTTGCTGTGAGACATCTCCAAGAGACACTGGGCTGCGAAACTTATATCATCCATGGTGTAATGAGTTAACTGCACAAGCACAATTTAACAAACAAAAACTGAAAAAAGTATAGCCACTTCACCTGAGTTATCACCACAAAATAAACACAACAACTTCGCGAATAACTTAGGTATTTCCAAAGAGAAACAATATGTTCATCTCTGCGGGAGGCGTGACACGACGTAGGTTATAATATGCGGAAGAACAGACCGGCCGCGACAACTCTACAACAGCGAGCACACTTTCCGACTGCGGCTGAGACTCAGAAACAGCCATTTCATCCCCTCCACTCGTTTCCTACCATATTGCTCCCCAAGCTTTTGGCATTATATTTTATTTTATTCCAACAAAAAGTTATTATTTCTGCACCTGTGTCAATCCTGAAGGAATATTTCGTCTCTCACTAATTAAATATTATATTAAGAAGTAGGTATTGTCTCATAAGATTATGTGTACCTCCATTCGCAAAAGCACGTTTCTGGGATTTAGTTATTGGAGGGTACTTTATTAAAAAGTTAATTTAATAATGAGACACAATTTCAAAATTATAAATTACCAGAATACTTTGAAGTTAAAATGTGAGAACTGTAGGATAATTATTATTTTAAAATAATGAAACTTTACTATGGCATGGCAATGTATCTACAAACTACGGATTCCTATGGATTCATTTGCTTTAAAATTATTGTACCTCCTCTTCATAATTTCAGTAATTTAAATTCAGTTATGGTCTTGTTTTAACGAACGTTTTCATCTTCCAGTAAACATTTTTGTATTGCTTTTCACACATTAGTCTCTTTTCTTGTATTGAATAGTCTTTCTAGTCGGTAATTTTTATAATACTAGTTATAACTTCTAAGTTTAAAAAAAATTGGTCACAGATTTTACAAAATTAAGTATTACAACTACATTTTACCTACTATCTTTAGGGTTAACAGGCAACATGCTACAGGTTTCTTGATCTCATCGCCATGAAATGAAATTAAAATAATCGCTAAAATCAACTTCTTCGTTGTGCAGTACTTCCGAGTTTAGTACAAGAGCGGATGAAACAACCGGAACACCAGAAAAATGCGATGTAGGCCGTTGGATCACAGAGAGATGTGAACCGGTGGTTTAAAAAATAATAGTTTTATTTATCTGTCTTAGTAAATAATTTAAAAGGTAATTTATACTCCAACCAAATAGCAAATTATTTGGACATTTGTGAGAGAAAACTGATAAAGTTTTGCCGAAATTCATCCAGGCGTACTATTAAATATATTAAAGGTCCCGAACTCAATCTGTTGAGCTCGAGCCGCCATTTTGGAAAAATGGTGCTCCCGTTCAGTTTCTCCCTCTAATTGTATTTCAGTATTAAATTTAAATACAATATGAACCAAAATAAAATAACACCTGTTGATATTGGAAGTTGACATACATACAGGATGTTTTGAAACGCATCCGTACGTTTGGATGTAATGTTAAGACCAATGTCTCTTTTTAAATTTAACACTTCAGAAAGAAACATTTTTGGACACACCTCTATCCCTGCAATCTCGATGCCTCCAAAGAAAATTATTGACTTTTATTACAGCGTTGGCAATTCTGCACAAAATTAACAAATTTTAAATAAAATTAAAAATGGACATAAAAGTAAATATTTTATTTCGCTAAAGCGACAGCTCTCGGTTAAAACGTCCATGTAAGTCAAGCATATTAGATATTTGTGTCTGACATGGCTCTTTTAAAGTTGCCGTCGTAAAAAATGGAATGGTTTTAAAATATCATATTTATCGTGCGATTTGTACCCCTCTTTTGTCGGAATAAAAAGTTATTAACAATAATAGCAACCAACATAAGTAAAATTTAGAAACTTTTTGTACTCTCTCGTCATTATCAATATCTTGAGAGAGATAGGGTAAAATACTGCACGTACCTTTTTTTACGTAATTCTTTAAAATAATGGTTATAAGAAAAACAACCGTACGTGGTTGTTTTTCGTCATATTTTGATAGTAACCTAAATGTGCATACAGACACTCTGAGGCACCCTCGATCGAGGCTCACGTTCGTATTGATTGATCGATTAATTTTCCAGCGTAAAGTGGGCATTGCTGCCGATTCCGGTGCATGGAGATTTGTTCCACCACTCAGCCCGATCGCCAACCGATCATCCCACCGTGTGCCGCAACAAACCCCCGATGCTTTTATATACCGCCGGACCGGCTACATACGCTAAATTGAACATTGGACATGCTTGTTTTCAGCAGCGAGAGCCGCATGACGCATGGGGTAGGAGTATAGGATGGAGCGAGTAGGTGTTTGTGAGATGTTTTTTCTTGTTTTCCTTCTGTCTTCATCGGATGGAAAGTGTAGGCGTTTGTGAGATGCTTTATTTAGGTTTTCGTGCTTATGTTTACTTTCAGGTTTTTGTGATATACTTCTTCTTAGTTTCTGTCTGTGATCATCTTCTCTCCTATTCTACTTCTGAGTTTTCTGTTTCTTCTATTTCGAAGTCCGGCAGTGTGTATATTAAAATAAAATTACGGCCTCTGTTGACTCGAAAAACGCTTTTTGTGGCTTAATAAATTTTGAGATTTTTTTGTTTATAGTATTGCTATATATAATCAAAAACAAATAATTGTTTTAAATTGTCTTAGTTACTAGCAATTTTCGTGATATGATTCTTACTTGTATTGAAACATTATAATTATAAGCAAACAAATAATAATTCATTTTTAAACATGATTCTTACTTGTCACAAAATCTGTATGTAAAAGTTTTCGATTTTTTTTTTTTTTGTAGAAACAACGCTATTTTTTTAATCAAGCACGAATTCATGATATCCTGCAGCTGGCCCAAAAAATATGTATTTTACTGAAAACAATAGTTTTGCAGTATATAAACCTTGTTTTCCAATATGGTCAAAAATAATGACTGTAATAGCAATAACCACAGCGTCAATATTAATAAAGTAATTATATGAAAGGGTCAATTTAAGATTATTACACGAAAACCAAGACAACGCATCGTGTAATAATTTTAAACAATACTTCTCACATAATTGTTTTATTTATATTGATTGCTATTACAATCATCATTTTTTGCCATATTGGAAAACAACGTTTGTCCAGACAAATCTTTTTTAATATACTAAAAACTCTGATTACCTGAAGATATGTAGAGAAATATTTTGCCAGCCAGGTAGATATTATTTTTTTTTAAATGTGTTAAAATTCTTTTAAATTTCTGTCATGAACTATTGTTCACATTGGATTAACCTACATACCGCCTTCCTTATCACGTATGGGCGTATCTGAATTTTGCATATTTTACAGGAGGGAGCAAAAACAAAAATGTGTGACATTGAAATGGCCCTATCATTTCGTTCTGGCAATATTTTAAAATGATATCTTAGAGTTAAAACCCAGAGAACATGTACTTTACGCTCGATTAATAATAGTTAATTTACCTATCATACTTTTTTTAGAGGATAAAATTTGCAGATACGCCTTTACGTGAAAATACATTTATTTCGTTACGAAATATAAGTCTATGATAGAGACAATAACCGTTAAAAAATTATGAACATGTGTGTAATTTTTTTATTTAATAGCAATTTACACAACTAGTGTACTTTACTTTTCAACTATTCCATTATTGTTCTAACAAAAAAGAATACTGCTATAAGTAAAAAAATAACGTTTTGTAATGCTGACCGTAATGTTCGCAAAGAAAAGAATAACGATGAATTCACTATTAGCTGTGAGGTAAAAATCTAAAAAATTCTTTACACTCTGGCCGTCAAACTATGGGTGTCTCTCCTGTACAGAGTGAAATCTTCATATTTTCGATTAGGTATTTTTGGGGTATGATTATTTAAAGCATGTTGAATATTGAATACGCTACTTTCTAAACGTTTCAGAGTACTGGAGTCCGCATTCTTTACCCAGATGATTTTTTTGAAAAATGTTTTGTTTAGTGAGTTTTTGGTCACCATTACTTCCATGATACCCCGCGCTACATCACATTAATACCTCGATCAGTTTCTCTAATTGTCAAGGTTCCAAGTTGCTTTGAAAAAGACTTGAAATCTTGAAAGTTATCATAATTCACTGGTATAACTCTATAGGCTGTTTTCGACGCACCATTCGAATTATAGCCTGAAGCTAGGTGGGAATATATATGTCTCCTGCAGAAGACATTTCACTGGAAATGGCACTATGAGCAGAATTACCCTCGTTGTGAATTTTTTTAACGATGAGAATTTACTCAAAGAATACAGCAACGTTGTAGGGATGATGGTATTCTTATTTACTTCAGAACACCCATCAGCAAATAGAGCAACTCTCATTATACTTAGGTTGTTTGTTGTATTCTACCAATACCTTATGTTGCGACCCAGAAGAACCACACTTACTTATGACCTCATTCCAGACAAAGCAACCTCAAGTTGAAATTTGACAATCAATAAAAAATTGCGCTTACCTTTGAAATAGGCAGATATAGAATTTGCTGCAAATCAACTACGCCATATAACATGCCTTAATCATTTTGGGCTTTCTCTTTACATTTAGATTTAATTTTCCAGACAGCTCTTTTTGCTGCAATATGAACATTGTACTCGTCTTCTAAACTATTTTTTTACATTTTCGTCTCGTGTTCGATAAGTTACACTTAGGCTAGGCGCTGACTAGATTATTTTTGTCTCCGTGACATTTTGTCATCGTGATGCGGCGTCAACATAATATAAATTTTTTAAATTATTTTCGAATGTCTATAAGGACTTTCATTCAGTATTTCATTATCTATGTCTTCTTGCTATATTGTTGAAGCCATCATTCACAAAAATATCCTAGTTATTTTCAATACACCAAAAATTCACATGTAGTACGTGACAAAAAGTTACCTAGTGAGCGCACGTCCATGGTATTTCAAGAGCGCAGATTATTAGGATATCTTCGAAATTCATCACTTATACTCGCGTTTACAATGACAATTTGACGCGAATGAGAACAGATATGGTGACATCAAGAGACACCCCATCACGATGACAAAATGTCACGGAAAGAAAAAGTCTCTAGTCAGCGCGTAGCCTTAGTGAACATTGATCCTTCTTGGGCGACAGGAAACATAAGTTTTTGAACAGGCGTATCAGTTTTACACCGTTCGTGATAAATCATGTAGAGACTTCTATCACATAACCCATCGATGCATATATCGTTTGTGACAAACCCATGAGATATACAGTTGCGCCACTTCGTGAGATGAAAAGTACACCCAAGGAAAGCCTAGCACCGGTGTAACTCAATTTTGCATTTTCTGTTAGTTACGCCCATACGTGATAAGGGGGACGATACATTTCAGCACAATTATATCTTTTCTGTTTTTCTGTTATATCCTTATAATTCGTATGTGCTACTATGTTTGTGGTGTATACCACCAAAGAAGAATATTTTGGTTCATTTTTATTTTTCATTTTTAATATATGTTTAATTAGCTTTACTCACTCATCGAGTTTTATTGACATTATTACCTAACACCAACACCACTCTAACATCTTTAACAGCGTAAATTATGAGATTAAATCCACTGTTCTCTGTGCATCGGTTGGCAAGTAGGCACCCAAATGTGGTTCTTACTGTTGAGTCGTGAAACGGTACAATTTCCTCTTGAAGAAGAAGATGTAGTGAAAAATGAAAACAAAGGCCTAAAATGAATTTATTTATCTACCTTGTCTTAAAAAATTTTCATTCTAATGGATTACATTTTCATGAAATCTATCATTCTGTTTCTTGGAAATGCTTAGCCTTTGAAACGTGTTTCGCTCTTATTCTGGAGCTGATCAGAAAGACATAAAGCCACTCATAGAGATGTTTCATGCAAAACCAAGGCAATTTCTATGAATAAGTGTGAAATAATTATATTTGACATTGACTGATAAAAACAACCTCACCTATCTATTATCTAACTAGTATTGGAGTCTATATACTCTATGCATGTTTAAAACTGGCCGTAGGGGCTGTGTGGATGTTAGTGTTAGACTGAGAGTTGTCAAATAAGAAATTAGATAAATTCGTTTTAGGATTTTAATTTGCTAGCATATCCAGAATTCAGGTTATCGAAAGAACGCAAAGATTTCATTAATATTTTTACATAAAGTTTTTCTTTTAGTTATAGATAGTTATTTTTTCTGCCCTATGCAAAATCGTATAAAGTATATGTTTCAATAGAATTATAAGCAAACAAATAATAATTCATTTTTAAACATTCATAGAGTATATAGGCTCCAATACTAGTTAGTTAATAGATACGTGAGGTTGTTTTTATCAGTCTATGTCAAATATAATTATTTCACACTTATTCATAGAAATTGTCTTGATTTTGCATGAAACATCTTTATGAGTGGCTTTATGTCTTTCTGATGAGCTCCAGAATAAGAGCGAAATACGTTTCAAAGACTAAGCATTTCCAAGAAACAAAATGATAGATTTCATGAAAATGTAGTGAATTAGAATGAAAAATTTTAAAGACAAGGTAGATAAATAAATTCATTTTAGGCCATTGTTCTCATTTTTCACTGAATCTTCATGATCGTAGGGGTTATGTAGATACTAGCTTAATCTGCATGGTCGTAGAGGACTGTGTGGATGCTAGTGTTAGAATGAGAATTGTCAAATAATAAATTAGATAAATTAATTTTAGGATTTTAATTTGCTAGCATAACAAAAATTCAGGTTATCGAAAGAATTCAAAGATATCATTAATATTTTTACACAAAGTTTTTCTTTTAGTTATAGATAGTTATTTTTACTGCTGTTTGCAAAATACTATAAAGAATATGTTTCAATACAATTATAAGCAAACAAATAATTCGTTTTTAAACATACAATTTCTTGTTGAAATATCAGATTTCCTCTGTCTGATCCGTTTGGCGCAGAGGTTCTTTCATTAAAATTTTTAAATATTTTTCAGTGGCAAAATACCAAACAAAAAGTAAGAAAATCTGAATATGCCACAAATAAACAATTACAGACAATATACCTTTAATTAGTTAAAACGACTAGCAGTAATGAAACAGATCCAAAACATTTTTTGGGCGGATACCTTAGATCTTGTTTCTGAACATTTTAATGACAAAGACTTGAGAGCTCCTGATATGGGTGAAGGTTCCTTCGGTTAATACTAGAAGATGATATTCTCATTTCCTGCCTACGCCTCTACTTTGGGGCTATAGAGATATATAGCCATTTTTCTCAGCTGATATACGCCACTTTAGTGAAAATCCGACCAGTTGTTTTGGAGTTATGAGGCCACAAGTATATTACAAACATACAGGTACAAGGATCTATTGACAAATACACAATTGTTTTGCGAACTCCCTATTGTAAGTTAAAATAACACTTAAAGTACATGTAGTTTTTATTGTATCCTACAGTTTTTATTTATTACCTACGTAAAACTGAGTTAATTCATTATAATTAAATTCTAAATCGTTATTAAATGCGCTATCGGTACGCTGAACAGATTAAATCTTTCCTGATAGGAAGGCTCAGTTTATATTCAAACTTCAAGCCGACGCAGTTTTTAATTTTGACTAAAACATTTTTAATGCGTACATATTAAAACTGCATTATCATGTTATAGTATCGAAGAAAATTATAAATAAATATCTAGTATATAGAAATATCCTTAATAAATTTATTAGATTCTGAGTCGAATGCATCAATACAGTGTGTGTCTACCTCCTTAACGGTCCATGTCTCAGAGGCGTAAGGAAAGATAGAGAAAGCTAGAGCGTTAGCAAGTCTAATTTTTGCTCGCTTTGAGATATGGTCAAACTTTACTCAACTGTTGCCGATCTTGCAATCCGTAATATCCGTCGAATCTCATACTCTCATCTCATCTCATCTCATACAATAATTTTATTATTTTTTTTACATACCTTAATATCATCTCCGTGGTACTTTTGGCAATTGTGTTCAGATCCAATTAACATACATCTTGTTTTGGCCGAATTCAATTTATTAACTCATAACTAATTATACAAGACACAGATAATAGTATATCATCTGCAAATAAACAAATAAACGAATTATTTTAAATTTTGCTAATATCACTTATGTATAGCACAAAGAGAAGTGGCCCTAGTACACTTCCCTGCGGGACCTCATATATACTATCCACCGAGTTTGATATTTTGTTATTAACTTTAGTTTTATGACAAATATTTTCTAAATAACTTGCCATCCATATTAGGGCAGTCGATTGTATACCATATTTCTGTAATTTCCACAATAACCTAGACCTATCTATCGTCTTAAAGGCGCGCTGCAAATCAACGAACACAGTCAGCTCAACCCTCTCTCTCCTCCATTGTCCACACACAAATTTTAACGCTGACTCGCAGGAATGTTTCTCCTTAAACCCATTTTGGCCACTATAAATAACTTTATTTAATTCAACGTACTCACGCAATTGTTCACCCTCTGTGATTTCAACAATTTTATCAACAACCGGAAGTAAATTTATGGGTCTATATTCAGATGGTTCAGACGGTATTTGAACTTTTGGGACTGGTACTATGACACTAACTTTTATTTCTGTTGGTATACATCAAATAATTCCTTTGTCAACTTTATATTCAGTCCATCATAACTCATTGATTTATTTTTTAGGTCCATCACAATTTTTCTTAATTTATTCAAATTGAATAGCTCGAAACATGGAAAATAAATATCGTTACGCTCGACTACCGAATCGAAGTTTTCATTTACGTCTTCTATAATTTCTGCAATATTTTTATACTGTCTGCATAGAAATTGTTAGCATTTTCTTCTTGGCTCCCAGTATTCCGTCTACAATCATTTCGGTCTACAACATAATTTTGGTTTTCTTGCAACTTACACTCCAGCCGATGCTCAGGGTTTGCTTTTGGAGGTTGTCCAGCAGGTACATGAACTCATCCTCGTTCGCTTCAACCAAGGTACTATTATATCATCAGCGGTGACAGAACGCAGCCCTCTGTGACGCCCTTGCCAACTTTATATGTCAGAAATAGTATCGTCAATTTTCACCAAAGTAGAGTTCTCCTCACACAGTCGACGAACAATACAAAACAGATGTCTGGGTGTTCTCATCTCTACTAATACAGCCCATAGTATACCCTATCCACATTGCCAAATGCATTACTGTTATTTACGATGCATAAGCACATGATATTCGCATGCCTTCTCAATAATTTGACGTGAATTCAATATTTTTTGTTCTCTGCTACTACATCTCTTAGCAAAGCCTAGTTACAAAGTGACATTTGCCAAGGTAGATAGTACTAAAGTCTGGATTGAATAATATACAGCATTGCTATACTAACGTGTGACATTAATTCCAGCTATTCATAGTTATCACAAACATCTGTCGATCCCTTCTTATGCTGAAGTACAAGAACTGACGTCCTGCAATCATCGGGCCAGATTTCTGTTTCCCATATTTTTTAAAATATTTTGTGGGGGATTCTCACTCCATCTTCTCCAACTAACTAAAACGCCTCAAACGTAATATTGCCAAGTTTAATGCCTTGTCAGCTTTTAGTATTTATATGGCTGCCGCCACTTCTGATTTCAGTATTGAGCGTTAACGTTCGTAATTCTGCAACCAGTCGTCTTCTACCTCAGGATTGTCACCTTCGAAATACAAGTATTTTCACCAAGTCTCAATTATTTGACTCTTGTAAATTCTTGATGTTCTGGTGAAGTCCTTAATGGACAATGTTTTGATATTATATTTCTGAGTAATCACGCTTACTGTTTGGAAAGGTCCTTATTGTTGCGAACCAGTTCCTTGTGGATGTCTTGTACAGAAGAGTTCCTGTCTCTTCGACAAGGGATCTAAACTCCGATTCTTTTTATTGACACCTTAAGCCTTCAAATTCATCCCTTCTATTTTACTTAGAGTTTCAGCAGTTATCTATGGTTGTTTCACATTTTTACGTATCTCGCTTTGTGTCTCTTGTATCACTCATGTGATGTTCTCTTTTAGAGAATCTCACAAGATATTTGGACCTTCGATATGTACAGGGTTGACTTCACTTATATATGCCCTTAATTTATTTTGGAAACCTGGACCATCAGTTATAGTGGGCAGACATTTTTGTATTCTCCTTCGACATGTTTTCCGTTTCAGCGAGAACGTCCACATGAGTGGCTGATGGTCTGATCTATAGTTACTGCCAGATAGAGTTTTACAGAGCTTTATTGAAGATCATCAACTCCCTATCATAACATAGTCAATTTAGTTTCGAATTTTGCCGCAAGTGAAAGGCGTCGTCGATGTTGTTGGAATACAGTATTGACTAGCGTGTAAGTGTACTCAAAACAAAATTAAATTAGTCTTTGACTTGTTTCATTTCGTTCTCTGATACCGGAATTCGCCGAACCATCACTGGTGTAGAAATCATCCGTAACAATGGTATTTTCTCCGTTCGGGATAGTCAAAATTAAGATTTGCAGATCATCATAGAACGCTTCTAGCAACTCTTCTTCTGCAGTGACTGTAGGTGCATATACCTGTTCCAAATTCATTACTGTTGGCTTCGCGTTTATACTTAAGGAAAATATCCGATCACTTTCAGCTCTATATCCAAAAACCAATCCAATTATTTCGTTAGAGATCCAGAACCCTACTTAATTCCGGCTAATGTTGTTGTTACGACAGAAGCATATCGTGTCTCCCGTCGTAGATTGCGAATGTCCCTATAGTGCATCTCGGATAGACCTGCATAAAATAGTAACGGAATTGTTTATATCACCAGTCATACTATCAAATACTTATATAATTTTCCAGCTGCTTTAGTGATATATGTTTATGCAAATTGTTATATAAATCTGTTGTACCCTTTATAATATTACTGGTCAGATAACTGGAAATGTTTGTCGCAATACTACGGCTCTATAAGAGATTTCGCAATGAATTTTTAAAACACTCCCATTTAAAGAAATCGATTGTAAAGCAACTTTTTTATTTACGTGAATCTGAATAGAGCTAACTAATTTGTGGTCTTCTTTCTCTGTGTATTTTAAGCACTTCAATCTACGCTAATTTTATGTTTGAGTTCTACCTTCCTCCTCGAAAAGCAAGCCATTATTTTTATTATTTGTTTCCATAATTAAGGCCACTTAATTTTACCAGTAAGGGCAATTTCACAATGGGTAGAAAAGCTTCTTTTATTTGCATCATGAAAACAACAGCCAATTCAACTTCATTGTGTTATTTATTGGCTTGGGGAACATCAATATAGGTGCATATACAAGCTTTGTACTGCATTTGTTAAATTCAGGGAATTGTGTAGTGCTGTTTGTTCTGAAAAAATATCTGCACAATATCTAACATAGAAATCTAATAAACACAAAGCAAGAAGAAAATTTCTAGTCTATGCCTTTTTGGATTGTATGAACTAACATGATGTGGTGAATGTTTTACTCACTCCTTTTATATTATAATAGAGTGGGCAGTTGTTATATTTTGACAGATTAATATAGCAACTTTTGACTGAAACATTTAATATTTGTAATTAAACAAATACCCACAATGGTATACTGAAATTTTTTAGAATTTAAAGAACCTTGTTAGAGACCTGGTTTCTCGTACTTTCTTTCTATTGGAGGCCTTCAGGCAGAAGTTACAGCCTATCTGAAATATTGTTCTACCAATCTAGATATAGACTATTTACGATATGTTTGAAGCTAGATCTAATTTTCAACTTTAATCGCTTTTGACTCTATTTGCGGCTGAGTCTGACATTTCCCTCTGTTCAATCTATCTACCATTCTAATAGTTAAACTAGGCTGTATATAATTATATTGAGATTTGCTTTGAACAAGTCCAGATTAAACATTATGGTTTGTTGTATTTGATTAATTGACTTTAGGTGCTCTACTACGCCATGTGAGAGATCTTTTGCATAAAACGAAATGCAATGCGGATTTCACATAACAACTGATTAACAAGACTTTACAGGCTAGTTGTATCTCATTGAATACGATATTGGCTGAAAGTATCTTGGAATCTCAATCGGCAGTGGTCAATTCAAAATGACCTCTAAGGGAGCAACCACTCGATGAAATTTTTATTTCTTCCGTACCTACTTTCTAAATTGCAACCGATTTTGAAAATGCATAGGGCTTTCATTGAAAAGAGTTACAAATGTGCAAAGAAATACCCTATTTAGAAGTGAATTATTTATTATTTGTTTGCTTATAGTAATGAAACATATTATTCTTAGGATTTTGCAAACAGCGGAAAGAAGAACTATCTATGAGAACTAAAGGAAAAAACTATATATGAAAATATTAATGAACTCTGGATTCTCTCGATAACCTAACTTCTGGTTATGCTAACAAGTAAAAATTCTTATTTGCCATTCGCCATTCTCATTTTAACACTAGCATCCAACTCTACGGCTAGAAAGGTTAAACTAGTATCTACACGATCCTCTACGATATGTAAATTCAGTTAAAAATGAGAACAAAGGCCTGAAATTAATTTATTTACGCACCTTGTCTTTAAATTTTTTTCAATGAGATGTTATGAAAATGTAATTCATTAGAATGAAAAAATTTTTAAAGACAACGTACGTAAATAAATTAATTTCAGGCATTTGTTCTCATTTTTAACTGAATTTACATATCATAGGGGATCATGTAGGTACTAGTTTAACCTGCCAAGCCGTAGGGGACTATGTTGGATGCTAGTGTTAAAATGAGAATAGCAAATGAGAATTTTTACTTGTTAGCATGACCAGAAGTCAGGTTATCGAAAGAATGCAAAGATTTCATTAATGTTTTTATATAGTTTTTTCCTTTAGTTCTCATAGATAGTTCTTCTTTCCGCCGTTTGCAAAATTCTATAAAGAATGTGTGTCATTAAGAAATACCCTAATGGTGAAATTTCAAGCTATTTCGGTGTACACGTAGCCAATAGTCTATACAGAATTGACACGACATTATTATGCAACATCACTACGGATAATAGAATCATCTCTGAAGGCTGTGAGGGGAGCTTGAGCTGGAAGGGCTGCATATTTAAAAACAAGAGACACACAACCAATATCTCAGTATACTAGAATTAATTTCTTCGGCTGAAAAAACCCCAATGCCTTGGCCGGAAATCGAACCCGGGACTCCTGTGTAGAAGTTATCAAATCAAAACTAATTTATTAAACGTTGAACGTACAAAATTTTGCCATCCCCAGACGCTCGTTTCGGTGCCAATTAGACATACACGGCGCTGATCGCCGAGGAAATTGAAAAATTGGACGAGACTAGGCCAGGTAAAGCAAAAAAATATTTTAAAATAGAAATTAACCAAAATTAGACATTTAAAAGAAAACTGAAAAAAATTAACATGAAAAACAAAAGGTGCAGAAGCCAGTGGCTATGCCAGACTTTACACTGCATGATTTAAAATATTATGGTTTCAGGAGATTACGATATTTAAAAAAATTATTATTATTAGAACAACAAAAATTTGGAAACGAACAAGAAACAACAAACAGAAACAAAAAAAGAGAAAAGAATTAAGAATGGGAAATCACGTATTTACAGGTTTTATAATTGTAACCAGGAAAGGAGATGGGGCTAAATATGCTGTCGAAAAATGGGCAACGCCTGATATGGAAGCTTCTGTTTTATTTGAAAGGGTGCATTGTGCTCTCTGATCTGTGTTATGTTTTTGTAAATGGACTATCACCAACTTTGAATAGGTACAATTTTTCTGACGTAACTTTGATGACATCTAGTAATCGAATTGTATCGTGACAACATACATAGATGTTTCTTAAGGAGATGTACCGTGAGAAAATTGAGATGAGGATGTAGAAGTCAAGTGTACTTAACTATAAACCAAGTAGCTATGTTAACACAATGCCTTTGTGCAGCGGTTACAAGAGCATATTCTGCATTAGCATGTAATATCACGTTTAATATTTGCCAGTACAGCTGAGATACTATAACCTCTAAATGCACACTGACGAATAAGTTAGTTCTACACAAAATATCGATAAACTGAACCGTGGAGTTTCTTCCGATACGGTACAGTTGTACAAAATATCACTTACTGTTCTAAAATCTGAATGAGACACATCATAGTAAGACTGCAAGCAGAGGCTTATAAGGTTGAAAACGTTTATAAAAAAGCATTGCCTAAGGAATCATTACTTCTAAATTTATATTTCCCATCCAAGTCTCTTTAAGTGAAAATATCTTGATAATATATTTGCATTCTCGTATGTGGCGATAGGTAATGATGGAGGTGGATGATGTAACAAAAATATTTTAGAACTTCTGTTCCCGTACATACACTAACTCACAATTTTATTTTGTTAGTACCTTCAGTAATGAAGTGGGTATGGCGGATTTGAAAAATTTGTATACACCGAATTCAAAGTATGTGAACTCTTACTAGCTTACTTTACCTATTTACTCCTATTTACCCCCCAACCTTTCAACGAAATAAGCTCAAGACATAATCTAATTCTAGATTTCGTTATAATAGATGTGTGTGTTGTACACAACTTTCAAGTAATTTTGTTTTTTGTTAACCCCTTTAATAGGGAGTAGGAGTGATGATGGGGGCCGCAGCTTCTAAAAAAAAATAAATTGAGACCTTGAGTTCTAGTAAATACCCCAGATTCCAAATTTCTGGACTCTTGCTAACTTGTTTCATTTATTTATAGGGGGGGGGGGGTTACCGCTCCAATGCCTTCGACGGAATAGGCTCAAAATATAATCTAGTCCCATATCTCATTATAATACACACGTGTACTAAATTTTAAGTCAATATCTTAGTTTTATTTTGTTAACCTCTAATAATGGTGGCGGGAGGGTGATGAAAGTCGCAGATATCATAAAGAAAATGGAGACCTTGATTTGTAGTATATGCACCAAGTCTCAAGTTTCTGGACTTCTACATATTAACCTCTATTTACATCCAACCCTTCAACGCAACAAGCTCAGAATATAATCTAATCTAATATAATTTTGCAGATCTCATTTATAATACATACGTGTACCAAATGTCAAGTCAATAGTTTACACTCCGACAGTCACAAACACTTTTTCGTTCTCATTTAAAATATCCACGTTTCATAACATTCTAAACCTAATTGAACAAAAAAAAATTGTTACAATACTATATTTCTATTCCACTACGCGGATGTGGAATTAATTGATGTACAATTTCATAGACATCTTCATTATATGTGGAACGTAGGATGAAAGATCATTACATCAGCAAAAATATTTATGAAAGTATTGATATAGGCAATGGGTGGACCATAAGATTCAACTATTGCCAAATAAAAAGAATTTAATTATAAAGTCAAAATAAATTAGTTTCTAAGCCTAAATTAACTTAACATAGACTGCAACTTCTTATCTTCAACTTTTCCGCATTAAACATAAATCACCACACATAGTCGCAACCCCCACAAAGTCTCGACTTTCCAGAAGTGGACCACACATTTGAAAAAATTCAGAAAACATCCATTAGCCATCAACATCGCTAGTGTCCGAACTTGAGATTTAACCCAGTACACGATAGACAGTCTGACTAACCGTGCTGCCTTAGCTGGACTATTCATTCTTAAGCTATCGTGCTTACAAGAAACGTGACGAGCGGACATGCAGACAGACAGACATTTTGAAAGTTGTTCAGAATTCGATCACCGAGACAGTGATGAAAATTTTTCTCTGAGAGCGATATTACCGGTTTTAGAAATTTGCCGATCAAATGCAATATATATATACTCTTCGTTTTGTATTTGCGCAGAGTATATTAACCATACTTGTAGTAGTAGTTGGTCACTGGTACAGAGTTCTGAATAACATTCCGTGTGAGTATTATAATTAATGATAACCAGTTTTTCCGAGAGGACAGTAGAGGAATATTTGCAAAATCAAAATTGTAATGCTATAAGTGGTAATACTATTACAAATCAGGGTTGTAGAGGATATGCGAATTAAGAGGGCCTGTCTAGAGCTATGCAGAAAATAATAAATGGTATGAAGTTTATAATACAGTAAAAAATAATATATTCCATATCAGAACTATAGCGGATCTAATAATCAAGAATGTTATTTCTCTGAGGATACCTTGGAAGAAATATTGAACAAAATCTAAATTTTTACACTGTCTGGAGTGACAATATTCCATATTTCCATATTGGAATGAATTATTACTTATGTTAGTGTGGACGTGCCTACCACCTTGTCGTTCAGACACAAGAATGTATTTGTTAACCTTTCAGGGTTAACATGAATTTTCATAATATGCAAGTTAACGTCGGTGTCAGAGACCTAAATTGATAAAACTATTGTAATTAATATACTTAATAAATAAGACAATTAATACACATTGCTGTTTTAATATTTTAAACGACAAAATAATGTTGTTAATAAAGTTGTGTAATTTTCTTATAAACCTATATATTCGAAATGGTCAAGAAGCTTTAAGAAACATGAAAACTGCAAACATTGTCATCTAAATCTTACAATCTAAATGTAACTTATCAGTTACCGTCTTTGAAACTTCCAAGGCAATCATCATAAACTCACTGTACATTACTCTAGTCAACAAAGGCCAACAAAGGCGGTAAATAATTTGTGCAGAGACCAATTTGTGTATAGCTGTCGGGGGGAATGCCCACAACATAAGTCCTGATCTGTGGTTGGTAAGCGGGGGGACGAGTTAGTTGAAGGGCACCCTCTTCACGTCTTTGTTGAAAAACTCGAATACTAAGCCCACTAGTGAAAAAGTGTCTATACACAATATTAAACTACAGGAAATGTACAAATAAGATTTTATTCATTTCTTTGCTAGGATCAATACCTACGAGATACAAAAGGTGGAAAAAAATCGCAATATAAAAAAAAATCGTTTTAATTGTATAAAATGATAGTTTCATGTTAAATGAAGTAGGTTCAGACCGAATATTAATGTCTGTACAACATTTAAGTGCAATAGTGCTGGAAAAATTATGTTTGTTTAGGAGACCACATATAAACACCTGGAAGAAATAAATTGGAATCCATTATAATGCTATAGATCATTGTTATGATTTGACAAATTAAAAATAGAATTGTCATAATTTTCAATTTATTTGAACATCGTTCTGAACTTTGTACCAATTTTTATGCTGAAATGGTAATTTTAAATTGATAACTAAGCCAGTGTTTCTCAAAAATTTATGATATTTACTGCAAACCATAAGCATATATTTCAAAATTGTGATTAGCTTTTTGTTTTATTTTTTTAAAAACATATTCAGCTAATTTTTTTAGAATCACCCTGTATAAACAAATAACACATTTCAACTATGTAACACATAAGCACATGTTTAAGTTTATATAAAATTATATTTTCCGGTTCGTGGAGAGTGGAAGTGAATGAAAAAAAAGAGAATTGTAATGATACTCACAAAACCGCCCTTCATTAAGAACAGAAATTGCTCGTATTCCCAAATATATTTGACTAAGATAATACGTATTCTTCGCATCCTCCAACCGCATAACTGAAAAAGCTACAGCTCACAATAATAGGCGAAGATGTGAACTTGATTATTCTACTCGTAGTAGTACCAGGTAGAAACTTAAAAAAGATTACAAACGAGCTCTTAAAAATGAAACTATTAAGCACAATACTGAACTTATAATCAGTTCCAAAAATAAACAAAAAACAGCATGGTCAATTATCAAACAAACATTTAATCATAGTCAACTATCTCGTGAAATCAGTGCCGATGACTTCAACAATTATTTTGTTAACATAGCCAATGAAATTCTGAAAAATTTAAACTGCAGTAATTCTAATTATATAAGTCTATGTAGGAACAATAGTGTACCTTTCTCCTTCTTCTTAGAACCAGTAACGGAATATGAAGTTGGTTATTTAATAGACAAATTAAGTACATCTAAATCCAGAGATTATTATGGTCTAAACAGTGAAACCATTAAAATGGCCAAAGATGAGCTCTTACCTTTCATAACTTATTTCATTAATTTCTGTTTTGAAAAAGGAATATTTCCCGACTGTCTAAAAAAATCTAAAGTAGTGCCTATCTTTAAGAAAGGTAATGAGGATCAAGTCAATAATCATAGACCAATATCAATCATTCCAGTGCTGTCTAAATTGCTAGAATTAGCTTTCAACATGAGGCTAATGCTGTATTTGGAAAATAAGAACTTACTAAATCCCAATCAATATGGTTACCGAAAAGGCACCTCTACTATCAAAGCATTAACCGATATGATTGTTTTTATAACAGATGCACTTGAAGATGGACATATGGTAGCTGCTTCTTTCTTAGATTTGTCTAAAGCTTTTGATTGTGTGTCTCCTGACATATTATTAATAAAATTAGAGAGTCTTGGCATAAGAGGATCTGCACATTCCTTCATTAAAAGCTATATGTTAGACAGACGTCAATGTGTTTGCAGTAATGGTAGAGTCTCTCAAGTTTGGTGTTCCTCAAGGGTCGATATTAGGGCCAACGTTATTTATTATTTATATCAGCGACATATCAGATCACATCTCTAGTAAAATTATTGCATATGCAGATGATAGTACTCTACTTTCAGCCCATAATAACATGGATACTCTTACTAATATGTCAGCGGATGCACAACAACAAGCCAAGCAATACTTATCCAATGTAAAACTAAGTCTAAACACTCAAAATACCCAAAATTTAATATTTTATCTAAACACACGAATTTATATTAACAACAATAATCCAATTAACTGCCTAGGTATCACTTTAGATAGCAAACTGACATGGGAAAGCCACATAAATTGTATGTCCAAATAATTGTCAAGTAGAATATATTTGCTGAAAAACCTTAAAAATCTAATCGATGAAAGCATTATCTTGATTGCATATCATGGACTCTTTCATAGCATAATGTGCTATGGCATTTTACTGTGGGGCAGCTCTGCACATGCTGTCAAAATTTTATAATTACAGAAGAGAGCTATCAGAGTTATAACGAATTCAAAATATAGTGAAAGCTGTAGACCTTTGTTTAAAAGGTTACATATCCTCACTTGCACTAATCAGTATATATTGGAGTGTATTCTTTTTGCTAGAAACCATCTGCCTCATTACCGAACTCAAAATTGTTACAAAACAAGAAATGAATCTGTTGAAGTTCCTTTTTTCCGTCTGACTAGAAACATAAATTCATTCAGATATTTGGCCGTAAAATTGTACAACCTACTGCCAAATAGCTGGAGGATACTTAGTGATACTGCATTTGCCAAGGAGGTGAAAAGTTTTCTGAGGGAAAATGTCTTCTATGAGATTGATGAATTTTGCATGTATTTTAATTGTTCTTGAATGTAATTGTCTATTGTTGATCTTTTTCTGTTCTGATTGTCATTGTAATGCAGTTTGTAATTGTGGTACTTGTTTATTAATGTTCTTAGGTCATTGTTTTTATATTTTATATTTTTTATACCTAGTTAAGTGACTTATGTATTATCTTTGTATTTGACGAGTGTAAACAATATTATATTGTCACACACAAATAAATAACTAACTAACTAACTAACTAACTAACTATACTTCATGAAGCCTGGAAGGGGAAAAGTGAAACGCTCTTAACGAGCAAACTCGAATAACTTCCTTTTGCTAAAACTATCCTGCTTCTCCATGGCTTTAGCGGATTCGACACCACCTCCGCCATTTACAGTAGAAATAATGGAGGGGTGGTTAAGCTTGTTTAAAAGCGAATTATTTATTATTTGTTTGCTTTTAGTAATGAAACATATTCTTTATAGGATTTTGCAAACAGCGGAAAGAAAAACTATCTATGAGAACTAAAGGAAAAACTATATGTAAAAATATTAATGAAATTTTTGCATTATTTCGATAACCTGACTTCTGGTTATGCTGAAAAGTAAAAATTCCTATTTGCCGTTCTCATTTTAACACTAGCATCCAACATAGTCCCCTACGGCTAGGCAGGTTAAACTAGTGTCTACATGAGAACAAAGGCTTGAAATTAATTTATTTACTTACCTTGTCTTTAAAATATTTTTCATTCTAATGAATTACATTTTCATAAAATCTTATTAAGTTTCTTGGAAATGCTTAGCCTTTGAAACGTTTTTCTTCCTTATTGTGGACTCATCAGAAAAGCCCAAAGCTACTCATATCAATGGTCCATTCAAAACCAAGACAATATCCACGAATAAGTATGAAATATTTATATTTGACATTGACTGATAAAAAACAACAGATCTACACCTATCTATTTTTACTTGTCAGCATAACCAGAAGTCAGGTTATCGAAAGAATGCAAAGATTTCATTCATATTTTTACATATAGTTTTTCCTTTAGTTCTCATAGATAGTTTTTCTTTCCGCTGTTTGCAAAATCCTATAAAGAATATGTTTCATTACTATAAGCAAACAAATAATAAATAATTCACTTTTAAACATGCATAGAGTATATAGAGTATATAGGCTCCAATACTAGTTAACTGATAGTTAATAGAGACTTATTTGTATGAAATCTCATGTAATTTAATGTTATATTTAGACAATTTTTCTCTAGCTAAACTACTCCCCCACCCTCCCCGCGCACCATCCACCGGTCAGGACTCTTAGTATGTTATTCAGGGCACTCCTCCCGACAACTATACAAATTTGGGCTCTACACGAGTTAATTCTAGTATTTTCCCTTCGTTGACTGTACTACATGCTCAAAGCTTAAGAGCTTTGGTATCTGTATTTTTGTGAGTCTTGTTGCTACTACTACAGGAACATCGACCAAAGGTTTCCAAGTTAGGAGGTACATTTGTTGTTTCTTGCAAAATGAGCAGGCGTTTATCACGAGCTGCCCCTGTTAATAATACTAATAATAATCAAATATTCTTTATTATTTTATTTGAATTTAGTTTTTCCATCTATACACCTTGAAGGATTATGATAATAGTTTCAGTGCAAGTACGAAGTCCACGATTAAACAAAGGACGTTTCCTCCACTTAATTACTTCGCCTTCACCTACGAAACAAGGAAGCTTCACAATCCTCTGCGTTACTGCTTTTTTCGTTCATTTTTATTCATATTTATAATTTTTAGTTATTCCTGTATTTCCTGTTCTGAGTCGATATTGGGATTTGGTTTCTCTAGATTGTCTCCGTCAAAACTGTCATCCACATATTTTATCTCAGATTCAACCTTTACAGTTATAGCCTCATCGATGAACTGCTGAAGATACTCTTGTTCTTTTTCGTAATCCGTGGTTATACTTTTAAGCAAAAAAAAGAACACTATTAGTTAAAAAAGTTTTTACCTCAATCTCAGCATACCTTCAAAAATATAATAGGAACATTAGCATCAGTCTCACAGACTGAAAATACGGAAAAGAGGCAACCTATACAACTATTATAATTCTGCTAGCACCGTTTAAGTATCTAAAAACATGAGGTTATTGAGCTCTTGCGCTGTGACACAAAATTCGTTTGGCATGTTAACTGTGGAAAGTTAAGGGTGTCAGTAGCACCTTCTACAGCATTTTGCTGTTTGCCTACTCTCAAAGTAGTTCGTTACAGATCGACTTAGGATCTTGTTCTGTAACAGACGAAAAAGAACAACTTTTATTTATCTTAAATTATTACTTGCTCTCTGGCACAAAAAGATAAAAATTCTTTGAAGGATATGTTTGGGCTTGAATGTAATGGTAACACCTACATACTTAAAAAGAAAGTTGCAAGTGAGAACGACCAGAGTATTAAATACTTATGTTTCTTAGGGAGCCGAAAACAAATATTACCTTAGCTTTTAAAAGGTATAGGTCTCTTTCTCTTTTAATTCACTGAAAAGACCTCTTCCCTTTTCTGGAAGGGGATGTCCGGTATGACCAAAACGATCGGAGAACGGAACGAAGAGGAGCGTCGGCTATGTGAGGATGAATTCGACACGGACGTGTCGAGTTTGAGCGGATCGGACGCACCAGCCCCGAGATATGGAAGTGGTGCTATGAAGATCGAACCGAAAGAGATAGAGGGAAACCGATTACTGGTCGGAGGCGGCGGGGGCGATGGTTGGCGAATGGACAGAAATATGTACTGCACTAACAAATTG
This sequence comes from Stenurella melanura, assembly GCA_963583905.1. Classification (NCBI taxonomy): domain Eukaryota; kingdom Metazoa; phylum Arthropoda; class Insecta; order Coleoptera; family Cerambycidae; genus Stenurella; species Stenurella melanura. Next base: position 62,028,092 of record OY757313.1, on the reverse strand, counting down.
TTCACAGTCCCCGCCAGGGCTACAATTCGTGTTGCTCAGCGGTGGTCCCATATTAATTTAATGATGCTATGTCTAGCATAAGTTGAGCAAAAAGCAGAACATTCATTTACATATTTGTACACTTTAGAATTTTGGCGTAGTCACCGGTAATAAAATGTCTAACAAGAGAAGGTAATACTCAATCTGATGCCGAAAGTTGAAAATTTTAAATGGCGAACCTAATAGCGTTGCACCACTGAACTTCAATTTTGTATAAAATTATTTATGATTCAGTTGAATCTCCAGTTCTCTTACAACAAATTTGTTTTAATGTACCAAGATTCTGCCATATAATACTCAACTCATTTCTCAACATCATTTTGACACAAGTCCAATTAACAATGTATGCAAGCTATTATAGTTTTCCCTCTATAGATATATTCGTATTACATATCAAAAAGAAATTTTTGCTTTGATTCCAAATTTACTTGTTATCCTTGGCACATATAATGTTAAAAGTTAGGTTAGGTTTTTATTTTAGTTTTTAATATGAATTAGTTAATTAGTAATATGTATCAAGTTTATTGTAAGATACTCCTGTGAATGAGTTCCTACATTCTGGGTGTATTATTGAACATGCTAACCATTATACTCTTAGCCATTTTTACTTCCCTCGCATACCGAAGGGAAGTATTGTATTCGAGAAAAAATCACACAAAAATCTGTCTGTCTGTCTCTTGGTGCAGTAACTAAAAAATTACAGGACGGAGAACAGTCAAATTTGGTAGGTAGCTGGCGCTACTGTCAGCGAAGAGATGGTTAAACTTTCACTGGAAAATATAGAGGGTGCACCGTAAAGGGAATAAATTAAAAAAACAAAATTATGTTGCACAAATTTAAGATGTCCACGTTTCATGACATTCTACACCTATTTCAGAAAAAAAAAATAGAATTTTTTTTTAACAACATTTTTGTAAAAATTTTTACCACTGGAGTACATGGAAGATAATTTTTTTTGCTCAAATTTGAAATTTCTACGTTTTATGGCATTGAAAAAACTTTTGCTCAAATAAAATTTTCACGCTTCATGGCCTAAACCTATAAACAAAACTGAAAACTTTTTCCAAAAAATTTAATTTTTTTTACCACTACTATAGAATTGATGGAAAAAATGTTTTTTTCGCTCTAATTTAAAATTTCCACGTTTCATTACGTTCAAAAACATTTATTTTTAATTGCTGAAAATATTTTTACCGCTACTATAGGATAGATGATAAAAAATGTCTTTGCCACTAGAATATGTATATGCACCTATTATTGAAAAATGAGTGGTCATCCCAAGAAATAATTCAACCATGGTGGGTACTTGTAAAGGTAATTGCGCAAGCCTTCCATATTTAGCATCTGTTATTTAGTAATTAATTTTTGCTGTTGGATGAACACTCTCTATATTTTTTTGACTTAAGATTATCAGGTTTTCTTTGTAATAATAGTAATAATTATATTCCGATTATTATCCTCAATGTCATTTCGTATTTAATAATTTTTTAGAGTGACCGCCATGCACAAATATAAAAGGGAAGTTCTGTGTAAATACCTTCACCGATTTTTTTGTAAATAGTATTAGTTTCAGCCATTTTTTGTTTAATTACTATACATAGAAAAACGATTTCTTTAAGTGTAAATAATTAATAACTTCTTTATTTATTGGTCAATTTTGTTCAAATACAATAGTTCTTCCTATAGCTAATACTAACTTACTATTCAAACAATACAATCTGACTTTTCGTTCTTAAGTTATCTTGCTTTCAAGAAACGTAAAGGACGGACAGGCAGACAGACGGACAGACAGACAGGCAGACAGACAGACAGACGACATTTTGAAAGTTGTTCAGAATTCAATCACCAACACAGTGATATGAACATTTTTTCTCTACAACTGATGTTACCGGTTTTAGAAATGTGCGATCAAATACAATATACTCTTTGTTTCGTGTTTGCGAAGAGTATAATGAATAAATATATATTTGATAATCAGTTTACTATCTAATACGGTAGCTATTCAGCCTTTAACTCGTAACTCACCCAGTAGATAAGAGCGCATTATTAAATGTTAGAATTAAATTAGTTATTTAACCGAAATCACCATTTTAAATGTTTATAACGAGGTAAACATAGGGAGAGAAGTTCAACCCTCACGGACCTGTCAGTGGTTTGGTCTGTACGGACAGGATGATGGATATAGCTGTGAGCTATGTCCAATTTATCTCGGTGTTTTTTATAAGTTTATTTCACATTAGGCTTGCAAACAAATAAATTTAAAAATGAAATTCTACTTTATTTTCAACTGCTATATTCAGTGCTTTTTATTAACTACCTACGTCAGCATAATATTTTGTATTACTCAGTTTTAATAAGGTGCTTTAATTAAAAATTATACTCATACTTTTTTAGATTAATTAATTCTTTTTTATATTCATAGCTACTTACACCACAATAACGGTTTAATTCTTAAACATGTGGGTGTAATTTCTCATATGTTGTTTCTTAGGTTTTCGCGGATGTTGAATGAAGTTTTATGCTTCCGGGTGTTTTCCCACGTAGCAGATAGGCTCCTGTGGGAGCCATGGTTGTCTCAACGACGTTTCGGTAGAATCGCATCTGCCATCATCAGGTTCTCGCAGCTTTAAGCGAGAACCTGATAATGATAGATGAGATTCTGCCGATACTTCGTTTAGACAACCGAATTTTCTTTTAGTACATTGTTTTCAATAAAACATTTTTTTAATTTTTTTTTTCTGATATGCAATATAACCTATTGTGTTTACTTATTTACACTCCAAAACACAATCTATTGTACCTTGGTAAATAAATATTTATGTTTAAGAATTTTCGGGTATATTAGATATGTATCCGTTATATACAAACCAAACAGCACATACTAATATGACTTCTGTGACCATTTATACATGAAAGAACTGGATTTAAATATTAACATATAATGCAGCAAACAACTTACATATTCATTGTACCTCATTTGGTATGTGTTATTTCAATTTCAATTCCAGGTACAGGAGGGATTTGAATTATTTACAAGAATGGCATTATAAATCAACAATAAAATGGACTGATTTAGACCCTGATTATTTCCCGTGATATCTAACATCAGTGGAGTGTTCGCACAGAATTGCTGGTTTAATATTTACACGTTCAAGCCTAAATCTTTCACGGTGAAATTGTTAGAATAGAAACGTGAAAGACGTTCGTTCCTTAATTCAGAAATCAGAGTTTACCCAAGGATCGAGAGGAATCGTTTCAGTATATTATCTATTTCATTGTGATTAAGCAACGTTGTTTAACTTTAATAGACAAACTAGAGGTCTTTTAAACCTCGAGTCAAAAATTCATTTTTACTTATATTGCATAACCGTTGGGTGTGTTCTAGTCTCGCTCGGCGTGCTATCATTTTTAACACGCTGCTATTAGCTTGATTTGTAACTTTGCATGTAAAAATATTTTACAAACTGAATGTTCACTCTCTTCCAGATCTTGTAATGACTTAACATTTTGCATGTGTGAATGATTTACATGACAGCTTAAAAAGATAAATCAAAGATGGCGGACAAATTTTCGTCATTTAATATTCGATTCTACCAGAGCTGTGACCAGTACTCAATGAAAGTACTGGCAGTAACCAGTAAGCAGTATCAAACAATTTTTGTTTTACTTGCAATATTAAGTACTAGTAATTTTCAGAAATACTTTAAATATTCCGTAATGTACTTAAAATCAAACATTTGCAGAAGTAGTAATAAGTAAAGTACTCTTAAAGTATTTTCAGTATTTTAAATACTTAGAGTATTTTATAAATACTTGCAGTACTTTCAAGTACTGCAAGTACTTTTTAAAACACAATTTACAGTATTTTAAATTACTTGCAGTATATATTTGTAAATACTTTTTTAAAGACAGTACTATTTTTAGTAGACATTTTAGGAATGCCAACAAAAGTTATTAATAAAACAGTAACATATTAATATCAATAATAAGGGTGAAGTTTTTGGAAGTAAAATCGTCATTAAATAAATTCATGTTTCGAGCCTATTTTTATTATTATTGATAATGATAACAACTATTAATATAATATCGTATATGATATGACATATGACGTATGAAAATTACAGTAAGGACACAAAAGATATATTTGTAACACTCATTTTATTTCTAATATATAAATTTACTAGGAAATAAATAAAAAATATATATAAAAACTTAAGGCAACTTGAAATTATAAAGCATAATTGTGACGTGCTTTCATCCAGTTGCCTAGCGCCTAGGCAAGTGGAAGCATCACTTTAGCGCTGAGCTATATTTCGGTTAAATTCGGTTATCTCGAGCGCCACCTTTGTAATTATTATGTGGGGCAAAGGTCCCACATTAGCCTTTTAAACGCAGCCTGTTGCACTAGGGCTGGGATAGCTACAGTGGAGACACGATATGTCCAGGGGTCTGGACGGCAGATTAGACTTTCACTCACATTCAACAGTAAAAGGCAGATGTCGGTAAATAACAAAGTTTATTAACATACAATAAAATTTACAACACAATAAAAAACGGTTAGGTACCAAAAGATGAAGTTCCTTTATACATAAAATGAAAAACTTAAGATATGTCATTTTAGTTTAATTTAATTTAGGTAGGGTGTCATTTTGTGACGTACGGGCAACCAGGCGGTGAGAAGCTAGTTAGCTACTAGTTACTCATTAATGCGGAAGCAAGCGGTGGTAAGCAAGCAAACGGCGAAAGCGGTAAAAAAACAGCAGTAAAAACAGTAAACGAAAAAAACTACACAAGTAAGTAATTTAAAAGAACGGACAGCGTGCAAGTGCCAGGCAAATGCAAGCGGTCATCTACAGCAATAATCATGCCTACATGATGCATTAGAGTGTAGGTGTGAAGAACTTGTCAAAATTAAATAAAACTGATACCAAATAAATAAAACGGTTTTCGGATTCAGTGCGGTGTGTACCTTAAGTCACACTCGGATCGAAAAATAAAACGGTTATCGGATTCGGAGAGGTGTGTAACCTTGGTTATACACAGTTTGAAAAATGAAACAGTTATCGGATTTGGTATCAGCTTACGGCGGAGATTATTCTACCTAGACGGACAGACAGCAATAATCGGAACGGTGGTATTTCGGTTCGGTTCAGAAATGTTGAAATTACATCAACACTTGATGCGATGTTTGCCAAGCACCTCAAACCCCACAGCTGGGTGCCTTCATTAAAAGCATTTCAGTTCGGCCACGTGGTATCTTGTCGGATTTGATGCGGAAAATTTCTATGTATCAGAATATAATGTTAGTTAATTTGTTTACGGTAACCTAGATTTTATTCTCAATTCCCGGACTATAATAAATTTCTACAAATTATTTCAAAGTAAGGAATTTAGTTCCATTTCGTATCAGTACAAAATATTGGCAACAAAATGAACGGTAGATTAAAATTTCTATTCACTTAGTAGAACAACAACACTACAACAAATTTCACAAAAATTATTTTTGCAAAGACAGATTTTATTTTGCTACGAACTAGCTAAAATAAAATATACGGTAATTATAATTTCTACACATTTGGTAGAACAACAGATAATATTTTATCGCAGTACCATCACAAATGGTCTCGATTAAAATAATATAAACGGTAAACGGTAAACGATTTTCTCTCGACATATCATCTATGTTCTTTTTCCCATCTGGAAATTCTTGAGAACGTAGCTATTTGGATAAAATCGGAGCAGTTAACAGGTCCTATCTCGGACTCACTTACTCTTGTAATAATATAAATTTAAATTTATTTAATTTCGGCTAAGTCGGAAAATGATAATTATATTCTGATACATTTAGACGGAATCGGTTTCAATTTATTTCTTTAAAACAAGCATTTCAGTTAATTAATCTTATCGGTGTTATTATAAAAACCACGACAAGAAACCAGCGGCGATGATAAAACGGTGTACTTACATGTGGTGAATATACGGAATAATACTCGACTGGGCTGTTTGACGGATCGGACAGAAGTGATATTTAAATCTGCTCTAATGAAACTAATTTACGGAGATCATTTACCACCGCCACCAATGTTAATTTTTGTAATTATGGTTAATGTTACGGACAGCCCTCTCGCAGTCAGGTTGATTAAATTTTCTATATAAAATAGAATCACATATTAGAAGGTAATGAAATCGTTGATAACATTGCAAAGGAATCGACAAATCTTACTGTAATTGAACCAACTACTGACAAAAACGATATAATAAGGGAATTCAAGGGGAAAGTAAGGAAAGATTGGGAATGCGTCTGGACGGATTATGTTAGGTCAACAAAAAACCCCTACGCACTTATACATCCTACCCTCCCAGAGATTATCCCATACATCGAAGAATACTCCACTCCAAAGTTTTATTCTTCTACCATAGCTAGACTCAAATTGAATCACGGCGCCTTTCCTGCACACCTGTGCAGGATAGGCCCTCAGAACACCTCTACATGCCTATGTGATAACACGTCCCTGGGAGACCTTAACCATGTTTTCTTTGCGTGTAAGAAATATTCTGCTCAAATAGAGAAATTTTTAAATGACCTGATTAATTTCGAAATCAATTTACCAATAAATATAACAAGCCTACTAAGTTATAATAGAAAGGAAATTTTTGACCTAATCGTACATTTTATTAGAACAAATAACATAAAAATATAATATTAGCAACAATATAATTTTCTGTGGCTGAGAATTTTTTTTTTCTGTAGCCAAATATCTCCCACACACACACACAGAATCACATATCGCGGTTTCAACTAGTTAACTTAGGAGAAATCTATAATAATAATTTACAATTCATAGATTTGAATGTAAGCGGAGCAAATAACGAAGTATATTAGTAATTTAAATATCATTTTTGGCAACGGAAAAATTCACCTCGTTACATAATATGTAATAGTCTAAAGAGCTAATAACATATTTTTCAGCCATTCTGCTCCATATGAGCAGTGAGCATTAAGCGGACTTAATAAAAAAAAAACGTGTGTTCAAGTGTATATATTATGGGAAAAAAATGTCAACTCCCCCACCTCCGGGATAAGGGGTTAACCGCCTCTAGCGCCTTCTATTCTGACCTTAAACATATATCCGTATTTTACGGTCATCTACAGAGTGGTTAAAAACTACCATCCCACAAAATTTCATTAATGCTCAATTTGGGCGTAATTTACGGATATAATTTATACTAATTAATCATTAGATGGTATTGTTGTTTGGTGTTTGGTGTTGACGAATGATAGAGGGCTGTTATACCTCAAAATCTCATCTTCGTTAGGCATTTCAGTTACAGTTTTAGTAAACTTCATCTCTGAGCTTAAATAACCTGATAGAATACGTAATCTGAGAGGAGGCCCTACCTATCCCTCATAGTCTTACTGGTACCTGTTTGACAATTCTAAAACGTTATTCTCTGGTAGAAGGACAACATACGTTATGTAAGCAGTGAATAAAGCGGGGAATAAAATACAGATTTCAGTTTCGCCGCCGGAACCCTCATGGTCATAGGTGTCCACGGGAAATGATTATATTATTACTCCAAGGGAAAGGATAAGTACCGTCTAACGGGTTCTAATAATCTATTTCGTCGTGACTATATATTTTTGGTATATGGACAATGTCATATTTCACATTTCATGTAATATTTCATATTTGTCATAATATATTTGAAATCTAGTAAGTTTTAAGGATAGCTATTCCTTTAAGTATAAGTCTCCTAGAGAAATAGAATTTTTCTATATAACCTTTAGGTAATAAGAATATTGTCAATTCGGAACTTTGTGCAAGACATTGGGCGTTGTTCTGGGGTGTACTTCGGAGTAATTAATAATAATTCTGACACGTCCAAAAGTCTTCACTCTCGCGAGAGCTCTATCGTGCACGAATCTCGCGTTGTCCTTTTAATGTTAGTACAACATTTTGTAATCCCCCCTGTGTAAAGTAGACATAAGTATTCGCAATATACCTTTCTATATTTTAAGAATAATTAGTGTTTTATTAAGGACCTACATTAGAGTCAATTTTAGGGATTCAATTACTCTTACATATCACACGTTTGGGATTAGATTGCAGAATTCCTTGGCGCCCACCATTCCTTTTGTTAAAGTTGTAACATTTAAACATTTAATATAATGAACCCGCTCCCGTCTCCACTGTAAGCTAAGTCGAGAGCCTAAGCCCAAATTTCTTCCAGTTACTTAGGGACATAAATAAAACACGTAACAGGAGTAGAAGGAAAAACAGCGCCCTAACGTGGGGCCGTATAAGTATTTATTTGTGTGCACAGATATTAATATTAATGATTTAACATTTATAGAAATAAAATTATAAAAAGTTGTTCCAGATAAATTTAAAGGTGTTAATTTTTTGTTGATAAGTTTTTGCTGTTTTTATTTTGCCTTTTATATGGCCTGGTATTGATTACCTAAATATGACATTGCCCCTATTTATACATATAAAACCTTAGAATAAGATTGCCGATTTCAAAGTTTTAACAAATTTTAGTACGGCTGATGTACGCAAAAATATTTGAAAGGAAATAATTATTTAAAATTGTTTAAAAATTATATTAATATTTATGTGTAGATTTATAACCGTCTAGTATTCTAAAATGGATTTTTCACGTTTGGTAAGAGATGAATTAATCTAGGAATTAGAAGTCAGGGGCGTCGTCGATGTTGCAGGGGAAACAGTTAGGACTATGAGAACTAGGTTAAAAGAATTGTCGGAAAACTGAATTGAATTGAGGATTTCGGAGTCATTACAAAACATGAATCATTTAAACCGGATGTTAGCGATGAACTTAATGTTTGTAATGAGAAAATTGTTACTTTGGAGGAGTGTCTAAATACTCATGTGCAAATTAAACAAAATAGTTATGTTGCGAATTATGCAGAGGCAAAAATACGCCATTTATATAATAGGTTGTACAGGTTAAGTATTGAATTCAGAAGAAATAGTTGTAGAATTCAGAAGAAATAGTTGTAGTTAATCAAAATATAGCACCATCAGGGACTAGTACGGTTGCTACAAATACTAGCACGGCGATTTGCTAAACAGGCTCCACTCCGGTCTACAAATGGGACATTTCTTTTTCTGGCAAACCGAACACAATGAGTGTTAATGCATTTTTAGAACGCATTGAGGAATATAAAAAGTCACGTCGTGTATCTGACAAAGATTTGCTCGATTCTGTTGAAGATTTACTTCGAGAAGAAGCCTTATTGTGGTATAGATCCGTTAGGGATAGGATAACCACTTAGGTAGGATTTGTTGATAAATTTCGGACTGAATATTTAGGGTGTGATTATCAAAACAATTTATGGGATGAGATACGCAAAAGAGAACAAAAGTCATACGAGCGTGTGGGGGAATATTTTGCATGCATGATCAATATGTTTAATAGGCTTCCACAGAAACCTAGCGAAGAGGAAAAATGAAATCTTTTACGCTGCAATATCGAACTGTATTATATAGATAGGCTAGGTTTAACAGAAATTAAAAATGTTCAAGATTTATTAGGGAAATGCAAAAAATTAGAGATTTTTCGCGAGTTAGCTAACAAATGCAAGCCTACAAATAAAGTTTGTTTTCTTGAACCAGACTTAGCTTATGATAGTAATAGACCGAACTCTCCTCCAACCAGTCGAGCCATATGGCAATCTAAGAGAATCTCAAGTATAAAATCATGGAATTGCGATGGGGACGGTCACGGTTTTACGAAGAGTACTAAGGGTGAAACAATTTTGTTTCCGCTGTGGCAAACCAAATGTTACGAAATATAATTGTTCTTGCCACCCAAAAAAACGGGGTAGGAGATCGGCGTCACTCCGATCATCGATCTCAAAATTAGAGTCATTTAGAAAACCAGTAGAAGAGTCTTGGGAGTCATGGAAGAATTTTGTGCGCGGACATTATCAGAGAACTCACATTAATGCTCTATTTTCAAAGCGTGGGTCAGATCCTCGTCCATTTTTACATGTTTCCATTTATGGTTTACAATTTTTCGAATTATTAGATTCGGGCGCATCTCAAACTATAGTTGGCCAATCGGGTTGGGAAAAATTATGTAAATTAAAATTAAAGTTAGAGAAATATGGTCACTCAGTATCTTTGGCAAACGGTCATCCATGTGACGTTTTAGGTGTAATAAATTTACCAATTGTCTTAAATTCGAGGGTTCGATTAATTAAGTGTTTGGTGGTGTTAGATATTAGGGACAAAATAATTTTTGGGTTAGATTTTTGGTGAGATATGGATATTACTTCGTCGTTTAGGGACAATACTTGAGAATTTAGTAAGGAACAGGTGTCTGTTTCGGCAATCGCGGACAAGCCATTATCGATAAATTATATTACTTTAGAAAAAAGGAAATTATTAGACAGCTTATACAAGCATTGTATTACTTGTAATTATACTTACAAGTTAAAGTATTCGTATTTATTGTATTACTTGTAATTAGCAGCAATAGTATTTGTATTACTCGTAATTAGCAGCAATAGTATTGTTGTATGTTAAGTTACTTGTATGTTAATTTTGTATGTTAAATATGGCAGCAATACTCTACGTTTGGGAAGAAGAAAAAATGTTATCAGCACATGTTCCAGAATTATGGTTATCTTTAGTTAGATTAAATTATCAGAATTGAAAAATAGGGCTGAAGGCCGTTAAATGCTACTGAGAGGAATTAATTAGATACATTTCATTACCTTTTACTGGATAGATCACTAAGAGAAAATTTGATAACACCAAAAGAGACACACCTCGTATGTCAAAATAATTATCAAAAACTTTGAGTCTAAGTTAGGTTGCTGCAGAATTGGAAATAGCCGATTCAGCTCTAGGCCAGCTAATAAAAATGATATCACCTCTCAATTAACATATTGCTACATTACTTGATAATCTAAAAATTACCAAGTATTTGGATCCACGTTCTATGCATCCCAGAACACCTCCTGCGGTGTATTATTTGATATAACCAATAATTAAGAAATAGGTGCTGTGAAATATAGATATATTTACTATTCGAAGGAAACCTCTGTGTTCTACGAGAGCTGTTAGCAAAAACTGGAATACAAAAATATATAATAAATATGTACATTCCTAAATTTAAACAGATTTCGTAGGATAATTTAATGTCTGGGGTTTTAGTTACTTTAGTATGGTAAATATCTGTACATATTTCTCAAAAATTAAGTTTAGTTTATTAGAATTTTATAAAATTACTTAAAGTTCCTAGATGTACGCAATAACTGTATAATATATTTTTCATTTTGTAATAGTTGATAATAATAAATTAGCTTTTGTCCATATGTACAATTAATAATTAATACACGCCTAAATCATAATGGGTAATATTAAATGAAATTGTCAATTATTTTAATTAAAAAGTAAATAATGCAACAAATGTATATTAAAATGTTCGTTTATTTTCGGTTTAATTAACTTTTAACTTTATTACTGTTTTAAATCAACACAGATTTGTTACCGTGATTAATATTCTGTACATGAAAGTTTCAGTAATTATGTTTTGATTGCAATATGTATTTGTTAATAATTAACCATGAGTACTATTAAAACCAAATGAAAGCGAGCTGCAAAGCATATGTTGAAAATATACTTATAATGTGAACTCTATAAAATGTTTAATTGATATATGAAATAGGTTTAATATTATAAAAAATAAAAAATAATAATAGTGATAATAATAATAATAATATTGCCTCCGGAGAGTGTGAACTTCAGAAAGCTCTAAGGGTTGGTGAGGAGTACACGCGGGCCATTGGCATGGAGTTCGGTTGGACAAGTGCGCGATCGTCCATCTCGTGAGAGATAGACGGAAACATCCTAAGACATCTGGATGCCGGAGAGACCTACACATACCTGGGTATGCAACAACATCACATCCAGGATGTGCAGCAAGTTAAAGAATCTCTCCGCGACATGTACAGATGCCTACTCCGAAAGATTTGAACATTTAAACTTCCGAGGAAAAACAAGCTATCTGCCACTAATATGCTTACCGTTCCTGCTCTGCTCTACTCCACTCCTTCGGAGTACTCAAATGGACTGTAGATGAGCTGCGCTAATTGGACAGAGGTACCCGCAAGATGATGAATATCCATATGAGCATTCATTCTAGATCGTCCGTCTTCCGTGTGTACCTCCCACGAAATCGTGGAGGCCGAAGGCTCTTGGGGCTGGAGTATATGCATGGCAGAGTAGCATGGCATGTAATGTCCTTAGGAGCTGAGACCCGCTCCTGCAATTAGTGAGAGGGTCGCGAAAATGCAGGTGTGGGTGCAGGATTGCTTAAGGCAGCAAAATGGGCCCCAGATGACCTTTGTCTCTTATTCGACGACAGGCGAGGAGGACGGCGCGGTGCTAACCCAGAGTCAGTCACTGAACTTCAGCCACTTCGCCTGAAGGCCCAGATAAAAGCTGCCGAATAGGAACGTCTGTTTAGGCAGCATGTCGATAAACCCATGCACGGGGTGTTTTACAAGAATCTAGACACACTGGGTTTATAGACAAGGCTGACATTCGCCTTTCTAAGATCAACTAGGCTAAAGTCGGAGACGAGGAATTCATTGTGGCCTGTGAAGACGGTGCAATTAACACGCTGGTCTACCGATGCCGCGTAATGAGTGGGGAGGTTCCTGATATAAACTGCAGGGCCTGCCGTCAGATACCGGAATCGCTCATGCATTTACTTTCCGCATGTCCGGTGTAATTCACGTCCTAAAACACTGACACATATATTCTCGGCATGTCCCGTTCATGCAGTGTCACTCTGTATATCTAGAATGCTCTAACACGACATGAGGTACGCTTATGGCATCGACTGAGAACAAATCGTACCATACGTGCTCCACAAAATTAAAAGCAGCCGTAGAAAACAGCAAGTGCAAAACATATGTGAATTACTCCTTCCCAAAACTGGATACCACCTAGCCATAGTGGTCCTTGATTTAATTGAAAAGAGAATGTATGTGATTAAGTTCTCTTGTCCAGCAAAGAGAATTACAACACAAGTAATCCAGAAATGAGATAAATATAAAGACTTGTTTTTCGAACTCAGTAAAAGGTACCCGGGCTTTGTAATTGGAGATGTTTCAAAACCTCATGAACTTTGATCTTGATATGCACCGATACGTAATTTCGGTGATCGTCTCAATTACACAACTTTCTAAGAACATCAGATTTATTTTTTGTACTTTATCCCAAGCTGTCGCTGTGTACAGATCTTCATTTCAACAGCACTTTGAATTTAGAAACTAGCGAATTTTGCGCAGGGTTATTCATTCAATTCTAATAATGTAAGAAAATCATTCGAATTAAATTTATGTGGCAGCTGAGTCAATGTTTTCAAAATGTACTAATGCAGAATAAACTCCGCCTTTTGCGCATCTCGCGGCTCATAAGGTTTTGAAAGTATTCTAAATTGGTGTAACACCCCTCAAATATATGTCATATGTCAGCCGAGCTGATGCAGCTGAATGCCCGAGAGCGCTAGCCAGGGAGAAAGCCAGCTCTCATCGATAGATACTCGTGCGAAAGAGGAGTTCAAAGAGCTCTGAGACTATTTTATAGTTTTTGTCTAAATTACACCCAAGTGGAGTTTTACTTGTAACTATCTTTCATTAAATAATTGTCAATTGTCACCCTACTCCTGGAAGAACCCTTTCTTGGAATTAAAAGTGAATACGGGCCCGCGAGTACCGGGATTCTATTTTCTTTAATTGTGTCTAAACAAATTGTCATAATATGAACATTGATAAGACCATGGTCATTTTATATTGTGGTGCTATGGCTTTATAGGTTACTAATTTATTTGTGCTAATACTCCTAATGTTTACTTTCCTTGAAAGATCCACAGATTTTCCTCGGGTACAAGGAGAGACAGATGTTAAACACCCTACAGCTTTGCTTGAGGTATCCATTACAGGGGGTTTACTAAAATTTAATGAAATATTTTGTTTAATTAGATAGGATTTTGTTCTTATTCCCAACACATTTGGTATTCCATCATTAATTTAGTTGATTTAGCACGTCCGACAGCAGGCAGGTGCACGGTGCAACCACAGCTCTTACCTCGGCTCTTACTCGTTAGCTCCTTCCTGTGACAGCAAAATATTTTGGGAAGAATATTCGGATGAAGAATATTCGGAAAAAAACTATGACAAAAAAAGCAAGCTAAAAATTAGTGCACTGCAATCATCAATGCACTAGTATCAACTTATAGGGACAACTTAGATTCCGAGCTATCTCCAAATGAGTTGCATCTATTTTTGATATATGCCCAGAGGGAAGGGTTTAAATTGCATACTGAAATGTATTCTCAATGGGTTGCAGGTGGCATTTCCGAATGTTGAAACCCGTTTGTGTATTTACTTGACTGACCATTCAGATCAGTAATGCCTCAGGTGAACGCACTTTTTCGGCCTATCTACGAGATACCTCACGGCAATAACGACCTCAAAATTTATCTATTCTCTATATTGAGTCAAATGAAAAACGAAACTGTGATTTTAACATTCAAATTGACAAGATTGCCAACAAAGAAAGCCAGAAAATAATAATATGATAATATGTATTTCTAACAATTGCCAAAAAAAAAACAGTTTAAAAATAGCTTTAAAATCTTTAGATCTGATATTTTTCTAATTTATGAGTTTTTCATCGAGGGGCCCTCAAATCTCACAGCACCTAGGGGCCCAATATATCTAAATACGCTTCTGATTCGAGTCTCCCATGACTACTTGCTTTAAGCTTTACGACCTTAATATTCGTACCATTCTCTGTCGCAAAGGGATAACCGAAGTGTTCTTTTACATCTGCCATTCTTCATAGAGTTTATCAAGAGTATTAACTTTAAGAGAATGTCAAAACAGTGTTAACTTTTAAGATGACTAGAGAAGCAAAGTTCATCGTGGTTCTACAAGATGCAACGAGGAGAAGGCAACAGCAATATACGAGAAGCAAACATTTTTATTCTCTCGTCTTTGATGTCTCCACAAGTTGCAATCTGTGGCAGATATTGACCTGCATTCTCTACCGGATATCCTCGACGAACTCGATGCAGACATCAACTTTAATTCTCTGGATCAATTCGTGTAGAGCCTCCTTCAAGATTTTGCAAGAGACCTGAAAGCAACTGCTCAGAAAACAGATTGTCAAGAATCAGTCTCTAATCGACAAGATAATTCTAGCGAAATGGTGGGGTCGTCGGGTTGGAACCAAAGTATTAAACAGTGACAGAAAGTCATTAGAGAGTGATACCGGTAAGCGATTGCTTCAACTCGGCTTTAGCTCTGAGGGAAAGCCGTGGGAGTTGAAGCAATCGCTTACCGATACAAAAGACACTTCTGGTGCCCTTTGATACAAAAATATTGTTGAATTCTTTGGACGCAAGGCAAAGATCATCCACAATCTCTTCGCCTTTTGCCATTTGGTATTCCATGCACTATCCGCTTGAAGTGGACAAAGGATGAGCGGATTTGGAATAATACGGTGCTGGAGAGTCGCTTTGGGGGTTCTATCTTTGTGGAGAATGGAGCTGTTAGTAAGATGATTGATCCCGATACGAAGTGGGATAGAATCCCAAAATCCTGGCCAAAAATCTAAAAACCAGCTTCGTTATGTTGTTTTAATTCACATGGTATTGTAAAACAGGGTTCCCTGCGTGTAAGACTGAAAGGACAGCTACCTAGGTTTTCTACCTCCCGTTGTACCTTAGTCGGAACTTGGCCATCTTCGAGTGCTTAGCGGTACGAGAATCGGTCCCGAAATGCTTAACGTGCGTATATTGTGAATTTTTGTTATCACAGGGTGTGCTTTTGCCTAAGAGGCTACTCCTGAAAGTATGTAAAATATTATCTATGCATAGAAATTCAATATGTTCTATTTCTTATTGTGGAAAATATATGTTAACTATACGCTTATGATAAAAACGCGCGTGTTAAGGTAGCAAGATAAAAGTATGAAAATAGTTTGTATGTACGAGAGATGTTACTCTAATTCACAATTTAGCATGTGGGAAATATTTGTGGAATAAGAAATTTATAAAAATTAGCTGCTAGAAACTGCTTACTTCAGTGAAATATGCAAAAGTAGAAAAGCCACGCATTCTCGGAGCAATTCTAATTATGTTTGCGTCACAGCAGGTATTCATTCCCGATACAACAGTAAGTCCCAACCAAGGGGAAAATGTATATACCTGGTTGTACACTAATGACCAGCGAAAGGGAAATTATATATAGTGTGTCTCAATTTTTCGTGAAATATATTTCAGAATTAGGGAAGAGTGGATTCATCATGAAATACATAAGCCAATCTCATACACGCCGGAAGAAGCAGGATGAGAAAGTATTTTAAAAATATTTTCCTCAGAAATACCTAAGTGCAATCAACACTTCCGCCAAGTTTGAAAAATTCGTGCAGTATTTATATTTTCGACCCTTATAACTTACCCCCAGGGGTTGATAATTTTGTTTTCTTATTTTTCTCATAGAAATTTAGTTATTAAAATTACGTAGACTGATTTTCAAAAATAACGAAGTTGTTTATACTTTCAACTCCTATATTTCACCACCAGAGGGTGTCATTTTTTCTAAACTATTTTTTCCTTAATAGCCTATGCACAATAAGTACATTTGCAAAGTTTCAGAATTTTGGCGAGAAATTTTAGATTCTAGCCCACTCCTTTTTTCAGAGAGGAGTGATGCTATAGTGATTTCTAAACTATATTTCACTGTTTCTAATATTGTGGTAGCTAGAAAGAAGAGGTATACATACAAAAACCATTGAATTCAATTTTATTGCAAACATTTTTATTATTTAAAAGCAAATATATTACAAAGAAATAATTAGGATTAAAATTTTAGGTAACTAATTAAATACCTATCTATACAAATAAACATAAATATATTTATATATTTTGTAAAGTCATATGCATATTATCCTAATTTACAAGTAGTAATAATTCTATAATACTTTAAAACTATTACTAGCTCTTATTAGTGTGTTATAAAAATTATATTAAAATGGGTTGAATGAATTAAGTTGTATTATTTTCTACTGAACACAGTACGTCGATTTGTCAAAAGAAATTAATACATTAAATAACAAAAAAAAACAAATTGGCAGTAAAATTATTGGACTATAATATAAAAAATATGTCTGCCACAAAAAAGAACACATTAACAAAATTTTGGCAGTGATTTTTCTAGCAATATGGCAATGTATAATAATATATCACAAAAACATTTTGTGTATTGCAAGTTCAGTTACTGGTCCACTTTATAAATTATTTGTGGATGAAATAATCTCATTTAAAAATAATTTGCTTTGTTTAAAAACGTTCTCGTTTAAGGCACATTATTAGAATTAGCTGCTTTGCACTTTATTTTTATGCAAAGCAGCACCATAATTAAACTAATTTTAAAACAACTATTTCAGTTTTATTCGGTGACTATAATTCGTACCCTTAAGGTCAAGGGTTTCTCGTAGACTTCGTTTTCACTAACAGAACCATCTTCGGGTCTTCCATGAATCACTAAATCAAAGGCTCCTGGTTGCCTCAGCCTTCTTTTGAAGTGAAGAGCCCAGACTCCGTGTTTCTTAACTAATTCGAACTTTTTATGCTCATTGCCCCTCACAATGGTATAGAACATTTCCCTCTGAAATATAAAGTACACAGTTATCTATTTGCCATGCAAGTATACCCGAATGTATTGAATATACAGTGTGAAACTAAATAAACGCACAAAATTCATATCTTTGGTATGCGTCATTTGTCAAAAAAATCCTCGAACAGATCGATTTTAGTTTTGTAAATGATACATTTTGTCACTATACCAAAATTTATGACGTCATTGTTATATAATCAGACATTTTTGTTTACTGTATTTGGTGTTACAGCTTTCTGATAGGCCTGTTTGTGTAAAGTATCGATAACTTTTTTATTCCTGGCACGTGTGCATTTGTGCAACCTCACTTTTGTGACACTTCTGAGACAGTGTAAAACTAGTGAATGCAATGCCACGTTTAAGTGAAAGAGAACGCGTAGAACTTTTAATGATGGTTGGATATGGTGATAGGTTGAGAACTCATCTGGGAGCATGTGATGTTTTCAATGCCAAGTATCTCGAAAAGCAAATTTCTAGATCCACTGTAAGTAAATTGGCGGCTAGATATAATGAATCTGGCAGTGCAGCTGACCTCCCTCGATCTGGTTGCCCTAGCACAAGCAACGAAACCAAATTAAATATTCTTCTATAAAGTCAGGAAAACCACCATCTTTCGACAAGGCAGCTGGCTTTAAATCCTAACGTGAGTCAAACTTTTGTTGTACGTCTATTGAAAAAAGAAAAATACCATCCACACAAAGTGCAATTAATCCACGAATTGAATGAGGACGATCCAGATCGGCGCTTACAGTTTTGCGAACAGTTGATGACCTTGTGCGATGAAAGCCTAAATTTTTTAAAGAACATTGTTTTTTCTGATGAAACTACATTTTCTTTAAAGGGGACTGTACATCGGTATAACTGTAGATATTGGTCACGCGAAAATCCTCATTGGACTCAAGAAGCCCATATACAGCGACGAGGCAAAGTAAACGTGTGGACAGGTATGATTGGTGATCGTTTATTGGGACCTTCCTTTTTAAGAAAATCTTACAGCCGCAAGATATTTACAGTTTTTGCAAGTCGAGTTAGTGCCAGCCTTAGCAGTTATGTTTCCAAACAATGAAGATGAAGATATTCCTGCTAAAAACGCCTTGTTTCAGCAAGACGGGGCCCCACCTCATTTTGGGATAGCAGTGCTTCAGTTTTTAGATAACATTTTTACTGGAAGGTCGTCGAGGACCGATTGAGTGGCCCCCGCGTTCACCGGATTTAAGCCCTTTAGACTTTTTTCTTTGGGGTTACTTAAAGTCACCGGATACCAATGGCTTAGGTAATATCATTTTTTTTCATATCACCAGAAATCTAAAGGAATATACCACCAAACACAGTAAATAAGAAGCTTCGATTTTCCTAAAACCTTTTGATATCACTTTTACATAGCTTAAAATAAAAGGTTATAAACATGTAATTGTGAAGAAATTGTTTATTAATTATTTAAACTAAAAAAACTTTTTTTTAAACAAAGTTATTATAAATCGAGAAATTTTAAGGCAATTTAATTCAAATTGACATATTACGGGATTTCGAGAAAAGTTATGATCAGAAATAATAAATATTTTCCTATCGGATGTCTCTTTCTTGGAAATGGCCACCTTAAGGATTTAAATTTAATTCCACTTATGCAAGAAAAAATCCATTTTCAATCAATTGCCTGTGCTTTTAAAACATTAAAAGACATATATAAAGTTTAAATGCTATATGTTAAATAACATAAGTACATAAAAGACGCTAAATAATAAATATTGAAGGACAAGAAAAATTCGCCTACAAACTTGAGCAGACGTTTGAGGTTACCATTCAGAAGAGTTACCCGTATGCCGACAACATTCAATGAATCAGTAAGTCACTTGAGATTCTTCTAAATTAACCCAATATTTCTAATGGCGTAACTGTTAAGGAAGAACATTCAGTGAAAAATATACAGGAGTTTATCTTATAAAATAGTTAATAAGAAACTATGTGGAACTAGAGGTTGAAATTTTGTGATAGTATTTATACAAAACTTCCCCATTTGGAATATTTATTTGTTTTCTGATCGTTAATGTCCGAAAAAAGTAACAAATATTTTAGCTTTATACTACATTGGATAAAAATTAAAATTTTCTGATGGTTCTATCGCGGCATACTTGCAATTGGAACATACCTTAACTGAAGACTGTATTTTTATTATCCTCAGTCTGTGTTTTGTCTGAGAAAGACTTATTTTCATTTCAATGTCTTCACCATGATGATGCCTTCTAGTTCTTCTCCTTATGGCATTCCATTTGAATATGTGTGTTATGGTATCATTATAGGATGACCTAGCAAGCCTGTTGTGCCTCGAAGCCCTTCTGTGCCTTCCATTAACCTAAAAAAAGAAATGTAAATGTAACATCTATTGTATACTAGATATTAAATGGTTGTTCGTGACTTTTCTTCAACTGAAAGAAGTGAGGAATTAAAAATTGTTAATTGTTACTTTATTTTCGAGTGTTAACTCACTGTTCGTGTAATAATTTTCTATTTATAAGGCGCCTAATATGCTATATTGAGTCACGTATAAATATCAGATTCTAAGATACTATTTAATTGATATGGAACGTATACCGGAAAGTATTAAATTGTACATTTGGACATTTACTCATTCATCAGATAAGATGCAGCATCCACAAAAAATCAATGTTGATACTCAATATACATGAAAGAATTCCACCATGCTGAGCTGATTTCACAACCACTATATACCAAACCCAAATACAAATGCCCAAAAATTTCCCTTAGCCATCATGAATATATTTAAGTTGACTTATGTCAGGGCCGTTCATGACGGGGGTGTAAAAGGTGCAGTTGCACGGGACGGCACAATTTAGATGGCAGTATTTTAGCCTACTTCTATATTTGTATCAGATTTAAGGAGAAATATGTAATGTAGCATCGTCGCGGTTCGAGCGATTCGTTTATTCATTAACAGAACCAAAGATTAGAGAATTACTCCTCTAATCATTGCCAGAATACGGTGCTGCCGCAATATATTAATTGTAAATTCAAGGAGCAAAATACTAGTGTCAAAATTCTATAAAAATATGTTTACAATTAATTTCAAAAAGGCGTGTTCTATAAAACATACAGTGATTCGTCCAACTCTTTCTTTGCCACATATTTTTTACTTCTAACTGACGTCCGAGAAATCTACAAAATAATACAATTGACCAATATATTACATGGAAAAAAACCTCTACGCCTGTGACTTTTACGTCAGAGGATCAGTTAGAGGTTGCTTTTCTTGACAAATGATACAAATAAGTATAAAAATGAAATATTTAGCCGACATTTCAGAAACCTAATCTGTTTCATTTTTCTAAGCTTTTTGTGAACAATCTGTTGTACTGTGTATGATAAATACACAGCTTTAAGAATATATTTGTTATATTTAATGTCCATAGATACTTGGTACTTACATACTTACAAAAAATTTATTTAAAAAATATATACCATAATATCTGAGGCGGCAAAGTTTCTTTTTGCACGGGGTGGCAAAAGACCCAGGAACGGCCCTGACTCTTGAAGTGTTACGAGACATATACTGCTATAAGGGACAACATGAAAATAGATATTAACTTACTTTACAAGAGAAACATCCTTCGGTAGTTATCAACTTGTCGTTGGAAGCAGATGCATATCTATCATCTATGGGATAGGTGGGGACATCTCCAATATCTTGAGAATATCCAGCATAAGCAGGAGTAATTGTTGACAAGCAATGACCTTGGCCAATTCTTTGGTAGCCTTGAGGACAACCACATGAGTATCCTGAACCCACACTGTTGCAACCAAATGCACAAGGAGATCCTGTACAACCGGCACTAACCTATAATAAACAATAATAATAATATTAGAAATTTTCATTTATAAGTACTCTTTCCGAATTCCCAAATACAAATTTTATGGGCTATATCTCCTTTATTCGTCTGCAAATTAATATTACATTCGAACTACAATGATTATTCTCGTTGTATTTGAGTTCATCTCAAGCATTCTTGATAGGATTCAAATCTGGAGTCTGTAGTGGCCATGGTAATATATTTATATTTTAATTTTGAAAATATTCCACCTTTTGGAATGCTCTCAAAATTCTCAGCAATGACCGAATTGATTAAAAATTGAGTTTTGAATTAAGTCCATCTCAAATATTCTTGATAAGATTCAAATCTGGAGTATGTAGTGGCCATGGTAATATATTTATCTTGTAATTTTGAGAACATTCCAAAGAGTCAGACCTTTTGAAATGCTCTCAAAATTCTCACCAATGATCGAATTGACTAAAAATTGAATTTCGATAAATTTTTGGTCCCCCAAATATCACGTGACCATTTTCTGCCACCCAGCTCGCAGGTTTTTATTTTTATTTAACTTCAAAATCTGACGCGCCATCTTCTATCTTCCAGCAGCGATATCGACCCTTTATTCATAAAAATTATTTTGCTATCATAAAACTATAATTTATTCCCTCTGCTGATTAGCAGTAAAATTAGACTCACCTTTCTAACTATTAATTAGCTACGATACCTATTTGTAAGACGTCACACGGAATCGTCGACAAGACTATATATAATTAAACTCAGTCGAAGTAATCTATATGCAAAGCAAAACATATATATCTGCAATTAATTTACCTGGATACAGATATTCAGATTATTATCGAACTGGTATCCATCGGGACATCCACATCTGTAACTTCCTGGAGTATTGAAGCAGCTGCCACTGCCCCCACAAGGATTATTCTGACATTCATTGTCATCAACACACTGGTTGTAATAGTAATGGAGGACATAACCCTCTGGACATCCGCATCTAGACAAAAACATAACTGGTGAAACTATAAATTATTGGATATTTGTAAAATAATATACAGAGTATAGCGTTCTATGCGTGTATTACTTTTAGATTATTCCGTTAAGGGACTAGGGTTAATAAATAAATAAACAAGTAAAGCGAGCTAGTAAGAGTCCATTAAATTGTGATTTGATATATACTAGAAACCATGGTCTCAAACTTTTTATGAGACCTGCCACCACCCCATTATTAAAGGTTTCAACAAAATAAAATTAATATTGACTTGAAATTTGGAACACGTATGTATTATAAGGAGATCTGGAATTAAGTCATTTCCTTTAAGGCTTGGGTGGTAAATAAGGGTACATAAGTAACGCAAGGTAGTAAAAGACAGACATTTCGGATTTGGTGTATATATTTTTATTTATGATCTTTGAATATAGAATCATCTGCTTTTGAAGCCAAGAAATATAACTTGCAGAAATTAGTTCAGCTTTAATTAGTCACTGACAAAAAATTTTAACCGATTTCAAAAAATTAAAAAAAAAATTCATTACCATGATTTATTCGTACATAAGCTACATTATAATGGTTTTAGAGGTAGAATGCGCAAATTGCTTCAGAACTTATTTACTCCGTAGAACAGCTTGTCGACATAAATGGGTACAAATCAGACATGTTAGCACATAATATACTAAAGGTTCCATGAGGATCAATTCTTGGAAACTAGCTATTTATTTTATTTGTGAATGACCGTCTTAATATAGCGCAAGGAAAAAACTGTTTTACTGTTTGCCGATGATGATATTTTTTTCAAAATAAACTATGTCCGAGGCAATAATACGGATACAGCATAATATGCCAAACATGTTTCTTATTTGGTTCAACAGCAGCAAAGTATATTTAAACAGAAAAAATACAACGTTTGTAAATTGTCCTCCACCAGCAACCTCCCTAATAGTATTTTAGTAACAGTGGAGAGTAAACCAGAACAGGTAACTTCAGTAATATTTTTAAGATTTCATTTCGATAGTAGAGTAATTTGGGAAGTTTATATAAATTCATTATATCGCAAACTATCACCTATCTGTTATAATTTATGTAGTTTAAAAAAGGATTTAATAAGGCAGAAAATTGTTTTAACTTAGTACTAAGCACAGCTTATGCCGGTATGGCAAATGAGAGAATATGTGAAAGTCTACAACAGTGAAACCTTTAATTTTTTTTAAATCGCCACAAGAGTCGTTTTCATTTAAAGAACAAAATATTCAGCATTTGACACTGAGCACAATACTGAAGTATGCAAAAAAATAACCATATATCCAGTTAGAGCAGCGTTAGGACCAATACTGTTTGAGTTTACTATCTGTTAATTATTGTAACAATTTTGCTCAATTTAATAAAATAAGAAATCAATAACAATATAGCAAGTCTTTTGATGAAGGAATTATATTACATTAGATGTTAATAATGAATTCGTTGACAATGTTATTATACACAAAGATAAAAGTCGAAGCAATTTTATTTCTTTGAAAATAAAAAAACAAAAAAAAATGTATTCTAGCAATTTATCTATTTCAGTTGAAACTTCGTAATTTTAGATCATTGAAACACTATACAGGGTGTTTGGTTCATCGTGTGCCAAATTGAAATGGCCGACAGAAAGGGTTATCTGCTATCCTTTCAGGCCCCTTAACACTTCCCATGCCCTGCGGGATTTTTCATATCGACCTTCTATCTTTTTAATGAAAAAAATCCCAAATTCTACATTTAAATTCAAATTATAAAAACAGTATTAGGCATAGACTGCGAATTTCATTTTTATTTTGATGTGTATTGCTGAAGGGTTCTTTTAAATCCAAAATTACTGGCATTAGTCATCTACTTGTTTCTTTATTCACTCGCAAACTTTCGGAATAGGTAAAATTTAAATTTAAACTTAGACTTTAGACGGCTATAAAAAAAAAAACTCAGAGCAACCGGGATCTTCCAACTCCCTCAAAAATTCTCTAGTCTATCCTCTTGCTAATGATGTGCCACGTGTCATAAAAATCTTTTAATAACTTCGTGAATTCGCTAAATTAATGAATCGGGTCACATAAGGCTAATATTCAAAATTTCGAATAAAAAATTATATTTGCTTAAATTATGCATGGCAAACAGGTAAAATCTGTTATCTCACTCTTGCGAAGTAAAATCTATCTTCCATCTCTTTCTGTTCATTGGTTTTCTTGAAATAAAGAAAGAGTTACATTTTTATCATTTATTAAACAAATTTAAAAATCTTGCTCAAAGTATTGGTCTCTGTTGCGAATGCAGGCCCGACATCTGCTTCGTATTTCGACAGTTGTTGTATGAAGTCGTATTTCCTCCCTAATTGTACCTATTCCGAAAGTTTGCGAGTGAATAAAAAAACAACTAGATGACTAATGCCAGTAATTTTGGATTTAAAAGAACCCTTCAATAATACACATCAAAATAAAAAAGAAATTCGCAGTCTACGCCTAATACTTTTTTTATAATTTGAATTTAAATGTAGAATTTGGGATTTTTTTCATTAAAAAGATAAAAGGTCGATATGAAAAATCCCGCAGGGCATGGGAAGTATTAAGAGGCCTGAATGGATGGCAGATAACCCTTTCTGTCGGCCATTTCCATTTGGCACACGATGCACCAAACACCCTGTATGATGAAAAACCAACAGCTGCTATTATTTTTATAATATTATGCATACCTGTAACCTCCAATTAAATTTTGACAACCCTCTGGACATTTCGAATCGTCTGTACATTCATCAGCGTCTAAGCAGTATGTCCCTGTTGAATCAAGTTTGAAACCTCTCGGACAGATGCACTTAAAGCTCCCAAGAGTGTTTACACATCTCCCAGGTTTAGGACAAATTCCTTCTTCTTGGCATTCGTTTATATCTGAGGTAAACAAAAATTATAACAATTAATTTATTTTATGTAGGTATACTTTTTGTTTTATTGTTATAATTAGAAAATAAAACCCTGTAGTTAAATAAATAATAATATTCCTTATAAGAATTATCTATTAACAAAATGCAGAATGCATTTGTTAATGGAAATATTTCTTGCTATTTTCGCCTTTCAGATTTTTTTCAGGACACACTTGGCGTTTATTCAGGTAGTTGAGAACATACATTGTGTAATATTTTAATTTATTTTTATAACCAGAGGACGTAGAATACGCTTAATATACAGAAAAACACAAAAATCGTGAATTCAAGTGATGGCATTCTAGCTGCGATAAAATGAATTAAATAATGAACATGTTTTATGAACTACAAAAAAAGGTGGTCAGTGCCGAAGTACTGACCATAAATATCCTTTGTATTTTGTACTGCTGAACTTGAATCTTACCTTCGTTTTGTCCTAGCACGTCAGGGTTTTTTAACGCCAAAAAAGTCTGTGTGATCGCAATATTGCTTACCCAGCTCATTTAAATCAGACTCCAAAAGAGATTCAGCTTTAAAACTTCAACCTAATAAACATTTTGTATAAGGGAGAACAGCGATTTTTGGCATTGGCAACCCTGCTTTATTCAAAAGTTGGTAGACAGTATGCCACTTTACGATAACGCTGTCAGTAAGTGTTTAATTACACGAAATGCATGTTATTTCAATAGACAGTGTGTAAAACTCTAATAAACTCAAAAAGTGTGTAATGTCGGATATTTGTGCAAAGTGGAGCGTGTAATTTAGGATATTTAGTTAAAATTGGCAATAAAGCAGTATAAGAGGTTCTCTTATTGTAATGTGGGTGAAGGTATGATGAATCAAACACAGAAGGACAATTTTTCGAAAAATTTTCGGTGGCAGATTTTCATCTACTGAAAGCAAACGTATTTGTTGAATTTTGGATGGTCCCTAACAAGTTAGTTTCACTCTCAGATACTTCTCAATTGACAAGTCATTTGGATGTGCTTGCTGGGGATTTCTACAATTTGTTATTGACTGCACTGCGACGTAAAACAGAATATTAGGAAGGAAAGGATACCAATTTTCTCGTTTTACTCTGAGATAATAAAAAAATTATAAGCAACATTTTGTTTCGTGTTGTTTTATGTGTTGGAAATATCAGAAGGCTTGTACAGTGTCCGCATCTGGAACATTGGAAACAAGTTAGATCTAGTCAGCCCAGTGAACCATATATCAAAAAGTAAGTACGGCTTATGCATTAGTTAGTGGAGTAGATCTAAGGGTTCAACCCAGGTAGAAAGGAATTTCGCCATATCGCCTTTCGCCATTTTTTATTAAATATTTCTGATTATATCGCCCGTACCGAAATAACGAAAAAAAAAACAAGTATTGCAAATAACAATTTACTATCACTTACTGAATAGTAATAGACCTAGAATAATAAGGAAACATCGGCTTTACGAGATTCGATTTCTTAAGATGCATTTTCGACCTAAAAAGTATCACTTACAGTTTTTGTACGTAATATACCATTTGAGGAAAATCATTAAACAACAAAAAATTAACTGAAGTTTCTGCCTTATATTTGTGAAGATATGTGTTATCAACCTTAATTATTCTTGTTTAGCTGTAATCCTAAGCATTTTACATCATCTTTTGGGATAATTTGCTGGTTGTTCAAGAATACTGGTGGACATGTATCTTTATTTAAGGTGAAAGTTACGTGAACCGATTTGGTCTTGTTTACTTTAACTTTCCATTATTTGAGCCACCTCATCATTTTATTAAGACATGCTGGTAAGACACGCTGTTGCGCCAAGAAACCTATCGTGGCGTGAAGACAGAATAGCAGTGTCGTCTGTGAAGGTTGCTGTAGTCGATTGTCTGGTGGTCGGTATATCTACAGTAAATAGTAGGTATAGCGCTGGTCCCAGTTCGCTGCTCTGGAGTACTCCAGACTTGATTGGGTATAAATCAGTGAATTCTGACCCATGTTTGATTAAGAAGAATCTGTTAAGTATGATTTTAAGATGGCCATTTCCTAGAAAGAGACATCCGATAGGGAAATATTTATTATTTTTTGCCATAACTTCTTTTTCTTAATACGTGTATTTAAAAAACTATAAGAGTACCTAAGTAGAACCATAACAAGACTATTACCATGAATTTTCAGTAAATAATTTCAGTAGTTTGCAAAACAGCTAGATTTAAATTTAAAAATTATGTTAATCTTCCTATTTCCTAGTTTTTAGTCTAGCTATTTTGCAAACCAATGAAATTATTGAGTGAAAATTCATATTAATAGTCTTGTTATGGTTCTACTTAGGTACTCTTATAGTTTTGTTAAATATACTTACTAAGATAAAAAAGCTATGGGCAAAAATAATAAATATTTCCCTATCGGATGTCTTTTTCTAGGGAATGGCCACCTTAAGAGTTCATAAAATTGATGAAACAACTGTCTTTTTAATTTATAAAGTGTGCCCTTGTGCCATACTTTATCAAAAGTATTGCTTATGTCGAGAATGGCTGCTGAGCAATAGCGTTTGTTTTGAAGATCGGTAGAAAATTTTTTGACTATTCTATGCACTTTTTCGACGGTTCCATGTAGATTAATTTAAAAAGTTTTTATGATCATATTGAAATTTACCTACTATTTACAACAGAATTTCTAGAGAGTTTATTGGGAGCGCGAGTCTGGTAATGCATTAATTTAAATGTAAATACGTGGAAGAAAATTATAAAACTTAACTTGAAACAACACTGAAGCAGACTCCTGCTATCTTTCTTGGAGAGCAGTGAATTTTAGAAGACTCTATATGATATGAGCAGTTACATTACTTACCAAATAAAGCAAAGTAAGTAGTAATGGTGACCTAAATGGTTAACTAAAATATACATTCTTATACTTTTCGCAAATATAAAAGTATAGAAGAGTATATTGCATTCGATCGGCACATTTCTAAAACCGGTAATATTGCTCGTAGAGAAAAAAATTTCATATCACTGTGTTGGTGATCGAATTCTGAACAATTTTCGAAATGTCCGTCCGTCTGTCTGTCCATCTGTCTGTCCATTTGTCTGTCCGTCCGTACACGTTTCTTGTAAGCACGATAACTTAAGAACTGTATGTCCGATTGTACTGAAATTTAGACAGTAAGTTACTGTTAGCTAGAAGAGGAACGTTGTCGTTTTTTAATAAATTTATTAATAAATAAAAAAGTTATTAATTTTTTAAATAAAAAAATAAATGTTTTGTAATTAAACTAAAAATGTCTAAAACTAATATTATTTACAAAAAAACTGCGAAGAGTATCCTATAGAATGTGGAACAATTATATAAAAAGTGCAATAAATCGGCAAAGAGTATAATGGTTAGCTTGTTTTACCATATTTTCGATAACCTCCACCCTCCTTGAGAGTGAACGGTCCCCAATGAATTTGTACTCAAGGTATTGTTGGAAAATAAATATCCTTAAAATGTTTTATGCTCCTCTTACACATAATACCAAGGGTCTACCACAGAATGATAGATAAAAAAATCCAATATTTGATTTAAGCAAAACATATAAAACAAAAATTACTCATAATTATCATTACCACGTTTTCACTATTTTAAAAAAAACAGTGAAATTAATAATTTAATTACTGCTCAGCTTACACTGTGGATTCTCAAATCTGCTCACGATCTGTACACAATTATTTGGTGGAGTTTAATTTTTCTTATAGTTAAAGGGAAGAAATAATATTTTCTTACCTTGACAGCGGTCCCCAATTTGTGTATATCCCTTCTCACAGGAACATTTGTAGCTTCCTTCCGTATTAATACAAGTCTGCTGGCATATATTTTGACCTGTGGCACATTCATCCAAATCGCGACAAGTTAAGCCATCAGGATTTAATAAGAAGCCTGGTGGACATGAGCAAATGAAGCTACCCTCGGTATTTTGGCAATTATATTGGCAGTGAGATGCGTTGTGGAGACATTCGTTAATATCTGAAAATTGAAAATATGTAGTACTTAATATATTTATATGTTTTAATTTTTTTTAAATATAAACACAAAAATAATCAACCCATAGTTTTGAGGAAGTTGGACGTTTGATAATTTTTGTACTAGGATTGATTTTAATGTTTTTGATAGCACGTTGAATGTAAAATAGAGATTATTACTTGCCTTATGATTTTCAGGAAACAATTGAATATTATCACATTATACCAGGGAAATCAGATGCTGCTTTTCTCGCTAAGTTAAAAACACCTAGTAGACTATTTAGGCAGCATTATCATATTAGAACATACCGAACCTTCATATTTAAGGAAAGTCTATTCAGAACATTATCTCTTTAGAATCATTCCAGTAATTGTCTTCTTGTAGGAGATACGAATTTTTGAATTCTTAGTAATAACTCAGATCCAAATTATGTTTTTTTTTTAATAACTGACGCAGTAAGGGGAATAACTTTGATGCGGGACGGTAGGTGACAGTATTGTGCTAGTTAAGAAGAGATAATTTCAAGGTATAGTAGAGAGTTGCAGAACACTTACGAAACTGATGAAGTTGACGTAAGAACTTCTTTCGTCGAAATTTGCACAAAAAATTGGCAAAAGTTTTCGTAGCACAAATGACTTAAAACCGCATTTGACACAAATGCTTAATCATAATGGAGCGCCACCATAAGTGGAAATAATAAAAGTCCATATTGTTGTGTTTTGCAATAAAGACGAGCTAAATTATTTCACAAACCCGTGTATGGGGGAGTACAATTCGCTGCAGCTTACATCATACAGAATGGCCATATTTCAATTTTGAAAGCAAATGACAATTTCAAAAGGACTGCAAAAAAGGACGGATATATTCATAAGGGTCGGCTCCAACAGCGTGGTGGAATTGACCCTTTATTGGGTTCTTTGCCGTTAGCATGTTTGAAAACTTGGAAAACCTCGTGTTTCTTGAAGCAATCAAAGGTGCATGGTCCTGATGAATGATAAAAGGCCAATTAGGATTTTAAGCAAAACACAAGCGAATCAGTTCCTATATTATCCAATCCAACTCAAATATTACCCACATATCTTACTGGGACTCTGAATATTTTGTGTCAGTAAATTGTTACGTTACTCTCGCCGTATAAGTCAGTGATAAACTTCCTCGGGATCTAGATAAGCTTGAATATTTTATTTTTTTCCTATGGTTTTTGCATTTTTTACATATAAATATTACTGAGTTAGACTCATTCGTTGACTACTTGCTTGCGAACCTCTCACGTCTGTCTCAGTGCCCCGATTGCTTACAGAGTCTATCAAAGGCTAAGAAGAGAATCTAAAGTGCTAAGTCGACGATATGATTGGAAAGTGCATTGCTAGTCTACAAAATACGATGGAGGGCAGACAGTAACAATCACGGTAAATAAATTTTTCCTTACTCATCTTTGAGTTTTTGCAAGTTGTAGGAATCCACCCTGAGAGTAAATAACTCCTCACACTATAGTAAAGGGCACGCCTTGCATCGTTAGCGACAAATATTTGCCGTTTTCTTTAAACGCACAGTGCACAGTGGTCCCAAAAATGGTTAGAGAGCGCAAATCTTGTCGGAAACAAACACTTTTTTTAAATTAAAACTTACCGAAATTCCCACAAATCCTCGGAGCCCGAATTTTGAAAAAGAAAGGACCCCGCACCAAATGCATGGGTAATTTTGTTGCCAACGGAATTGTTGCAAATCCACGGCATTGAATACTTAGGTTACTCTCAATGAAAACTGTTATGGATAAAGTTCCAAAATGTCTTTATTTTAAGAACACAGCAGGTCGAAACTCCAAAATTCGAAATTTTAAAAAGGCTATTTTACGTATCTTTTATCGAAACTGTAAATAATTTTAATATTTAACTTGCGTTAAGAATATAACACTGATGTACAGTCTAACATGGGAAAATACATTATTCTAATATTCATATAAACAAAGAAAAGGTTATTACGCAAATAAGAAGAATCATATTTTTATTCCAATGGGAATCAGCAAAACAAACAAAATACAAACGAGATCGTATGATTCGTTTTCCCGATAATATATTTATAAAAATTTCTAAAAATTAAAAAAGTTTGCTTGCACAATAGAAAAAAGTGTATTTTTGTTGGCCCTCAGAAAATAAACATACCTTTTCCTTCTGTTTTAATGATTATATGCCACAAGACGTTTTTAGTTTAAAAAATGTGATCCTTTTTAAGTCTGTTTTATAAAAGTATTATAATAATGTTTCTTCCTGTATTGCATTTAAAATCAGTAAGTATTTTATTCTAAATGTAAACTAAATAATAAAAGTAAAAGTAAGCTCTTGCATATTAATAACTTTTGCGCTTATTAATAACTATCCTACTGGTAAGTAGTATATGAATAAGGGCAAAAGTAGTTTTATATTTATTTACATAAGTACGCAATATATTATTCATGTAACTGCTTCATATAAATCAATACATAAGTCCGTTTTGATAAAAAATTTTGAAGCTTCAACCTGCTGTATTTTTAAAATAGAAACATTTTGGAACTTTGTCCATAACAGTTTTCATTGTGAATGACCTAAGGATTCTATGCATTGAATTTGCAACGATTCCGTCGATAACAAAATTACCCATGCCTTTGGTGCGGGGTCTTTTATTTTCTGTTTATTTTAAATTAAATTAGTCGAGTTATCTTGCATAGGGATGGGGTATTGAAGAATGGAGTCAAATCTTACTTTTCACGAGTTCAGCTTTTAGGTTAGTTTACCAGATGGTCAGTCAGATGGAAGTGTATACCAAAGAACAGGGAGCGATTTGATAGAATTAATTTTGAATCATGTCCAGAATGTAGTGACAGCTCGGTAGTTGTGTACACATACACATCCACACCATATGTATAGAAGCTCAAACTAAATTAATAGTGATTTCTTGGGGAGCTATAAATTCCGACAGGGACATAAGGGGCATTGGAGTCACATATTTTTCCTCTGGCACTTCATGCTGGTACATAACAACGCTGACTCACATGTTGCAAGATTTGTTAACAGATTCTTGGATGAGGCAAAAATGCTAAGTATGGTTTGGCCAGTGCACAGCCTATATATGACTTCCATTAGGACATGATGAGTAGAAGGACGTGATTGTCGTATTCCTGCCCCTGATATCTTATAATTACTGAGTGCAGCACTATTTGAACAATGGAAAAAATTATTGGACAGATTTATGTTCGACACTTCATCGAAGGAATGCCAAGATGCACAGCATCTGCAATGTAGCTTATGGGGGAAATATACGTTACTGATTTTTTTCAGTCACTTGTTTTATTTCAAAATTGTATCTTCTACGTGAAGACAGCTATTAGAATTGCTAGAAAATGGCGCATGTTATTAGATGACTAAGCTGTCTAAATACCTTTACAGGGCATTTTTAACTGAGTGAAAAACATAGCATACCTATATTTCCTCTGATATAATACAGCACCTAACGGTACATATAATACTTCATCATTTTACTCTGCAAATTTCATATTTTTAAGTACAGATTCATAACACAGAACTAGTGAAACTGTCAACTTTTTATTAAGAAATTAAATACACTATATTTCATTTGCGCGTTAATTTTATTTTAATCATTGTAATTACTCAAAATATTACTCTGTGTGTTTAAATCATTTAAAATAATTTCATATTGGGGTTAAAACTTCAAACTAATCGATTGAATCTAATTTAGTACTTACCTAAGCAATACAATGCTGAAGCATCTGGTTTATATCCCTTGTTACAGATGCACCTATACGATCCCATCGTATTAATACATTGCCCGTTTTGGCATAGATCCGGAATTGTTTCACATTCATTCACATCTAAAACCAACTGCTGTAAAATATGTCAGGGAAGGAGATATAAAATTACCTTGGCCATCTATCAAAAATCCACTGTCCAAACACAACTCCTGGTATTGTGGTGTAAATCTGGCCGGGCATAGTTCACATTGAGGTCCCCATGCCTCACCCATAGAACAGCAACAGTCTGCTTTTGTTGATTTTTTTAGTTCGTTGAAGGGAGTCCTACACCTTCCATTTATAAGCTGTCTGTAGCACAACCCTTGCCTTCTATCTGAAATTGGAAGAATAGTTTGAAATTGCAGTTTTGATTTCTTTTGGCCCTATTTTGGAGCTTTTTCGCGGTTATTGTATCTGTAACTTTTCACCGTATCCAGGGCTGACTTAATTTGAATAATTGATAATTGTGTTCTTGTGTCCACGTGTTTTTTGCAAATTATTTTTTTTTCCATTACTACTTTTCCACGGCTTTATTCTTCAATATTTCTTCTTTTCTGCGTTTCTTCGGCGGTGTCTCTTGCTAGATCCACTTTATATTTAAAATCGTTTGATTGACAATAAAGATCAACTACTAAATAATTGAAAATTATTACTTTCTGTTCCCTAAGTCCCCGATTTATACTTAAAATCCAGCCAGGTTTTGAACTGGGATTATTCTTGTCTGAAATTTTGTGTAGAAGTAGATAAGATAGGAAAAAACTAAAAGCTGGTTACAAAACAAAATGGTCCAGAACTGTCTATTTTGAAAATACCTTTTAAAACACGAGAAGCATAGAAAATCGTAGAGATGATAATTAATGAAAACATTATACAAAAAATGCCTTTACGAATAATTTCGTACAGGCAATAATTTTCGCGTAAAATAAGAATCAAAGTTATGGGATTCTCGAGTCAACGCTCAAATGCCAAACTTAGGCTTCTTCTGTGTGTTTCGGCATAAAAACTTGAATAACTTTATAAGAAATCGTAATAAAAAGCACATATTCAGGGAAGATTACAGTTTTCATTTTCATACAAAATTTTAATTGTAACATTTGTTTGTGCTTTATAAACAAATTCAAACTATTTTATTGTCATTCTTAACCCCCTAAGCAAACATGAAGAATGCTATAAGTTTGATGCCTTTTTTTCTGTGTGTGTCTGTCTGTGGAATCCTAGCTCTAAGCCGTCTAAACTGATTTCAAAGTGTTTTTTTTTTGTTTGGTTTTGGTATTTGCGAGATGGTTCTTAGCCATGTTTGGCTCGTCCTTCGCAAAAGTGACGGTATAGAATGGGTCTAAAATTAAAAGTCCCACTGTTATCCTTTAAAAGAAGCATGTTAAAGTCGCGTATTTTTCTCATATGGTAGCTACAAGACTATCGTAAATATTTAACTCACCCACGCATCGCTTTCCATCGGGACTATGGTCAAATCCTTCAAAGCAATCGCATCTAAATGACCCTTGCAAATTTACGCACCGTCCATTTTGACAAAGGCTGGGATCGTCACGACATTCATCGATATCTCTACAGTCATCTGTAAGGTCTATTTGAGTGTAGCCTTCAGGACAAATGCACATGAATGAACCAATTAAGTTTTTACACATAAACTTGCAATTGTTGGCGGGTGTGTTGCATTCATCAACATCTAAAAAAAATGCTTGAAACATACTACAGTATTAATAAACGAATACTACATACCCGTACAATGTCGTCCATCAGGAGCTAGGGCATATCCATAAGGACAAATACATCTGAACGATCCTGGAACATTATGGCACCTAAATGCACACTGATTTCCTATTTCGTGGCATTCGTTTACATCCTCACATACCTAGAATTACATGGTAATAATTATTGCATACAAATCTTACTACGCAAGATGCAGCATGATAAGCTGGTTCTTTCTAGATAATGTTTTTTGCTGTTCTGTGCTGAAATGTCGACTTTTTGGCACACCTTTATCTAAATAAGCACGTTTTTAAAGACCCTTTTTTATCAGAAATTATTGTTATAATATTCAACCTAATGATGCGTTTCATACCTTTTGGAGTACCACCAGGAGTATATATCTGAGTTTTGAACTTCCAGTGCCTATTGCGTTTCTTTTATGGACAATTTTGTTTTTTGAACAGTGTTTCTTTAAGTAAAAAGGTGAATGTTTCCGGTCCTAGAGATCCGATCGGGACAAACTAAATCCAAAATCCTCCGCAATTAAAATTCCAATATAGGTCATTTGAGTACCTACATAACGTACAAAATGGAATAAACTGGCTAAAAAGCGGTATTCTTTAATTTAACACCCAGGGACCTCAAGAGTTCCGATAGGCTCCAATCTTTCAGAAAATACACCTTTTGTACAATATCAAACATCCTGAAGTTTTGGTGCTCAAATATTGAACCCTGTGGATATAAATGAATTTGTTATCTAAAATTTTAATTTCTCACCATATTGTATCATTAGGTCCAAAATTTAAATGCTTGAAAATTAGATTTTATAAGTTAAAAGTGTTTTTTGGGTGTTTCATATGAAGTAAATGTATTTCAAAATGATACACTTCAAATATTAGCCAAACATAGGCATTTGTCGATTAACAATTGGCCAATGCTAAAAGTTAAATATCTTGAGTTCAGATGGACGAAAATTTACTTTTTAGTTCTCGCAATTTTCTTTTTTTCTGATAAAAATTTTTCAAAAATTTTTTCAAAATGGCTGAGAAAATCTATTTGCCGTCATTTGGTTTATAAATAAATTCCAAAAGAGTGGCTAAAATAACTTTAAAAGAATTTATTTAATGTCATCGGAAATCTGGCGTCCAGATCTACATTTTGAAAAAAAATGATCCATTTTGGACTTAATGGCACAAAATGGTGGGCAATTCAAATCTAAAATTCATTTGTGTCCACAAGGTTCAATATTTGTGCACCAAAATATCAGGATGTTTTGTTTTCAAAAAAAGGTATATTTTCTGAAAGTTTATTCCATTTTGTACGTTATGTACATACTCAAATGACCCAAAACCAACGCAGATTTGTTGGAATTTTTTTAATTGCGAAGGTTTTTAGTTTTAGTTTGTCCCGATAGGACCTCTAGAACCGCAAATATTCACCTTCTAAAAAAAGCGCTGTTCAAAAAACAAAATTGTTCATAATAAAATACAACAATAGGCTTTGAAAGTTCAAAACTCAGATATATACTCCTGGTGATGCCCCTGAAAGTTTGAAATCATAATATTGCTGTTACAAAACTATACACATCCATATCCTTTCTTCACTCCACCATATCTGAACGTATAAAGCCAGTACCTACGCATGGAGCTAGCAAGATCATATGCATCATTTGTTACAATAGTGTAGGCGATCTAGCTCTTCAGGGACCCAGATCTCAGACAAAGTGCAACCTCTGCAAAAAGATATATTCACATGTAGTTTGCGATGTCTGGAAGAAGATGACGTAATTTTGGAAAAAGAATCTTTAGCGGAGCGGTGTTAAGGTAAAGAATGTGCGCAAAAAAACGAACCGAATGAACCCCGGTGTTACTCAATTTGCAAATTCCACCAAAAATTCTTTTTCCAAAATAAAATCATTTTCCAGATATCGCAAACTATATGCGAGTTGTTTTTTTTGCCGAGGTTGCAGTTCATCTGAGGGTAAAACCTAGCTCGCCTGCACTACAATCGTGAATCGTGGTCCACATTAAAAGACATAACCCTAACCCACGTATAATACAATATCCCGCAGTCTCTGTTAACTTGTACCATTCAGATGAAAGAGAGTTATAAGGAAAGCAGGAAGAGAATAATTAATCTAATCGCTGAAGAAACGAAAGAACATTGATGTTCAGTTATCCATGCAGTTGAAAATAATGATATTAATATTGTGGGGACATCTTCAAAACATCAAACCATAATACTAATTGATGGAGACACTGATCTGGTATTGCTGATTTGTATTGTGTGATCTAGAAATGATAAGATACATTCTAAAGAGAATAAGCTGTACCAGATTAGCGCCATTAGGTGGAAATTATTTAGTAAACAGTTTATGGCTCTATACGTTCATAATCGAGATGTGATGGAATACCTAGAATATTTCATATTTTCGTTTCTTGCATTATCAGTTAGCTTAAATGAATTTAGTTTCGATGAGGCCGAATAAATTAGAAATAAATTAATCATATAACATTTTGAGAAAAGCACAAAACATTTAGTTACTCCATAGCATCTCTCCTAACGGAATCAGCTATAAATTTATTAGTCTCTCTGCTCATATGCAAATTCATATTTTCACGATACAAACGGTGAAAATAGTCCACAACTGACGCTAGGCAAAGAGATCAAAAGTGAAGACCTTGCAGATAAAGAATTGTGAAATTCACTTTTATAATGTGTTAAGTCGCAACATTTTCTTTCACAATTATTTCATTTGTTTATTTTCTTTCTTGTAAGTCTGTGTACTTATATAAAACTTATTTTGTGTAAGTTCATTTACGTTGTTATAAAAGTAAATAAATCATTGTATTAATACTAGGAGCCATTTCTTATTTCCTTGAATTTCTTGGGTCAGGAAAAATCGGTTATTTTCCACATTTTATAAAATACACTCTGCCAAAGTAGTCAGTTATCTAAAATAGCTCCAAGATAATATGGAGACATTTTTTACTGTTATGTATATTAATTAAAGGTATAAAAAAATTAGGCCGCCATCTTGGATTTTAATTGATTTCCTG
This sequence comes from Stenurella melanura, assembly GCA_963583905.1. Classification (NCBI taxonomy): domain Eukaryota; kingdom Metazoa; phylum Arthropoda; class Insecta; order Coleoptera; family Cerambycidae; genus Stenurella; species Stenurella melanura. The sequence goes on along the minus strand of OY757313.1, from coordinate 61,990,022 downwards.
GGTCGGGACCAAGCATAATGCAAAAATAACTATTTCTGTATTATGCCCAGGTTAAGGATATTTTTTTATGTATTGACGGTGCTAAGCGACGATTTATATTATGTCCAACTTTGTTTGATTTTTATAAATAATTTAAAAGGACACACTCATTGTGGTGGTAAAGTGACAAAATATTTCATCTATTTATAATATATACTGACCTGTAATGGCCCAGGAGCAAATCCATCGTTGCAACTACACTCAAATCCACCTAGAACATTTGTACAAGTACCATTTCCACAAACGCTTTGAGATGTAATGCATTCGTTGTCGTCCACACATTTCTTTTCAGTATCATCGAGTACATAACCCATTGGACAGTCGCATCGGAAAGAACCGTCGGTATTGACACACTCACCACCATCGCATACATTTGGCATTAGTTCACATTCATTTAAGTCACTGCCCGTGTCCATTCTGCCTGGGCCCTCGGGGCACATTTTTAAGAAATCAGCTAAAACAGATTATATACAATAAGAGGAAAACGCGGCAGTGTTGTAAAATAGCCCCAAACTTGTTATATAAAATATGTTAGATGAAACTTTACATAGTTGTTCTTTTTTTCTTGCTCTTTTAAGAACTGTTGAGTCTACCTCAGGATCAAGGGTTACATTATTTTATAGGGTTGGCAAGAGGTATCACGATTTCTGCAAATATGCTGAAACCTGTGACTTTTAGTATGAAAACGTCCAGATTATTCATTTTATTTTTGCTAGCCTGGAATTCACAGACGATGATACGTTTCATCAATCATCTGGAGATGTGAAAACTAATATGAAAAAATATATACTCTATTCATGTTATTTTAATATCCTGGTTCAACAATAGGCTCTAATCAACAGAGTGAGTTGTTTGGGATAAGACCTTTATCACTATGCATCTTATTTTCAACTTTTGTAATTTCTAAACTCTTAAGAAAATCCAGCTGTCTATTATTACATTACATTATTACAAGTTACTGAGATCTATTTGATTATTGTTATCAACTACATGCTGATCGACACTAGACTTTTCATTTCTCTTGTTTGTGAGAAGGTGTATATGCTTTTTAAATTTTGTTACAGTCCTTAAAGCTAATTTCTTACATTTACACACTTTTCATCTTTTGAGGGCCTAGATATTGCAAAATGTAAACACAGTATGAATATTGACAAAAGCCTTATTCCAAATAGTCCGCTTCATTGAGAATTACAGTCCGCTGAGCTAAAATGGAGTTCAGGTAGAGACGACAGGATTGGTTGAATTTGTTCAACCATAACATTAGTTTTATTCATCTTCAGATCATTAAGCGTCTTGGTATTAGTGAAAATTACATCATAGTTTTGTGATTTCTGACTTACAATTGTGAATTCCCAGATAACAATAAAATTGCACATTTAGTCTTACAATTATGAATTTGAAATGCAGTAGTGAAGTCCCAGTTAGGAAACAAAAATAGCAAAGTTTCTCTAGCCTTTAGAATTTTTGCAAAGAATATGAAGAAATATGAAATCTGTTATATTGGGATGTTGCATCTATTTTGGAGAAAAGTTGACCGTGAGATAGGATTTTAAAGTTATGACCATATTTCGTTACTTTGAAGAATTCAAGTGAGTAATTTAATAGGATCTTCCTATTAACTTGATGAGGAAGTTCGTGTATGCCATTTTGTGAATAAATAATTTTTAATAATATAATATGCAAGAGAGATGTATTTCTTATTATTTCTCATAAGCAATCATGTTTAAACAATGAAATATCCAAAATTTTCATTATGCACTCTAGTACAATAAATTGTCTTTCAAATGTTATCACGTCATTTATTTATTTCAATTGCAGCTTCAAAATAGTTATTACAAGCCGAAATTGAAAACGAAAAAGATGTACAAATTTTAAAATTTTCGCAAAGAAGTTAATTACATCCACATCCACGTAGTGGAGTGGAAGTATAGTAATCGTAAACATTTTTTGTTTTCATTTAAATAGGTTTAGAATGACATGAAACGACGACATTTTAAATTAGAGACAAAGCAATTTTTGTCACTCGGTCTGTCTGTCTGTCGGCCTGTAACTTTTTGAGTGCGCCCTTACTTTGGAACGGTTTAAGATAGATTGATAGATAGATAGTTTATTGAAACATTCTTTATAGGATTTTGCAAACAGCAGAAAAGATAACTATCTATAAAAGAAAAACTTTGTGTAGAAATATTAATGAAATCTTTGCATTCTTTCGATAACCTGAATTCTGGTTATGCTAGCAAATTAAAATCCTAAAATGAATTTGTCTAATTTCTTATTTGACAATTCTCATTCTAACACTAGCATCCACACAGTCCCCTACGGCCATGCAGATTAAACTAGTATCCACATAACCCCCTACGATTATGAAGATTCAGTTAAAAATGAGAACAAAGACCTAAAATGAATTTATTTATCTACTTTGTCTTAAAAAAATTTTTCATTCCAATGGATTACATTTTCATGAAATCTATCATTCTGTTTCCTGGAAATGATAGATTTCATGAAAATGTAATCCATTGGAATGAAAAATTTTTTTAAGACAAAGTAGATAAATAAATTCATTTTAGGTCTTTGTTCTCATTTTTAACTGAATCTTCATAATCGTAGGGGGTTATGTGGATACTAGTTTAATCTGCATGGCCGTAGGGGACTGTGTGGATGCTAGTGTTAGAATGAGAATTGTCAAATAAGAAATTAGACAAATTCATTTTAGGATTTTAATTTGCTAGCATAACCAGAATTCAGGTTATCGAAAGAATGCAAAGATTTCATTAATATTTCTACACAAAGTTTTTCTTTTATAGATAGTTATCTTTTCTGCTGTTTGCAAAATCCTATAAAGAATGTTTCAATACAATTATAAGCAAACAAATAATAATTCATTTTTAAAGATAGTTTATTCACTCAATACAATATTCAAATTGTGTATCCTCGTCAATACACATAGGTATTTAAAAATTACATACATTACATTACATTAAAACAGGTATTTAAAAATAACCTTTACAGAAAGGGAACTTAAAAATAACGTTTACAGAAAAGGAAAAATGTTCAATACTTTAAAATATTAAAACATCACTTAAAAATTCAACAATATCATAATATGCTATTCTTTAAATAAAATTTATTTCACTTTACACTTAGATGTTTTTAAATCTATCTGTTTGATTTCCTAAGGTAATTTATTAGAAAATGTTGGTCCAAAGTTATATTTTAGTTTTATTTCTGGTTTTGTAAGAGTGTATATCTGTGGGATATTTAGAGTTCTCAAAATTTGTTTCCACATAGACACGACATTCGTAAATGAACATGCAAGGTAAGATAAGTATTTGATATTGTGTAGAGTATGGTCGGCAGTGAGTCCTCATATTCACACCCGCGGTGACCCTCATACCCGATTTTTGCATTATAAAAATATTTCCTTTATTGGGACAATGACCCCAAATTAATAAGATATATTCTAGGTGGCTGTGAAAGAATGCAAAATAGGCCGTGAGAACCATCTCGGGAGAGACACAACAACTCAATTTCCGCAATAGGAAAAGATTGAAAGTTTCTTAGATATAGTTATTGACTTGATATTTGGTACACGAGTTTTAACGAGATCTGAAAATGGATTATATTTTGGGCTTACTCCGATAAAGAGTTGGGGTGGGGAGAGTAAAGAGGTCTACCAATAAAAGTAAAACAAGCTAGCAAGAGTCCAGAAACTTGCAATTTAGTACATACCGGGCGCACACGAGATCAGGTACACCTTCACTTTTTTCTTTATTTTTCAAGAGAAATATTTAAAATTAGGATTCAGGATATTTGACACAAAGATACATTTTTTTTACGTAACCGGACCCAAGAATTCACTTCCGGTTTAAACCGGAAGTACTACTAACTTTTTTATTTCAAAGAGTATTCTATGTATTGTCTGTAATTGTTTATTTGTAGCATATACAGATTTTCTTACTTTTTATTGGGTATTTTGCCACTGAAAAATATTTAAAAATTTTCAGATCAGATCAGATCAGACAGAGGTTGGTTCTTGAGTACCTGACTGTTTCAAAAAGTCTCACACCTAAAAATATATAAACTAGAACAATGTTAACTACCTACAGCTTTGATTTTCAGTTTTTAGTTTATAACATTGTTCTAGTTTATATATTTTTAGGTGTGTCAGTGGCAAAATACCCAATAAAAAGTAAGAAAAAAAAAGAAAAGTATTCTATGTATTTACTTCCAAATCCACGTATTGGAGTGAAAGTATACTTAATAGTCGTAAAAAAAAATTCAAACATATTTCTTGTTAAAATAGGTTTAGAATGTCACGAGACGTCGAGATTTTAAATTTGAGCGAATAAAGAAATTTTGTCTGTCGGTTTGCCTGTAATTTTATTTTAAGCGCACGTTCTTTCCGAAACGGTTCAAGATATTGACTTAAAATTTTATATACATACAGGGTGTTCCTTAATAACGTGCTAAAATTTCAGGATGTGATTCCTTGGGTCATTTTATAAAAAAAAGTTCGTATGAACATATGTCCTCAACTGTTTGGTACGCCACTGACATTTTTCCATGTGAACATTTTCTCTGATTAGCCTGGTATATTTTACAGGAAAACGGTTTCTTACATTTTCTCGTCAGAGGCACAGTTCTTGATTGAAATAATTATATTCAAATTTTATAGAAAAATTCAAAAATCCAGATAAGCATGTGTAGAATATCCATAAAAGAACTTATATGAATGGACATCAAAATGTTCCGTTGGATATAAATAAAATATTTGTTACAATATTGTTTCAAAAATCCTTGGAAAATTTGAACTTTTGCAAATAAAATGTTTATTAAAAAATGATTGCACCTTACATAATGAATGAATAATTCTGAAGAAATTCCCAATATAGAGGCGAAGACTGGAGAAAGCATTAAGTGAAGGTGGCAATTTCCAACAATTTTTATAAAACAAAATTTATCCTTATCGATGTTAATAATAATTAGTTTTAATTTGAATTTAATTATTTTAATCACAAACTGAGTGTCTGACGAGAAAAACTCAAGAGACTGGCTTCATGAATTGACTAGGTTAATCATAAAAAATATCCACATGTGAAAATGTCAGTGGTGTACCACTTTTTTGGTACAAAATATCAGAGGACATGTTTGCAGAGACTGGTGGAGCTGTAAACATAAGTGTGATAAACTTTTCTAATTAAAGTATGTGGTTTTATATCCTATTAACACGAACAAAAATTGAAAATAATATCTAAAGAACTTTCTGATATATTAAAAAATAATGTTTTAAAAAGAAAAATTCGACACCCTGTAGCAAAAAGTTTAAGCCCTTGCAGACGTATGTTCATATGAACTTTTCTTCATTAAATGATCTAAGGAATCTCGCCCTGAAATATTAGCACGTCATTAAGAAACACCCTGTATGTATCATAACGAGATCTGGAACTGGATGGTTTTTTGAACTTATCCGGTTAAGGGTTGGGGATCTATAGGGCTAAATATGGCTAAATAGGGGAAAATAAGTAATGCATGCTGGTAAGAGTACAAACATTTGGGATTTGCTGTAAATACTAGGAGCCAAGGCCTGAGATTTTTTAATAACATCTTTCATCCCCCCACCACCCTCACTCCATTATTAAAGGGGTTGATAAAATAAAATTGAGATACAAGTATATTACGATTCGAATTTGAAAAACTATTATAATGATAAATAAATCCTATATCAGATAAGAAATAAAAATATACAGGGCGCTATTTAAAATAAAGGGGATATTAGTACTTCCCGTTAAACCGAAAGTGTCTCTTTGGGTCCAGTTATGTCAAAAAATGTATTTTTGTGTGAGATATTCTGTACTTTCAAATCTTTGTCTTGAAACATATCGAAAAAAGTTGGGATGTATCTGGTCTCGTGGGCACCCAGTATGCTAGAAGCCACTGTGACAAATCTTTTATGACATCTGCAATCTTTTAGATTTTATTCAGACTAAAATCTGCCATCTTGCAAAGAAAACATTTTTAAAAAATAGGAAACTCAACGGGTCCGAAAAGAACGAGTAAAATTAAATATGCTGTGCAGAGTTTCACTGGCGCCCTAATTTTCTTTTGTATATTTCTTTTTATTTTACTATGGAGTAACTACACTTACGTGATCCTTCCACAGGACATTTCTCGCAATATCTACCCCAGGCTGCACCCTTCGAACAACAGCACTCCTTAGCGGTAATGCTCATGCCTCTAGGTTCCAGACATTGTCCTCTATTGAACACATCAAAGCATTGTTCTTGCCTCACGTCAATGCATTTCATCGTGTTTTGATCAAGGATATAACCATCCTGACAGGTACAGAATGCTCCACCGTCGGTATTGGTACAAACTCCATATTCGCATATACCTGGATTAGCTGTACACTCATCGATGTCTTCACATACTCCCGTTATCGTACTTAATTCGTAACCTTCGGGACAGCTGCACACGAACGAACCCATGACATTGACACATTTCCCTGGCGGAGGGCATACACCTGGGGTCTATAAGTAAGTAAATAACAAATTGGTAGTTAAATAACATTTATTAATGGAACTATCCGCCTGCTATGATTGATTGTATAACTGTTGTTTATAATCCACTTAAAGGTGATCACAAAAATAAAAGAAAAATATGTTTTGAAATTTTGGACTTGTACTTACTGAGTTCGGAAACGTTCGATAAAAACTAATTTAAAGATATGCCAAAAAAATGTTTAATATTTTGCAACATGACAAGTTGAAAAAGGGTTCGGATAAGTTTAGGTTTGCTTCACAATTTCGTACCCAATTTTTTTTCTTTATTGCGTTATGAGCTACACAATAACATACATTTAAGAAGAGCGAAAAAAATACACACTTTTGAACATGATTTCATTTTAGTAAATGCCGGGCAATCAAAACTGCTGACTTTTTGAAGCTGTAGCTAACTACATTTCTTGTGATGTGTACAACACATTTTAACAAAATAAGTGTTATTGTGTTCCTCACAAATTTAAGTTTAACTTCACTGGTATACTAGAAGTTGTTTAATATAATTAAACAAGGATATTGATTGAGGAAGCCGTTACTCTGTGGTAATCCATGACAATAACGAAATTGAGTAAAACACTACTATTCAATTAATTGAATTATTGTTTGAAAATGACCTAAAAAGGGTCGAAACTGCAGTCACGTTTTTGTGCAAATATAGTGGTAAAACACATAGTAGTGTTTTACTCAATTTCGTTATTATAATTAAACAACTTTCAAATGTAGCTTTTCTGTTCTAATTTCAATCCTATGTAGCTCACTTATTATGAAGGTTTCATTTTCTTTATTCATTTTTACCTCCATGTAAGCAATTCATAAGTGAAGTTTCAGAATTTTAGTCGCTGTGATCGATTTCGGATTCATTGTGGAGTGATGTGAAAGGGGCACATTTTAAGAAATACATATTTGCAATGGGCGCTAAAATTACTCTTCAAAATTTTTTCACCCTGATCTCCGCGATATTTTATAGAAAAGGATCTACTCTATAATGCTGTGCGTATGTATTGCTCCTGTACAACGAACGGTTTTCGAGAAAATAGAACGCAAAGAAAAAACACGCTGCACACTAAATCAGGCCATCTCAGTCCGAGCCGCCGTTGCTCGAATTTTCTAGTTATAATCTTTCTAATAGAAAATGTATAAAGCAAATTGTTGGTGACGTTCTTTTGTTTTTACTCGGGACTATCTATATGGCGAATAAATGCACTATACCATTAAGAGGGCATAATTCTATAGGGTAAAAGAGAAGAAGTCAACACTAAGAACTGTTTACTAAACATCACACTACAAATGAAATCCAAAATTTCAAAATATTCAAGTTTTCCTCTAAAGAATCTAATTTGAATGCATTATTATGAAAATATATATACCTCTTGGCATTCGTCAACATCTCTGCAATTATGTTTGTCTGTTGTCAATGTATATCCCGTTGCACATTCACAATAGAACGAACCTAAGTTGTTCCTGCATCGTCCATTGCGGCACAAGAAAGGCATCATATGACACTCATCAATATCAACACAGTCGTTGTTACCACTTAGCTTGAATCCAGGATTGCAGTGACATTTATATGAACCGACTAAATTTATACAGCTGCCATTGTTACAAATATTTGGATGCCGAATGCATTCATCTATATCGATACAATTGTCACGAGTAGAGGTCAATAAGTACCCTGTGTGGCAAATACACTGGAAGCTGCCTTGTAGATTTTTACATTCACCATTTAAGCAAATGCCTGGTTTCTCGATACATTCATTGATATCGACGCAATCCATGAAGGTAATTCCATGTTTGTAACCTTCTGGACATTTGCATTCAAAGTTGCCTGGTAGGTTTATACATTGAGCATTTCCCTCACAAGGGTTTCGTAAACATTCATTGTCGTCTATACATTGATGTGAGTTCTCGTCATATATGTAGCCTCTATTACACATGCATTCGAAGCTCCCAGGGGTATTCATGCATTGCCCATGTTTGCACATGGACGGCATTAGTTGGCATTCATCTATTTCAACCGTTTCGTTAGTTAACGGATTGACTATTTGACCTGGTCTCGCACCACAGAGCGCCGTGTACTCGTCTAGAAAATATATGAAATTATAACAGTCCATATAGGCGGAGAAGCGACCGTAAAAAGTGGAGTTCTGTTGTTAAAGGACGGATCTTTTAGGAAAAATAGTGTTTATCCTTGCAATAGGTATTGGGTACGATTGCTTTATGAAAATCTGATCCAACGGTGGGAGGATCCTTACTTCCGGTAGAGATAATATGAGTTGCCAACAGTTTCAATCAAGATTTACTAAGAAAACTACATACAGGGTGTTTGGTAAAGCGATGCAGGATGGTAGAGGGGTTACTTGGCACCTATATGAACCAAACATACCTATGTAAAAAATGCTACTGTTTTTTATATCGCCGTTTTTTTTTAAATCACCTTGATCATTTATGTAGGTATTACGCACTAAATTAAACTTTTGATATTCTGATTTTTTTTGCCATAACTTAAATAAAACGATATTCATTACAAGAAATTGTAATGGATTAAAAATGTCGATTTTCAAGGTATTGTAGAAATTCTTTTAAAATTTATCTAGATATTACAATTACTTTTAAAACTTCTCTACTTTATCATCTTTACGTGGCCTCATCATACATACCATCAAGTTTCATCAGCCACTAAAAAATATGAAACACTATCAATCGAAAATAAAATTTCATTTCATCAAAATTCGCATTCTTTTAATATTATCTTTTCAAAAATTTCATTTAAAACAAAAAATTTTATTTCATAACCAATGTATTATTTTTGGTGTTCAAAATGAGACTCACTATTTCTAATGCCGACTTCTAATTTCGACAGTTGTTATTTTTAATCTTATTTCTTGTAGTAGTTGCAGAGCAGCTATCTCTATTTCCGTTACTAGTTGTACACGGCATTGTATTTCGTCATTGTATACAAGTTCTTTCATCCTAGTAGTCCAGTGGTATTACATTTGGGGATTTTGCAGGCCATAGAGACCAGGATATGTCCTATCTCCTATCTAGGAAGAAGTAGTGAGCTGGGCATTCGTCGTGGTGGAAAATGATACGGAGGCGAAGGTTTAGTGGCAAATCTTCCAGGAGCGGAAGAAGATCGTTTTACAAGAAGTTCAGGAAATAGTCTCCATTCAGGTTATCTGGAAAGTAATGCAGCCCAACGACATGTTCAGTAATTACACTCATCTAATCATTGGCACTAGTTGTTCTTACATTTGCGGGTTGTCGCTATTATCCGCCCAATAATGGAGATTATGAGAAAAGGTCGTCCTCTTCTGGGCCCTGTACTGAATTATAACGGTTAGGATGTTTCTTTTCTGTATTCATCAGTAATCAAAATTTTCAAATTGAAAGTCCGAGTTGCTGTGCAACTTTTCAACGCTTCTTGTGGGATCTGCAGCAAATGTGGCTAGAATATGTTCGTCATCTTCAGGGTGGATGAAATCATACCGGGTACCATCTTCCAGCAAAGTTAGCATTCCCATCTGCTTTGCCATAGCAATAAAGTATGTCAGCATCCTAACGGTTACTATAAGTAGCCACTGAATTAATTTTGCTCAGTATGGCAAAAAGTTAAAACAAATTATCAGTCGGGCACGATACAATACTGAGAATAGCTAAAAATTTCATTACATACCCAAGAAATACAAAAATGTGCACATGTCAGTGATATACTAATAAACAAGTGACTAGTTCTGACTGCCTGTGAAAAGATAGCATTATTTATTTGTGTTGAAAAAACGTGAATAATTTAATTTGATAGTTTAATAGTTAATAATTTTTAATTAAATGAAAAATTATTGTCGATTGATAGTCTTCCACCTTTTTTGTGACTAGTGAAACTTCATGGTATGTATGATAAGACCACTGAAAAGGATAAAATAAAGAAGTTTTAAAAGCAATTGTAACATCTAGATGACTTTAAAAAGAAAATAACACAACTTTGAAAATCAACACTTTTAATTCCCATTACAATATTTTTCTAATATTGTTTTTTTTATAGGTGACAGTATCTTATAATCTCTTTTTTGTTATAAGTTTATGTATCTCGGATAAAAAAAAATCCTGAACATCAAAAGTATAATTTAGTGTGTAATACTTACATAAAAGTTAAAAGAGATATTTTTTAAAAGTACACAATTGGCAATATAAAAAACAGTGGCAGTTTTCATGTTGGTATGTTTGGTTCATATATATGCCAAATGATCCCTCCACTACCCTGTTCCAAGTCGGCATCGCCTTACTAAACACTCTGTATATTTAAATAGAGCTCTTTGCGACACAATTTGACACAATATTCAATGCAGTTTCAAGCTACTCTCTAAGGTTAGTAAGTGTATCAGAATTAATGCAGGAAGTGGGGTTTCCCCGCCACCAGGTTAGGTTTTCGTAAGGCAACCGTGGAGAGCACCTATTGTTATATTGATAAATACTATCTTTTCATCCTTTAAAAAATGAGTCCCACCTTTTGACGTTCATCTCTCGGACTAATACTAAGGCCAGCAATGTAATTTCACACATTTAAATATGCAATTTATACCTACTGGTGCCTGCTATTGGACAAGGTTCGCAAGGTACACCCCAAGCCTGACCCATGGAACAGCAGCACACTTTCTTCGTCTGATTTTGAGTCATCGAATTTGAACACCTCCATCTACTGTAGTTCAAATAGCATATATCTTTTCGCATGTCCACGCATTCACCTTAGAAACCAAAATTAATTTTATTTCATGTTCTAAAAAAGCATATTTTGATCCTCAACCAAATATTATTATTTTTAAGACTTCACGTTAAAAGAGACTTTGATATTGAATTCAAAGTTTAATAAGTTGTCAATTTTCTATGAGTCTTACCTCAAAAACAAGTCACTAAAAATATTTTGCATACAAGCAGTATTTTATATATAGCATAAAAGAGTTTGCAAGGGTAGGGTTCCGTCTTTGTCCTAAAAACCCAAAAGTAATTGGGTAATATGTACCCAACACCGTGCCGTTTTTAATTATAGCTCAGTAAGTATTAAAATATCGATTTTATGATAAAGAAATATGAGAAAATTTTATGCCTAAAATATTCTAAGCATTCCTTCGTTGGTGCCATAGCTTTCGAATAAATAATTAAAATGCATTGTGAGTATAATATGAGACAAATGGGGCAGTATATCCAGCAACTGTTGGCTCGAGTACGTGAAGCTAGTACCCCAATTTTGAAAATTTAGATCAATTTGGTTTGCCTTTCTTCATGATTCATTTGCGAAAATTTGAGAAATTAACTTTGTCGTTTGGGACTTAATTCTAAATGGAACGACTGTCTTCTTTCAGCTTAATTAAGTCTAATTACGTCCGAAAATAAAGTTATGACCAACAATTGATTCTTTAAGAAGCGAAATTTTATTTTCTGATCCCATTGAAATTCGGTATTAGCGAGTTTTTGATAACAATGAATAAGACTATGAGATTGTTGTACAGGTAGAACATTACCTAATATCTTTTCTCGGAAAATTAGGTTAATTTTTCATCCTAATGACGAAGGCCGCTGGTGGATTTTTCAATGTATTACCGTGACACAATCTCCTGATGGGTAGGTATCTTCGACACAAATTTAATAAGTGCTTTGTGTTAACTATTTCAGCATAAAAGAAACTGGTTTTGAAGAGAAGCAAACATGTTGGTTCGAGCGTGAGTAGTGTGAGTAATAATGTTTAATATTGTATTATGGGAAGTGAAGATAGTCTCAGCAAAAACGAAAATAAAGAGTATATTGCACTTCAGCATATTTCTAAACCGAGACTATTGCTCGTAGAGAAAAATGTTCATGTCACCCTGTGTGATTGAATTATGGAAAACTTCCAACATGTCCGCTTGCTCGTTTGTCTGTCCGTTACGTTTCTTGCATGTACGAGAAAAGTCCAATTATATTAAAATTTGGACAGCAAGTTAGTATTAGATATAGAGAGATCCCTATTTATTTAAAAAAAAATAATTCAGTATAAGAAGGTATTAATTTATAATTATTTAAATCTTAAAACATTGTTTCTCCCAAGTTTTTAATTGAATGAAAATCTTCTACAATGTTATTTGCTGTCACTGCCTATTGATATGTTTTACTAATGTAATACATTTCATAACAATATGTTCGTCGAAATACGATTTTTTACTCTACACAATTATAAGTTGGCGAATACTGTTGTTTACTCTAATCTTTTTATTGCAATATACAACTAGAAAAATGAACAATTTTTATTACTTTTAATAATTCGTTAAAAATTTGTGCCAAAAAGATTATTTTAAACGTGTAGCGGCCCCTTTAATAATTTCCTATTGTGAAGCAGGCTTAAAGTTTGCGTCTGTGTGTGCCATACCGATTAGGTAGTAGCACTGGACATTTCTGCTAAACGGTGCAAGTATAGAGCACGTGGGACTATAAAAACCACGCCTTGTATATTACTTTCCAATTGTTACCTCGTTTTTTTTGTCTTCTTGTCACTGATTAATCAAAGTTATGTTTGGGTGTAACCAGTGTTTCATTAATTATTATCCTTCACAAACGTGGCGCCCAACGTGGGGCGCCACGTTTGTGTAGAAAGATAAGGTAAGAATTATAAAATAATACAAAGGGTAGTTTTTTAGAGTCCCACGTGTTCTACATTTGCATTACTCAGCGGTAACGATTCAGTGCTGCCTCCTGATCGGTACGTTACACAGAGAGACAAACTTTAAGCCTGCTTTACAATAAGAAGTTAATAAAGGGATCGCTATAAATGTAACTTATGAAAAAAGTCATTTAGTCTATATTACTCCATTATTATCATAATTTTCAGGCCGGTACTTCATCCCTGCAAACTTTCTAAATTTTATTACACACCCTAAATACTAGTTGAAAACAAAAGAATAATTTGCTTGGATAATTAATTAAGGTTTTGACGAATTTTATTCGCTGAAAAAATGTCGAACTAGCGTAAAAATAATACTTACGTCTACCGGGAAGAGGCATATATCCTTCAGGGCACTGACAGAAGTATTTCCCAGGTTCATTCACACATTCACCTATCTTACAGATACCTGGGTTTTCGACGCATTCATCTATATCAATACACATATAACCCGTATCATCTAATACAAATCCTTCGTTACAGGAGCACATGAAACTACCAAATGTGTTTGTACAATGCCCATTTTGACAAATATTAGGATGTTCCTTGCATTCATTTATATCCTCTAGAACAACCTGTAATTTAAATTTGTGATAAATCGCATCATTATCAATAGCTTTTGCTTACCGTAAGGTCATTGGGTCTATAGCCCATCCCCCCTGGACAAAGTTGCTGATATTCTATACTATCTGGACGTGGACATAGCTCGCAATGAGGGCCCCATCCTTGGCCCACAGAACAGCAGCAGGATGATTTAGTTACATAGTCTGACGTGTGTGCGGAACATCTTCCAGGACCATCAACATGTAAGTAACATCTCGATGTTCTACTATCTAAAAATAAGGGTTAATTATGATTTTTCATATTAAGTAGAAGTCAAAATATATTCCACAATAATTTAAGTGTTTTTATGCGTCATAGCATTCAAAGGAAAAAGTCTAGTCACCTTCTCTACTAACAATAACAAAAAAATTCATCTACCAAGATTAGGGTACAGTAATGCTTTCACCGCTTCTAAAGCTCTCTTAATTTGAATGAATTGCATTCATTTATTAGCTGGAAAATCTTTTTCATGAGGACCTATTTCTCAGACATACAGATCGGCTCATTGTAATGTTAACATTGTGAACACCTAAGATGTAAAAAAATTTCACCAACTGACGCATGTGCTTAAAACTATTTTCTTCTTCAAAAAGACAGTATCTTAATCTATCGTAGAAGATTCTTGTGACGTTTGACAAAATGCTAGGGCTCAATACTATGAAAATTTTGAGAAATTCTAAATTCTTTGAACATATTAAGCCCTACTCTCGAAGCCATAACTCAATTCTTTGCATTATCTCAATAGGAAGAAATCGTGAGGTGAAATATCTGATCATTCAGCTGGTCAAAAGACACTTTCCATTTCACTAACAGAAGGATTTTCAAAAGCATTCGTTCAATAAACTGAAAGTAAAATCAAACAACCATCCTGTTGAAATCAAATATGACCAAATCTTTCAACAGCAAGTCAACGAATTTCGGCTATAATTATTTGTTGCAATAATCTCAGATACTTGACTCCGGTCAAATTTCCTTCTATGAAGAATTGTTCAATCACATTTTCTCCGAATATTACTCCAAACATTCACTTAAGGTTATTATGGTCAGAAGCTGAAAAAGCTATGTAGACTTTTCGTAGACCAACACCGTGTTATAGATTTAATATGTCGACCCAGTAATGGAAAAGTGGGTATAACAATGAAAGGTATGTTTCTAGCAAAGTTTCCACGTTCGTGAATTTTCTAACTTCAGGATCTCGCAAAATTTTATTCAACAGATAATGTCCCTTGGAATAATCTTATGAGTCTTTTCACTTTGTAAAAATGATGATCATTTTTCCTCTGGATCTGTTTGAATTTACCATCTCAACAACTGCTGAAAATTCCAGGATTTCATTGCCGGTGACACAAACCACGATTTTTAACATTTCTCTATTATTATCTTCCATAATTGCCGTACAATGATCAAACACAAAAATATATTATGGATTCATGTTTAACATAACAAAACAAGTGAAGCTATTTTAATTAGAATGCTTAATTTATTAATCTGCGTGTAAACTGTAATATATTGGACATCTGGCTGGGCCAAAGGAATTTGGGTATAACTTGTCCGTTCGATGGGAACAATTTTTGAGAATCGGTGAAAATTACAAGAAATTAATGGAGACGTTTTGTTTTCTCTGTGTTCTAAACGAATCCTATCGTGGACAATATATAAGGCTTAATTAAGCACCCTCTAACTTCTGTATTTACTGAAATAAATTTTAAAACTTGAAAACCAATAAAACAAATTGAGGATAAGCTGGCGACGAGGCGTGATAAAATAATATTCACCATAACTTTGTTTTTTGACCCGAATAAGTTTGGAAACTCAGAAATAAATTAAAATAAATTGAAAATTCAATTCCAACATTTTAAAAGGATTTATGAACATAGTTTTGCAATACACCTTCACGAAATTATTGATTACAATTACTTCCTATAAAAAAAATTAATAATGGTCATAAATATATAAAATTTGATGACTCATACTATCTTCTGTGCCATTTCTAAAAATATACAAAGGTAGCTAAACGTTACTATCTTACCTATGCAAGCATTTCCTTCCAAGACCAAATCATAATTGGGCGGGCATACGCAACGAAAACTTCCTTGGGTATTGGAACATTCTCCATAAAGGCATGATTGTGGGCTCTCGCATTCGTCAACATCAGTACAATTTCCACCAGAACCATCAAGTTTGTAACCGTCGTGACACTCGCAGCGGAACATCCCAAAAGTATTTTCACATTTTCCGAAAACGCATAAATTATTGAACATGTCACACTCGTTTATATCTAAAATTGGTAATAAAATGTGATATTAAAGGAGATCTCCAACCTACGATTACTGTTAGTCGTTGTTAGTGTCTAATATTATGTTAGTTGGTATTAGATATTTTTCCTTTAAGTAACTACTGACCAACGCAGGATTGATCATTTCCATCGCTAGGATGCATAAAGCCCATCTCACACTCGCAACGGAAAGAGCCGGGGTGATTTAGGCATTGGCCATTTTCGCACAAACTGGGATCGTTGAAACATTCATCGATATCAATGCAACTGTAACCGTCGCCTTTGAAACCAGCATCGCACTCACATCGGAATGATCCATCGTTATTGATGCACTGGGCGTTTTGATCGCAACCCCCATTATTTGTTAGGCATTCGTTTATATCTCGACAACTTATACCATTTCCAGTAAATCCGTCTTGGCATCGGCACTGGTAGGACCCCTAAGAAAAAGTTACCTAATTATGTCATAGCACAGTTGAACTGAATAAGGTAAGAGTTTGACAATGAGAAATCGTGTAGTCCACAGTTTAAAGTAAATAGTACTTTTTAGTGTAACAATGAAGAATAAAGAAATACAGTCAACTTAAATACCCTATAGAAGAATTTGTTACTGTTCTTCTTACATGCATCGTCTCTAAGAGTTTTTGTGTTTAAACCTTGGGAGCGTTGAATATGAAAAAATAAAACATGGATTCACTGCGATTTCCAAAATGTGAATGTATAAATGTACGTAAAAGATGATTTTTATTATTATTGATATTCAGCTTTTATACAAAAATTCCGAATATATCATGGTTTGTTTTTACAAACTGTTGTATTACTTTTTAAAAATGTTTCATGTTTTTTATTAACCTTATATTGTAGAATATAAGGGCATAATAAATTGTGTTGTTGCCCATAAGTTAGCTTGGGATACTTAAGGAATCATTAACATTATATCTGGAGATGATTTGGGGCATTACTCTGGATATTTAAAGATAAAAATAAATCGGCTATAATAATACAGACGTCTAAAGTTATAAAATATATAACTTCTTTATATAACATTTCAGATAAAAAAGTTTTGAGAAATGTACTTTGGCAAACAGTTGAGCCTTTCAATGCATTAATGAATGTTCCATCCCGGAAAATAAGGCAGTATCTTAGAGAGAAGAATTAAAAGAAGATTTTATTCAGTAAATATTATATCGAAACTGATAAAACGTATAAAACATTTTTCTCAATTTTATTTGCAATTTGGTTAGCATGAGCATTCCACCTTAAATGTTGATCAATGATAACATCGAGATATTTTATTTTTTCTAGCTTTGTCAAATGTGATCAGTTGCAGTATTTTAGATAGTTTGCAGGTTGATTTATGTATGTATTAAAGAGCAACTATAAACATGTCATCAAATGTTATGATATTACTTTACAACCTATTGACCGTTGCGTTAGTAACATTTCTTAAAAAAATATATTTTCCAAAAGTGGATTATTTCTAATCGCATACGTTAAAAATTTGTCTGATAGCTGTTCCAGCTTGTTGAATATTTCACCTTTGACCTAAGGTGCCTTCACGAGAATAATCCAGAGGTGTAAGATCGGGAGACCCCGGTGGCCAGTAAATAAAAGTTTTTCAACGTGTTTTTGAAATGAACATTTTTCTGTCACCGACAACAACAGGTGGCTCTTTATATTAGCACAAGGAAATGCATTCATGTCCCGTTCAAAAATTTTAAACTGCCCTGTGCACTGTAGACAGAGAAGGTACGAGTCTGTTGTACGAATAGTTCTATTATTCACTTCACCGTATTATTTAGGTGATGCCATTTCATTATTTGTTTTCTTTCTGGCAAACTATAAATTTCTATATTTGTTTGTGAAAGAATTTTCGGAAAAGGTGAACGTGTGGTGCGATATTTTGAATGAACAAATAATTGGGAAATATTCCGTTGAGGGAAATTTGAATGCGGAACGCATTCTTATTTTAATTCAAAATTGAAAACTTGCCCGTTATTGCATACAAAAATGTGACATTTCAACTTGATGGAGCCCCAATCCACAATGCAATAGTAGTACGGAATTTCCTAAAAGACAACTCTCTCCGGAAGTGGATTGAAAGGAATAGCCCTCTTATTCATTGGCCTTCGAGGTCACCTGACCACACGCCCTTGGACTCTTTTTTATGGGAGGTTTCTAAAGAATGAAGTTTACAAAACGCAGCCAAGAAATAGACTACAAATAATAAACCGGATTAGGCAAGCTTGCGCTGAAATTACGCCTGCAACCCGAAAAGTTATGAACAATAACAGATCGTGAATTAAGGCATGCATTAGGGCTACTGGAGGTTTGATACAACATAATATTTAATTATGTTGGTTGTATTTATTATTCATTTATGCATATTGTTTCAAAAAAATAAATTTAGAAATAATTTTTATTTAAATGCCTCAAAATGATGTTTTTCAACAGCACCTCATTTTTTTAGAATGTAACTAAACTTCGGATTCAAGGTTTTTGAATAACTTCGGACAAATTTTGTTAATAAAATTTTTTGATAAAAAATGCCTGCGATTTTTTGATTTTGTTCATATAGTTTAGTATCGTAGATGGCCTTGCATTTAAAGACGGAAACTGATTTTGTGGTCTTAGATAGACTTTGGTGACGCTCTATCTTTTAAGATCAGTTTGATTCAAATCGGACAAAAAACAAAAGAATTATTACGCTGTTACACTCTTAAGTGAGACACACTGCAGGTAAAGCGGTTTGGTTTGTGCCAAATTTTGTACCCAAATGAACGCACAATCAGGAAAATCTTAATTTGATTAAACCTAACTAAAAATAAAAGAATTAGACTTACAGGATTATTTATGCAATCAGCATTTTCGTCACAATTATACGTTGCTAAGTAACATTCGTCCTCATCGGTGCATTGAGGTCCACCATCTGGCTTTACAGAATAGCCCCCTTCACACCTACAGTGGAAGGAACCAAGAGTATTCACACATTCACCTGCTCCACAAATATTAGGATTCTGCTTGCATTCATCGATGTCTGAAACAGATTGTGACCTATTATAATTTGGTAAGGTAAATTATTTGGACGACATACCAAGGCAAGAAGTACCACCAGGTCCGGCTAGAAGTCCTTCAGTACAATGGCAAATATAGCTACCAATTGTGTTTGTGCATTTTCCACCGTTACATATCCTTGGATTTTCTTTACATTCGTCAATATCGGAGCACGATTTACCGTCAATATTTAGGGAATAGCCAGAACTGTAAGAGGATTGTTAGTATAACGTGAATAATCATAAAGTGCTTGATCATACCCACAAGAGCAAGAAAAACTTCCTGGGATATTTATACAAATATCATCGCAAGGCTCATATTCACATTCATCGATGTCTAAAACAGACACAAGTTAATAGGTTTTATTTAAACACAGAATATATAGTTCAGGAGACAGTGTGCAATTACCTGACATAATTGTATCAGCCGGATATGTTATTAATTCTGTTTCTTTTACAATTGGTGCAAGTATTTGTACAATGCGAAATAGAGTATATTTTTAGATGACACTAATGATGGATATTATTCCCTTATATTAGTTTTCCAAATAAGTTATGTTTAGAGGTGATTGAGTTTTTCAGATAATTTATCTTGATGAGTTTACCAATTTGTGTTGTTTCTAAGTACATTTGGTAACTGGAACAAAATGTGATACCCCGTGCACGCAGGCGTGAAGCGAAAATATATTTCTGCGCGCAGAGTTAGAAATTTGTCATTTTCTCAGTATCGCAGTATTCCAGTTATCGTCTCGCGAAATGAAATATCGAATTTTAGCTGTTCTTAAGTATGAAACAATGAATGCTGGGTGCTACTCAAGAAAATTCTGGGGCGGAGGATTTGGGGAATGACAACAAGCTCTGACACGTTCAGAATTAATATCACCTGCATGTTAAAACAACGAACAGAATGCCTTATCTGTCGTCAAAATATGTTCAATTCAACTCTGTTGTAAAAGATGTATTGGAAGAATGCATAGGCTCAACATTGCCTGAGGTAATAACTTCTTAAAAAATTTGAAATTTTCTGGGATAAAATTGATAAAAAAACCTAAGTGACAATTAGAGAGTATGAATTAGTTTACAATACACCGGGATCTAATAAAATAAAATTGTTTTATTTATGAAAACTTAGGTTAAAATGTTTCAACTTCGTGATGACTTTAAGAAAATTCAATAAGAAGCTCTATTGTTTCTAAAAAACCGCTATGGAAAAATTACTTTTAAAGTACCTGGACCAATGGAATCACGCACGGTGCACAGCATAGGGGATGTATTCACTGAAAGTTTAATTCTTTCACAAACCCTATAACCATATTATAGTAAACAGATACTTATAATTTGAGGGTCGTCGCGATATTAATTACTTCCACATCCACGTAGTGGATTGGAAGTATAGTAATCGCAAAAAAATTTTCAAAAATTTTTATTCGTGAAATAGGTTTAGAATGTCATGAATCGTCGAGATTTTAAATTTGAGCGAAAAAAAAATTTCTGTCTGTCTGTCGGTCTGTCTGTCGGTCTGTCTGTCGGTCTGTCTGTCTGTCTGTCTGTAACTTTTTTTGTCCGCACGCTTTCTCCGGAACGGTTTAAGATATTGACCTGAAATTTTGTACACGTATATATTATAACGAGATCTGGAACTGGATTGTTTTTTGAGGAAATCCGGTGAAGGGTTGGGGGTTAAATAGGGGTAAATAGGGGGAAATAAGTAAAGCAAGCTTGTAAGAGTACAGAAACTTGAAATTCAGTGTATGTACTAGAAGTTAAGGCCTCAGATTTTCTTATAATATTTTTTAACCCCCCACCACCCCTACCCCATTAAAGGGGTTGATAAAATAAAGTTGAGATATTCATTTGAAATTTGGTACACGTAAGTATTATAACGATGTCTAGAATTAGATTATATTTTGGGATGATTCCGTTGAAGGGTTGAGGGTTAATTTGGGGTAAATAGAGGAATATAAGTAAAACAAGTTGGTAAGAGTACAAAAACTTGAAATTCGGTGTATGTACTAGAAGCCAAAGTGTCAGATTTTTTAATAATATTTTTCAACCCCCACCACCCCTACTCCAATTTGAAAAGGGTTGATAAAATTGAGATATTTATTTGAAATTTTCTACACGTATGTATTATAATGACATCTGGAACTAGACTATATTTTGAGATAATTCCGTTGAAGGGTTGGGGGTTAAATAGGGGTAAATAGGGGAAAATAAATAAAGCAAACTGGTAAGACTACAGAAACTTGAAATTCGGTGTATGTACTAGAAGCCAAGGTCTCAGATTATTTATAATATTTTTCAACCCCCACCACCCTTACTTCATTATTAAAAGGGTTGATAAAATAAAATCGAGATATTCATTTGAAATTTGGTACATGTATGAATTATAATGACATCTGGAACTAGATTATACTTTGAGATGATTCCGTTGAAGGGTTGGGGGTTATTTAGGGGTCAATAGGGGGAAATAAGTAAAGCAAGCTGGTATGAGTACAGAAACTTGAAATTCGGTGTATGTACAAGAAGTTAAGGCCTCAGATTTTTTATAATATTTTTCAACCTCCCCACCACCCCTACCCCATTAATGGGGTTGACAAAATAAAGTTGAGATATTCATTTGAAATTTCGTACACGTATGTATGATAACGACGTCTGGAATTAGTTTATATTTTGAGATGATTCCGTTGAAGGGTTGGGGGTTAATTTGGGGTAAATAGAGGAATATAAGTAAAACGTTGGTAAGACTACAGAAACTTGAAATTCGGTGTATGTACTAGAAGCCACAGCGTCAGATTTTCTTCTAATATTTTTCAACCCAACCACCCCTACTCCAATATGAAAAGGGTTGATAAAATAAAATTGAGATATTCATTTGAAATTTGGTACACGTATGTATTATAACGACGTCTGAAACTAGATCATAATTTGAGATGATGCCGTTGAAGGGTTGGGGGTTAAATAGGGGCAAATAGGGGAAAATAAGTAAAGCAAGTTGGTAAGACTACAGAAATTTGGGATTCGGTGTATATACTAGAAACCAAGGCCTCAGATTTCTTTCTAATATTTTTCAAACTCTACCACCTCCGCTTCATTATTAATGGGATTGATAACATCAAATTGAGATATTCACTTGACAGTTAGTACACGTATGTATTGTAGTGACATCTGATTGAGATGACTCCATTGAGGTGGTAGGTTGTAAATAGTGGAAAATAAGTACGGTAAACTAGAAACTTCATTTTTAACGTATATGGTAGAAACCAACTCCTCAAACTTTTCTATGACATCTACCCCAAATATTATTAAAATTCTATGACCAATAATTTCCACATACTAGAGTGCAAATATAGTCAAGATGTTTCCTTTAAAGTGACTTGGACGAATAATCTGGATGTGGAAGTAGTGATTCCTTAGGCAGCGGTTTATATTTATTGTTCTGATTCACATTCGATATTGTGTTCAGTACCTTCTTTCACAGATGCTGCTAGAAATGGCATAATTAAAAAAAACAGTTAAGAGTCTCTTATCGTTAATAAAAAAAATTACTGAAGCGACTGCCAAAATTGTCAGGCACTTGTGGTATTTATCTGAGGAGTTCATAGAATATTTATTGATTCGCATTCTCCTCGTCGTCCAAAAAATTATTTGAATCCAATATTCGTTGACAGGTAAGATCTGATGGTTTCTTGACTTTGGAACTATATGACTTTGTATCAAAGCACACTATCCGTTTTTTAAAACTTTCAATATTCCTGTTGATTTTACGGAACATGATCTCAACTTATAATCAGAAACCGAACAATATATCTGGAAAAAGTAAATATCGATGGTGCAACTGAAAGAGGAGTAGCCTCAGTATAATATTACAACCGTCTTGTTACCAAAGAGAGAAACCGATATCCTAACTATAGGAAGAAAATAATTTCAAAAATTGTAAACTATTATAATACCGTTCTATAAAATACAAATACACGATAAATTAATGTGAAATTTAGTGTTGTATACTCTAGTTATTTTTAATTTGTCTGGATTCTAAAAATATAACAACTTATGACATTTTTTTGAAAATTATAATAGCTTTGGTCCACCCACAGATATTATTTAGTTCTAGCACAGTTTTATATACATATTTGAGCTTTTTATTGACACCAATTAACGTTTCTACTGCAAAATCAAAAACAAAAATTTCAGCTACACCTTACTGTGGATATATCTTTATCAACTACTTGCCACTTAGAGGATATAGAAATTCGATTGGGATACATCCTGGTTAGTGTAGATACATAAACAGACATTCCAAAGCTGCAAGCTGTACCACTGGACCTGACAAAGAAGCATCAAGCTGATTCCTTTGTTATAGATTAATTATCACTTAGTAATTACAAAACTGCGATCGACATATATGCCGGTTAGTACAGAAGCAGACATTTTGAATCTGCAAGGAGTCTACTTTTAAGTCATGATTAATGAATATCAAGCTGGTTCCTTTAAAATAATTAATTTCATATATAAATTAAGTTTGCAGTGCTATGAAAAATCTCATACACCTTTATTATCTGTCATGCCTAAGGTAAAAGACTGATCGTGTCTCTAGCTGATATAGAAATGCGACAAATAATTGCACGCTGGCTCCCATACTATTATTGTTACCTTCGCAATGGGATTTAAGGCCAGTTTGTTCGTATCCTTCGTTGCAGATGCATTGGTAGGTTCCCATCATATTTTCACAAACGCCATTAGAACATATGCCGCTGGACCGGGAACATTCATCGATGTCTTTACACGATTCCTTATCGGGCGAAAGTTCATGACCGATAGGACACTCGCATTTGTAAGAACCTTCCAAGTTAATGCACCTTCCCCCTCTGCATAAACCAGGTATCTCATCACACTCATTAATGTCTTAAAATGTTACGATGGTTACAATACTTGAAGCTTTGGGAGTTGAAATAACTTACCCATGCAGATTTGCATTGGTGCCATTGTTCTATATCCCTCTTTACATTCGCATATGAAATCGCCAGGTATATTTCTGCATACGCCATTTCCACATACGTTATCTGTTGTCAAGTTACATTCATCGATATCTAAAAAATAATCCTTATAGTAGTTTTTTGGAAAATAAACTTCTATTAAATTGTAAGAAATGTAAGACAGGGGTTAAAGAAATTAAAATTACTTGCCATAAAATAGCGCGATGTTTGTAGAAATTTGAGACGATATTTCACAATTATAAAATACTATGAACGCGCGGCTTAATGTAATATTAGAGCATTGCAAAACAAGATTGTAAAAAAATTTATAATTTTTAACAACCGTTCCAAGTCAGATACAAAAGAACTTTTCGACCATACTATAAAGTATATTGTAGTACATTTCCTAAATTTAAAACATTTTATTACCGTTTTAAAGACCTACAATAAACTCATAAACTCCATAGTCTGAGAAAATCCGGTACGAACGACGACATCGTCAAATTGCTTTTATTAGAAATGTAACAAACACGCGGGCGAGCACGCGGGTAATTAAACGAGGAGAATATTTAAATTACTCAGGGCGCGAACAAAACCATAAATGGGGTAACTGATTCCAAAAATTCCCCAAATTGTACACTAAGTAGGAACGACGAGATTTTTCCTTTTATTTTATGAATATGATAAGATGGAATCTAAACACAAAAAGGGTTTTTTCATCTCGTTGGAATAATTAGCTAGCTTAGATATAGAATAGCTTAAGTTGTTAAAAGAATGTTTTATATTGAGGGTAAGGCAATTCTGCCCATATTTACTATAGAGGACGCCTTGCCAGGAGAGCACTATTTCGGTACTTAATATGGCAGAGGACGCCAACTACCAGAAGGCGACTAAGTACTAGATAGGGGCGGGTTCGCATTTAATTGGTTAGAGTAATTCCAAAGTATCCCGCCCTATTTCATCAAGAAAACTGACGAGGATAATCCGTCAATTTAAGAAGAGACTTTTCGTTTGGCTCTCGAGTGTGTTAAACGTGTCATACTTTTTACGTAGTGGTAATCTTTTTTGGGTCACCGGGTTTATTTATTTATTTTGAGATTTCTTACTAAAAATTAACTTGTCATTAGAGTTCAAATTAAACTTCGCCTCCTTCGAATTGTTACTGATAATTGGCGTTTTCTTCACTAGTTTCTTGCGTACTGCCCTCAGGAATTATTAACTTCATGTTTTATTAATGGCTATTGGATTTTTTGGCCCTTCTGGCAATCAGTTTGTGTTTTATGAAAAGCGGTTTTCCCATTAACGAAGTAACTTTTCACAAGTACGAGACTACGGTCGAATTTGCATATTTTCTTATTTGTTTAACTTTAAGTTGCATTTTCTTTTGTTTTAAGTTAAGTGTTAATTATTGCTATATTGTTCCAAACCGATTATTTTCGTGTTCCTTTTGTGTAAAAATAGATTAAGTGTGGTTAAATCTTCGTGTTTTATTTATTTACTAATTTAGTGGAAACTAGAGTCATCGGAGTTAGATCACCGTAGTGAACCAGCAGGTGTGACAAAGAAAATTGGGATAAGTTTTGAACTATCCTTTTACATATCTCGGTGAAAGGTCCACGTATAGACGATATTGATGCATTGAGATATCTACGTGACCCCATATGCAGGGAGGCTGTGAGTATAACATTAGAGAAAGACCCGCTGGTAAATTAATGAGTACTCCTTGGTAGTCACACATAGTGTAAATGTCTCTAATGGGTCTCATCGGAAAGGGGTAAATTAATTTTCATGGTAACAATCAGTAAAAGTAATAACCCTCAGATTAATGTAACAGAGTAAATGGGGCTGTTACAGAATTATAGGTCAATAAAATTAGAATACGAAACAGTATAGGAGGTGCTTCAATGAAACAATTTTGTTTGAATTTTGATACCTCCTTTTTTATATCTCCGAAAACATGTCGACCAAAAAGAAAGTTAAATTATTTTTGAGAGAATAGGATAGAAGAGAAAAATCATATGATTTTTTCTCGGAGGATCAATAGTTTTCATGTAAAATGAAGTGAAAATGCGCTGTGAGTTTACTATTGCGCAGGGAGCTAAAAAATCATATATTTTATAGACGTAACTTCCTAGAAATTGTCAAATTTCTGTCCAAAATTAACCTAAAAACGAGAACAATCATCTTAAAGAAGGTGTATGTTTTCAGATATATTGATTTATATCTTTGCTACTGAAGAATGTATGTATTGTATATATGCATTTGAAAAAATACTTGGCGGAAAAAAGCACAATTTTACTTAAATAGTGTTTTATTTTCAAAAATTGATCTAAATGTAGAATCTTTGTCGTAGCCCCTTCAAATTAATCAATTAATCGCTGTTTGATGGAAAAACTTCCTACAGCTGAGACCTGTAAAAAGTGAAGCATTTGGGTTGATTTCCACCCCCCGCAATTCTAAGGGTGGTGTTTGAGAAATATATACATATATGAATTTTAGCTTTCCCCTTTTTTCTCTTTTGAAGAAAAACTGTATTTTCGTGAAAAATATCATGAGAGCAAAGTTGCAGAAACTTCCTACAAATTTTATCTCTACGTTTTTGTCCGAATTCCGCTAGAAGCAATTAGGCAATTACAGACCAATCACAACAAGTGGCTTTTACTCCGAATAAAACAAGCTATTTTTTTTCAAACGTTGATTAGCTATAAAAAAATAAAGATAAATAATCTCGAATTTCACGACCAAAAACGCATTGTGTTGATAATATGAAATTGTTTTATTTATGAAAACAGGTTAAAATGTTTCAATCTCGTGATGACTATAAGAAAATTCAACAAAAGAGCTGCTCTTGTTTCTAAAAAACCGCCGTGGAAAAATTATTTTTAATTACAGACCAGTCACAACAAGAAGTGGATTTTACTCCGAATAAAACATGCTATTTTCTTCAAACGTAGATTAGCTGTAAAAAAATAAAGATAAGTAATCTCGAATTTTACCACCAAAAACGCATTGTAATAATACCGCACATCCGGAATTTTAAACAAAATACGCGTTGCTATGGATATATTGCATTGTAGTACTTTTTTGCCGCTCATAGCGGCTAATGGCTACGTAGAGCCGTCTAAAATGTAAACTTTAATATAATGAAATGCATTAAGAAATGTTTTTCTGACGTTTGAAGAAGAAATATATATCTTATTGAAACATTCTTTATAGGATTTTGCAAACAGCAGAAAAATTAACTATCTATAAAAGAAAAACTTTGTGTAGAAATATTAATGAAATCTTTGCATTCTTTCGATAACCTGAATTCTGGTTATGCTAGCAAATTAAAATCCTAAAGTGAATTTGTCTAATTTCTTATTTGACAATTCTCATTCTAACACTAGCATCCACACAGTCCCCTACGGCCACGCAGATTAAACTAGTATCCACATAACCCCCTACGATTATGAAGATTCAGTTAAAAATGAGAACAAAGACCTAAAATGAATTTATTTATCTACCTTGTCTTAAACAAATTTTTCATTCCAATGGATTACATTTTCATGAAATCTATCATTCTGTTTCCTGGAAATGCTTAGCCTTTGAAACGTTTTTCGCCCTTATTCTGGAGCTCATCAGAAAGACATAAAGCCATTCATAAAGATGTTTCATGCAAAACCAAGACAATTTCTATGAATAAGTGTGAAATGATTATATTTGACATTGTCAATGTCAAATATAATCATTTCACACTTATTCATAGAAATTGTCTTGGTTTTGCATGAAACATCTTTATGAATGGCTTTATGTCTTTCTGATGAGCTCCAGAATAAGGGCGAAAAACGTTTCAAAGGCTAAGCATTTCCAGGAAACAGAATGATAGATTTCATGAAAATGTAATCCATTGGAATGAAAAATTTGTTTAAGACAAGGTAGATAAATAAATTCATTTTAGGTCTTTGTTCTCATTTTTAACTGAATCTTCATAATCGTAGGGGGTTATGTGGATACTAGTTTAATCTGCATGGCCGTAGGGGACTGTGTGGATGCTAGTGTTAGAATGAGAATTGTCAAATAAGAAATTAGACAAATTCACTTTAGGATTTTAATTTGCTAGCATAACCAGAATTCAGGTTATCGAAAGAATGCAAAGATTTCATTAATATTTCTACACAAAGTTTTTCTTTTATAGATAGTTAATTTTTCTGCTGTTTGCAAAATCCTATAAAGAATGTTTCAATACAATTATAAGCAAACAAATAATAATTCATTTTTAAACAAATATATATCTTGTTCCAAAAATCAAAACTTGATCAAAATTTAAACAAAGACAGTAAAGGACAAGATATGAATAGTATTTTATGATTTATAATTATTAGTTTGGCACGTATCACGCTATTATAGATGTCTGTCACAGACATATAGGTCACTTCTTCAGAATGGAAATCTGAATTGAAATAACAAGAGATTCCAAAAATCGGATCGGTCATTACAGAGATGTATATTGTCACGAAGGGTTTTGAGGAGATGTGTGTTAATGAGGGCGACTTTGAGAATTTACATGGTTTTATTTAAAAATACTTTGTTACGAAATAACAAACAATCAACAGAAACAACAATAATACACATAATTAAAATGGAACACATAACAAACTCAAACGATCTTACCAATATACACAGGGGGGAGGAAGAGGTGTCACTTTACACTACACAACTTAACTTGTGATCTCCAGGGTGAAGATCACTAAAACTGCCTGGGCCTGGGCCCCACATCCTTACGATGAGTGCCAAAAACTAGGACTGACTCGACACTAAAACGCCGGAACTCCAGGAATCCCGGTTTGTTTTGATTCTTCATTTTATATATTTAGCAATTGCTTTGTTTTGCAAAGCTTATACTATACATGTTTATATATATTTATGTTTTATTATTAAACAATTCTACTAACGACATTAACGCTATTTAATTGTTTTCTAATTCACAACTAGACTAGGGTCGAATATGTTTTATTTATACAAACATTTGCTACTTTCCCGGATTTGACTAATTAATCATATTTTCTGCGTGACAATATGCTTATTTGACATATAATTCAGCGGCCTTATCCCCGTCGTAATTTCACAGTTCTGTCTTAAAATATACATAGCAATGACTACAGATCAAATTTTGTAAACTCACCCAGGGCACGATTATTGAGCTGGGGAAAGGTTACAAAGTGGTAATACTTTTTTATGAAAATTTTCGAATACGTTAAAAATGTAATTCATGGACTACCAAGTTTTATATATGTATATACCTACCTACACATTTTATTTTGTTATCATCGTAATCATATCCTTTGTTACATCTACAACTGTAACCGCCAATGGTATTTTTGCATCTTCCATTTTGACACATTCCAGGAAACTCGGTACACTCATTTATGTCTTTCTTGTCCAAGAAACCAATACCTTTAGGACAGAGTTCAAGAAAAGAAGCGGTTCCTGGTCTGGGACAGGGCTCGCATCTGTCACCCCAGGCTTTTCCAATTTGCGTGCAACAACATAAGTTTCGGTGGAAAAGTCCATCCACTGGATTGACACATTTACCGTGTTTATAACGTGTGTAACATTGTTCCTGGCGAATGTCCAAGCACTTGGTTCCTAAAATAAACATTCTTCTAAGTAATTACTTACCTATTTTGTAACAACCAAGAATTTACTTACTAGTGTCGTCAAGTGTTAATCCTGGGGGACAAGTGCATGTGAAACTGCCATCGGTGTTAACACATGTTCCACCGCCTCTACAAATATCTGGATTCAAGTTACACTCATTAATATCTATGCAAGTTTTCCCGTCGCTTTTTGCATAGCCCTTGGGACAGTCGCATTCGTTTCTGTTGCATCTTTCGCAAGGTGATCCCCAAGCGACTCCTACTGAACAACAGCACTCTGATCTCCTACTAAGAAGGGGTAAGTTGTTTTCACAACGGCCTCGATTCAGTGTCGTCCAACACGTACCTTTCCGATTATCTAAAATATACATATATATTATAATTTGATTAAATGAAGTCAATAGGTAACCTTAATTTTAACTCTAATGTATAGGAAGTTCTCAAATATACATGGTGTAATTAGTTTCATGTCATTATAAAAGCTGGTGGTAGGGAACGACAAGACAAACAAAGAAACCTTATATAACATGGGGTCTAAAGCTTATAGTTTTGGAGAAAAAAAAAATAAACAAAAAAATCGCAAATTTTCAATAAAATCTTTTGAGAACTGCTGGAATATTCAGGTAGGTTTAGATCGTCGCGCATGTCTTGCCTATATGAAAACTATACTCTGACTCTCCCTTCTGCAATATTTTAGTTACTGTGGATGTTCGTTGTTTTTGTTATTTTTGAATTTCGGGTCACTGTGTATTTATAGTTAAGATTTATTTTATTGACTTTACCGTTCATGTCGTTAAATTCTTGATTACGTGCAGACACAACTTACGTGTTCGTTCTTTTTGTATTCCGTTTTAGATTTTGGACCAAGTTTTTCTTTTATTTTTCTTTATTGACAACGTTAGTTGATAGTTTATTGTTTAGTGTTGAACGGAGTATGTATGTCCTTAATTCGACGTACCGAACTGTGTATTAATGCAGATGCAGAGATTTCGAATAATTTACTAAGGTGGTAAGCTTTTAACCCAGGACACTCATTTATGTCACAAACGTTAATAAATCACATTTAAATATTCTAAATTATAAACATTAATCCAATATTTAGTTCCAAATTAAAAGACACACATGTAAAGAAATGCTCTGTTTAAACTTCTATGGCCATTATTTGCTTGCAGTTGTTCAGGAAAAGATAACGAATTATTAACCTTTTTATAATTGCCTCAGTTCGGTTGAGGCGGTCCATCAAAGGCGGTCGATGATCTAAGGCCTTTGCTTTGACAACGCGTGTGACGCCGAGGACTACACTTTTTTATGACAATTCAAAAGTTGTATAATTGGGAACTACAAGTCCATTGACCAAGAAAAGCAGTGGTTCTCAATTATTTTCTACATTAATATTAAAAAATACATATATATTTAAAATGTTGACCTAGGTTACTTTTTTCAAAGTGCCCCTTGAGGGAAGAGTCATAAAGGTTTTTCTGTTTGTCTAGTCGGTCCCCATTACCAGTTTTTTTAATGACATGAAACTGATTACACCCTGTATATACAGGGTACCCCAGCTCTATTTAGACAAGCACTATCTGAAAAACGCTGAGACATAGAAAGATATGTTAAATGGAAATTTTGTATAAGAAAATGCATTTAATCATGTTATTTTCAAATACACAAGGCGCCTTGAAAAAGTGGCAGGCTGCACAACTCTACTTTTTCAAATGGAACACCCTGTATATTTTTATATTTTAGGATTCTCCTTTTATTTCCGAACACATTTTATTTACCATGTCCTATACGTATTATTAACCATTGTTAAGATATTAGCAGTTAAATTTTTGGGATAACATTTTTTTATTAACGTAGGTAATCATAAGGAAAATACCAAAAAAAAACAGTAACTGGCATGAGTATTACAAAGGATGCTCAAATTGTCGCGCATGTTCTATTTGACACAATCCATACCTCTTTAAAAGTTCTCGTGTACAAGATTTCCTTATAGCTTCTGGGGATATTTCGCGGCAAGCATGAGTTGTTCTATTTTTGAAATCATTAAGATTATTCAGTTTCTCAGCGTCCACAACCTGCTTTAAATGGCCTCATCAGAAAAAATCGAGGGGCGACATATCAAGTGACAGTGCAGGCCACTTAAAAGGTCCTTGATTACCTATCCAGTTCCCTCCAAATCTCTCGCCGTAAATAGGTAACGTATCAACATATTCATTAGATGTATATTTCTCATTTAAAAATGAAAGAGTCTTAAAAACTACGTGGATGTGGAAGTAATTAACAACTGTCAGTGAAACTGCCACAGAATGACAGTCAATAATTTCTGCTCTTGTATGTAATTAAGGCCGGCCTTATAAGTTTAAGGAAATGTAACATGGCAGAAATAAGATTAAACCATTGATATATCGTAATGGTTTACGGTATATCAATGGTATAGCACATGGTTAATCAAATTTGTTCGGAAATAACAGGAGAATAGAAATATATAAAAATATGCAGGGTATTCCATTTGAAAAAGTAAAGTAGCATAACCCGTTACCTTTTAAGGTGCCTTGTACATTTTAAAATAAAATGATAAATTGCATATTTTTAAGCAGAATAACTTTTCCATTTATCATTTCTTTCTATGTCACCGTTTTCCAGATAATGCTTGCCTAAATAGAGCTTGGACAACCTGTGTATGAGGTTCATATCTCATTTAGAAATAACACAGTAGATACTGTTTAATAACAGTAAGGATATAAGGGTCTAAATATTATTTTTACTTATGTATTTTGTCTAATATATTGCAAAATCTAATTACAGTATTTAAGTTTAAAAAAATGTCTATTTGTAAAAAGCATATTATCTATTTATACGTGCTATCTGACTCTTACAATACAATTATTAAAAGATGTATTATTTTGTAGAAACTGTAAAATTATTATTAAGTAATTTAATTTCAGTTACTACTTACATAAACAAAAGTAACTTTAATAAGTAAAAGAATATATTAATCCCTGTAAATGGTAAGTGCAGGATATTAGTTACCAGTAGATCCCTAATACATATAAGAAGTTAGAGAGCCCTAGGCCTAATCCCTGTGGTACACCCAAGATAGTAACAAAATGCTTAAATTCAAAACTATTGTATTATGTAATGAATTGAACTCTCATAGAAAGATGTGAAAGTGACAATTACTACAGTCGTCTAGTACACCTGTGGTAAAAATTCTAGATCTGGATTTTCTTCTTTTAAACTATTTGTGACTCGTGACGCGTTAGTGAATTCCAACTCAATTAGAATCCCAGAAACATTTTTAGAAGAATGACACACTTCGCAACATTTTGAATTGGTCGGTTTCTACGTTCAAAGTAGTTTCAAGAGACATAAATCTGATTCTGCTTCTGTGTAAAATAAAAAGTTTTAGTTGTAACCGTTTTAACCATATTTTTTAGCAAAAACGCATTTTACAAATTTCTTGAAATATCATTGTCTCTGATGATCATGTGTACTTTGCATTTTACAGGTTTCTTGAAATATTGTTGTCTCTGATGATCATGAGTACATATATTTCAGTTTAGCTAAAGTGCGTTGTAATTTCCTAGGAATTAAAGAATACTACTTTCGAAAAACTTCAATTCCGCTACACAGCATAGAAAGAATGATCTACTTAGAGAGGTTATTTATATCTTCCGACCTATCCAGGCTACAAAGAAGAGAGAAATTTCAAAAGCACGATTTTCATGCTACATGTAGTGTAGGGTGCAACAAAACAGAAGAATTCGCGATTTTCTAAAATATTTTTCTTTAGTTGTAATTTGTTTATTTACATGATATCGAAATTAGCTCACCCTGAGACTAGTTTTACTTGCCTTTTGACGAGAAATGGTATTTTAAAAAATGCGAAAAGCACAATTTTGTGCAAAACATGGTAAAAAATTCATAGATTTCGCAATCCTTGCAATCATCGGGACATTGGAAATGATAACACCATCCATAAAATATAAAGTTTTTAACTCTTTCAATAGCGCGATCCACTACACCGCTGTATTTCCACCTTAAATGAAAACTGGTAACTTAATCCCCTGTGATATATGCAACCCATGTTACATTTGCGTATATCAGCCGTTGCATATACGCAGTCTCACTCGACCGCGACACCGCTGTATTTCCACCTTAAATGAAAACTGACAACTTGACCCCCTGTGATATATGCAATCCATATTACATTTGCGTATATCAACCGTTGCATATGATAGTCTCAGTCGATCGCGACACATTATTTTGAAATAAAGAGATATTATTATTATTGTCACTCAATTTGTACAACAGACAACCTATATCAGTTAGTTGCCATTCTAACACATCACTTATTTGCAAGCAGGCACCTATTTGTAGCAAGCTGTACACTTTTGTGTTCTACCGTCATCATTGCTGTACAACTTTTAGGTAATCTCCCGACACGGTACGTAATGTAATTGGCAAGCGCAGCAGCCTAATCGATAGTAGCGCGGCCTTTTCGGCAGCCGGGTACAAATTTTTACTTGAATAATATAAAGTCAGACCTTTTTTGTCTGTGACGCGAATGTTATGTGATAAATTTAAGTAAAGGCAGGTCAAATTTTAATTCGCTACTTAATGATTAATCAGTAAACATTAAATTCAATTGCAAAATAAACCATCTACCAAGAATACCTTCGAACAAAAATAATTTAGTGTCGTTGTAAGTGTTGGCCTGTTTATTAGCATTTTCTAGCCCGAGCAGTGTATATCTAGATGAGCGTATAAATATCGGATGCGCAGTGGATTCATAAAAATAAAAGCGATTACAACAAATCTCAAGAGTAAGTGAGCCTACTGGTCTTCTCTCTACTATGCCGCGACACCGCTGTCTCTTGACCTTGAACAAAAACTGGTAATTCTACCCCATATACGAAAACAAAAACATTTCCAATGTTAAAATTGTAATTTTCTAGAAGGGATTGATTATCTTGTAAAGTATCTTAATTATAGGAAACTAATTCGTCTCTACACTATTTACATGTGATCATCAGAGACAACGCTATTTCAAAAAGTCTAAAATGCACGATTCTCGACAAAAAATTGCAAAAAATGGAGATTTCCAGAAGGAAGTAAGTAGTTTGGAAACTATGGGAACTGGATTTTTTATGTTTTATACGGGACACCATGAGATTTTTCTCTCTTAGTGTTATTTTTAATGCAGGACGTAATGAAATCGGAGAATCCCCATTTTGGGATTTCTTGGACCTTTTTGGGATGTATTTTCCTTGAGGAATAGGAAATTAAAATTGTTTCATCCATGAACCACTTTTACCTGATCCTTAGCAGCAAAGGTAGTCCAAACGATTCAGATGAGAAAATGGCACAAATTTAATATTTTTAGAAGGGTATAGTTTGAAAATTATGAAAGTTCAGAAATAATTTATCTTTCGACTTATATAGGACAATCCATGATTTCGGGATTTCCAGAACCTTCTTCAAGAAAGTTCGTAGGATTGATTTTCTTGGATTTATTGGAAATTAAAATTAATGTCAGATCATTTTTACCTAAGGTGATCTGGAAAAATGGCACTAAAAAAAAAGTAAAGTACTATTTTGGCCAAAGAACGACAAGAAAATGAAATTCTTAGAATGGATATCTAGGACACTATGAGAAATGGAACATTCTGTTCATTTTATATAGAATATTATGAGATTTTTCTTTCTTAGAGCTCTAAGAGAGATTCTTAATGTAGGACGCAATGAAATCAATCCACGATTTTGAAATTTCTTGCTTTTAATTTCCTAGAATTATCTATATGTAATACCAGGTCCACACTAAAAGGACACAATGAAGCCAAAGCAGAAAGCGAATGTTTTCCTATGTACAAATACGAAGAACACATTACTGTTTTATTTTCATTTATTTAGGTTTTTGAAAATATTTTAATTTCTTACCATCGGTAAAGATCAAAAAGATTTTTGTTTTCTTTTTCATTTCAAGCAGTGACAATGCCTTGGTGTGGAAGTAGAAGTGAAAACAAAACAGTAAATTTCTACTCTGGCATACGTTTTTCAATTTTGTGTCGACACTGTGGACGTGACTTTGAATTATTTTCGTTTATTTGATGAGGACCCCGCATAATATTTCTTTTTATACCTTCCTAAATAACAATATATTTTTTTAGAATTACAAAAGTATACGTCCATCTAATTGATCTTACCTATACATATTCGACCCGTATTATCAAGTACAGATCCTGGATGACATTCACATTTGTAGGATCCATGAGTATTGATGCATTCTGCGTTGAAACAAGCTTCTGGGCCCAACTCTCTACATTCATCAATATCCTCGCAGACAGAATTGTGCAGATTTAGTTGAGTTCCTGTTGGGCATATACACTGAAAACTGCCTGGAGTATTTCGACACTGTCCTCCACTGCAAACCTGTACAATTGATCTAACAATTCATAATGGCAAAGTCTTTAAGAGTATTATTTAAAAAAATAGTAATTTATTAGAGGAACAGTAGATGGTAGATATTATATAAATATTACTGAAAAATAACTAGAACTGTGTCACTGTGAGGGCCCATTTTTCTGTAATGTTGCTATTTAACATAATTTATTATTACAATTTAAGAACCTAAATATAATGAGAGCCTTACCCAATTCCTTAAAGTAACTTTATTCATCTTTGAAAGTATAACTTTAAAAACAGAACAAGTTAATTTCATACTCCTCCCTCCCCCCCACCTCTTAACCGTGAGATTATTCGCTTTATATATTTAATAAAAGTACTGAAATATTAAAATTACTTTCTACTCTGCTGGACTATAATTTAGAAAAAGAAAATACTGTTTCTAAATCGTAAATCGTGCGTAAGAAGCTGAAGGGCACATCTAGAACTTTTACGTATTCACACTTTACCGTCAAAGCCGCTCCTGAAAATTCACTAATGTATTTAAACTCTGTTTTATTTGATTTTACGAAAATTATCTATTAGCGAAACAAATTTTAAAACATCGCCTTTGGTATTTAAACTTTAAAGTCAAAATCTTTGCACCTTCGTACTGCCCCGTATAAATGATTAAATTTTTGGACTTTTATCATTAGTTTGAGTTCATTATATAATAATGCCTAATTTCAAGATTGTATCATATGTGGAACTATGACATAAAACTATAGTTTATTATATATACAAGATGTTTAGTGTACACCTACAAATATTTGTCAGACTTATTGTTCATTTGTTGTATAAGAACAACAAGAAAAAAGCAAGTGTTAATTTGCTCTTCTATGTAGTTTCGTAATTTGGTCTGGGGATTTGCTATTTTTGATTATGGTTTCTTATCATACAAATAATATAAATTTACTTTGTGCAGTAAATTTTGATAAATTTTGATTGTTTAAGTATTTAACATTTTCCATTTCGATCATGTTCTTATGTATATTTAACATAAGAATAAGACAAGCATTTATACACAGCGTTTTTTTTATAGGATCTCTATAAATAAAAATTACTTATAAGAATATAATTTTCTTACATCGGGATTTAGAATTCCAAAGCTTATAAAGGAGAGCACCTGCAGTGATATATTGTTAAAAAACTATTATTTAGTGGACCAAATATGGAACCGCTCTATCGAATTTTGGGGTTAGGACCTAGAAAAAAAGGAAAATGAGAGATACAAGAAATCACATTTTGACTGGGGTATCGAAAAAAAGTGGTACCGAAACCAAGCGGTCTCGAAAAAATTTGGTTCCGAAAGAGATTCCAGATAACTAACGTATGGGTGAAATTTTTGATAACGATTGCTCAATGCTGAAATATTTCAATTGTCAATTTTCGGCGTGTACCTATACGCCTTAGAGAATGTCGTACGAAACGTTATGTGGAATGGTTGTTGCTAGAGTATTCAGCATGTAGGACCACCCACAGTGTTCTAAAGACCTGTGGTAATGCAGAGTTTTGCTGTTCTGCTCCCCCTTACAGCACCAAAATCTACATGGTGTAATAAAGTACAATATTAATATTCTAACTATTTACATGACATTCTAAAAGTGTGGCAGTAATTGTGACAAAAATATTTGCTTAGGTACTATTTACATGTCCTTCAATCAAATAAATTCGTCATTATTTAACCACTCAGAATGACTTTATCTCGGCTACGTTTAGGATAGATCATTGATAACACCAGCAAAATTATTCCATTTGTCATTCTGTGCTCTATACTTAGAATAAGTAAATGGTTTACTCTGTATTTCCGTCTTCTGGTCGTTGAACAAACGATATCCTATTAATGAAAATTTAATAAAAGTATATCCGTCAATACCAGAGTCAGTAATAATACTATTAACATACATAAACACAATATTTAACAAATTTTATAGAGAGCTTGAAGAAAATTTACCCGCTTCCCCTTTTTCTGGGAGGCCCTGTCAATGTTAATGAACCCAGGAAAAGCGCCCAAATAAAAACATTTAAAAAATTGAAAAAAATAAATTATCCAAAACGCACAAAAATGGATTTAGAATTTCTCCTAATGCGAAAGGCGTAACAAGGCCTCACTCAGAGGAAAGCCCAACAGAGATTTTTTTTTTTTAAGTATACCGTCAGGATGTAGCGTCGAGTTCAATTCACAAGCCAAAATTTAGATAAAAATCGTGGGTTATTTTTCGCAACAAAAACCAGTAAAGATATTCCACAGATCTGTTAGTGGAGAGAATGTTTTGAGATCGACTCACCACAGTGTACGTTGATCAGAATGGCTAATTTCCAAGTTTGGGGGAAAAATTTTCTAGATCCAAAATCGCTACTTGCGGTGCAGCAACATAAAAAAGTCCAACACAAATATTGCAAACATATTTAACTGGGAATCTAGAGTACCTCCTGGCACTTCCCTAGCTACATGCAGGTGTATGAGGTTACGACTCTTCTAGGCATATATCTGATACGTTGTTTTATATACAATTAGCCTTGAATATTTCATTTTCATACTCATTGCATTTCTACAATCAATAAACGAAAATATATTTTTAATTCGACTCTTTTTTTATCCACTTAATCTAAGATTAATGACCTGCATTTCTGTGGCGTAAATCTGATAGCTGAGTTCACGGGTTGACTTTGATTCCGTAACGTCTACAACATTATTCCGATTGCGCACAGAGATTATCAATGGTTAGTATAGTCTAAGAAGTGTTTTTTAAGTATAAATCTATAAGGCGATCTGAGCAGAAGTATACCACTAATAGCAATCACGGCAAGTAAAGTTTTCGATATTCGTCATTAGGGGTGTGAATATTTGCAAGAATGAGTCAGTCTGAGAGTGGAGGTATCCACAGCCCGTAGCGGGGGCAGGTATGCCGCCGATAGTTTTAAAATTTAGTCGCGTTCTGCAGGTGCGCAGTGTTGAGTTCATTCACATCAACACGACATCTATTAGGCCATGTGCAAAATAATTTATCTGGAAAGTAAATTTGTTGTTCTACAAAATTGTCTATGCAGTTTTAATGTTTCCATTTTTCTAAATATCAATCCTGAAAGCCTAAGAACTTAAATTCTCGATGGATTTCTGAAATTTCCTTGTGGTGCGCATAAGACAGCGATGATGCATTTTTAGGCATTACTAAGAATCATGCGCAAAATGGATTCATGAAAATTTCAACTTGTAGCAAATCAGTTACCTCCCAAATACCCAACATGAATGAACTATGTCAGCTTTTCGTTTAAATAAATAAATATCGGCCAATCATTACCATTTTAGTTAACATTCAAGTTTGGCCAAACCTTTTAAAAAAAGAATATTAGTTTTACTTTTCTTAATCCAACTTACAATTCTGACAAATATTTGTTAGTATATCCTAGACACTCATCTATTCAAAAATCTGAAAACATATTTCTACTTACCAACTCCTCAACCTCACATTCATTAATGTCTGTGCATATTTTGCCAGTCTCATCTACTTCAAATCCAGGATTACAAATACACCTGTAAGTGCCGATCATGTTTTCGCAAGCCCCATTTTGGCATATATTAGGATTTTGGGCGCACTCGTTAATATCATTACCATCAAAAGTGGAACCCGGACCATGCGGACATAGCAAATCAAAGTCAGTGGTACCAGGCATAGGGCATGGTTGGCAGCTGGTTCCCCAACCCATAGGTTTTCCGGAGATTATTGTGCAGCAGCAACAGCTGGATTTAGTAACGGCGGTTGTTGATGGATTGAAACAAAGACCATCGCGGTATTCTTGATAACAAAGATCACGGCGTGTATCCAGACAAGAACGACCGTCCGGACCAAGGCTGAAACCTGGGTGACATTCGCATCTAAAGCTGCCTGGTGTGTTGTAACAGGTACCGAATTGACACGGATTGTTGATGCATTCGTCTATGTCAATGCAGTGTCTTCCATCCGAGCCTAGACGGTAACCAGAATCGCATACGCAACGGAAAGAGCCTTCGATGTTGATACATTTTCCATGGTCGCACATACCTTTTGAAGAAATGGTGTTTATCAAATTATTAATACAGTAAAAACAGTATATGATATTGTCAGTTAAAGAACAAAAACGTATCTTCTCACAGACATGTTTTAAGGTACTTACTATTCAAGGAATCGATCAGTTTCAAGAAATTTTATATTGCTCTGAATGTTAAAAGGCCCAAAATAAGTTTTTGATAAATATTTCCAAAATGCAGTTTTCAGAAAAAACTTTTCGGGAATTAATAAAGTCTATAAAAGAATATTTACAATGTTGTTTTGTTGGTATACGATAAGAATTAGCCGAGCTACCATTTTTCAAGCTGTATTTCGATTGAGCGTTTTTTTCATTTTACGCAAGAAAGGTGGATTTTAAGTAAATCGTGGGTAATATAAAGTTGAAGGTTTATTTAGTTCTTGGTCAATTATTTATTGCTGGGGCATGGAACCTCACAAAGTTAAATCGATTTGAAGGTTTACTATAATCAAATATAATTGGAGTTACACAAAGAATTACTAAATTCACTTTAAGAACGATGTATTGGTTTTAGATAAGGAATTCATTTTCAGTTAGTCAAAAATAAAAAAAAATCGGCTTAGTGGTGCAGTGTCTACAGTTGAAACGAGCACTAAAAATTCTATATCGGAACAATTTAAAGCTTTTTTGCAAAGGGAAGTATTATTCTATCGAAAAAGATACGACTACTGATGAACTTGTAAATATTTTGATTGATTATAACATGAAAAAATCGAATATAATCCGGTCAAATTAGACCAAAAAATAGGAGTGAAGGTACAAAAATTCACACCCAACTGAAAGTTGGTAGGATTGTCCAAAACACTATTATAAATGAACTCAAAAAAGTCCTCATCGATCCGATACCCGATAAATTTACCCGGGGTCAAAGGTCACAAAAATGGGTTTTTCGCTATTTTCAGCAATACGGTAAGTTTTATAATAAAGTTAGTTCAGACAAAAATTGTAGATCAAATAATTATCTATAAAAAATGTCTCAACACTTTTTTCCCTAAGAGCCACCGTTTCTGAGATATGACGATTCAAAAAGTTGGAAGAGTTGTACTCGTCATAATATGCACAGGTTTCCACGCCACCTTTGAGGTAGTGGTTTCCCCGGTAGGCCTATTCCACGGGTC
Source organism: Stenurella melanura (assembly GCA_963583905.1). NCBI lineage: Eukaryota > Metazoa > Arthropoda > Insecta > Coleoptera > Cerambycidae > Stenurella > Stenurella melanura. Next base: position 61,948,565 of record OY757313.1, on the reverse strand, counting down.
TGTTGTGATTCTGTTTAATTTGAAACTATTGAATAATAAAAGATATTAGCAAGGGTTGAAAATGATAAAAGAAGAAGCAAATAGGAAAATTTATTCGTTGCTATCAAACGAATCCTCTACTGTTGCTGATTCAACATTGGAGCATGACCGACCTTGACAATTTGTACATGCTAGAGAACAAAACAGTCCAACTTTTTTGCAACCACATTTAGCACTACATCCCTTTTTACAGTTGCAAAAAATTGTCTTTAGCAGTTTTTCTGGCGCAGGTGGGAGTAGTCTAAGTCTGAACTGGTTCTAATGTATTGTCGAGCAACTTCCAACCCCAGTCTTTTGGGTCTAGCTGATAACTAAGCCACACTTGAACTTGGTAATATACCCGAAAAAGATGTTGATGAGCAGCCACTGATGTTGGAGGAAGACAAGCTAATTGCACTTGTTTTTTATTTCGAGTATTTTTAACGAAACATGCATATCGAAACTTATCTAAGCAGGTAGTTTCTTTAGGAGCTCCGTACATAGAAAGAAGAAAGCGAATTCCGTTGGTGATAACTTCTTGTGGAGTTGAATTACTCTTTTTAAAAACTTCAGCACATTGAACTAAATCTTGTTTTTTAAACATTTAAAAACTGTTGTTTTACCCCTTCTGAAAAATGCAGATGTCGTATCACAGCCAGTGATTGCGTGTAAAAATAGTACATGATTTCGACACTTTGCAAAAGTAGATGTATATACGTGGCGTACTTATACAAATTATGACGATTACAACTCTTCCAACTTTTTGAATCGTCATATCTCAGAAACGGTGGCTCTTAGGAAAAAGTATTGAGACATTTTTTATAGATAATTATCTGATCTACAATTTTCGTCTGAGCTAATTTTATGATAAAACTTAACGTTTTGCTGAAAATCGAGAAGAAAACATTTTTGTGACCTTTGACCCCGCGTAATTTTTTTTTTTCCAGGTATCGGATCGATGTGGACTTTTTTCAGTTCATTTATAATGGTGTTTTGAACAATCCTACCAACTTTTAGCTGGGTGTGAATTTTTGTACCTTCCGGTGTCTAAATATACCGGACTAATAGAGAAGCTGTCGTTTAACCGATGTTGAATGTAACAGCAAACATTTTCGAGAAACATATTTCTAAAAATATAATAGGAGTTTCAACCCATTTATTAATTTAGAATTTACAAACGCGAGGAATGCGAAAAGTGCCAATAGAGAGAGGCTTCAAGCTATTCCATAAAAACGAAAACAAAGCTCAGTTACCATTGAAAAGGAACATTTAAATGAAATGATATAGGTTTGGGATGAAAAAACGCCTAGAAGATCACAGAGAAAATTTTACCATGTGGCGGAATTTGAACTTGCGTGGAGAGGAGAGGTTGTTGAATGTAAAATCGATCACTTTATATTTGGAAAAGAACTGACAGAAGCATAACTAATAGATACAATCCTATTTTTTCAGACAAGGCAGGGAGGTGAAAACGAGCTTAGCGATGGTAAGTGGCTTACACCTAACTTAGAAAACCTTCCATCTGTCCGGTACGTTTATTCAAAAATTTAATAAGTAAACGGTCATTTAATTAAAACAGACAAATTATTTTTGATAGCCAATTGTACCTGGAACCAAGATAACTCAAGTGGATGGTACAAAAATATGCCCGTGATGGAGAATAGTCTTGGAAAATGGACCGAAGAAGCAACCATTCTAACAGGAGCAGTACAGTTTCAAATCTTGCTAAATCTTGTATTTAGTGTGAACATTTAATCAAAATAACTGGTCATGCAAATACCAAATCAATAAACCCGTATCTTCAGCTAATCCATCATTCAACGTTAATTTCGAATTTAAGAACTCTTACAAGCGAAATTACAAGTAATTCGGTTAATAACTTAAAATTACAGTGTAAAAAAGTTACAATGAATATGTTTGATGATAAAGAACATACAAAAAGTTTATATTTTTTTATTATAGATTGTTATTTTTAAACTTTAAATAAACAGTTTTGTTGTTCCAATAATTATTTCAGATAGTATTATTTAATCATATATTAATCTTCTGTAATACACGCGAGGTCGATTTTCTACTGGAGTAAATTTTTTTGAGGGACTCAAAGCTGTTTCCCATTTAGAAGATTTTGCTCGAATTAAGGAACATAGAAAATGTTGCTCCACTCTGTATTGCGACTTTGCCATGCCCTTAACTATCGAATTATTTTCATGGGAAAACAGATTTACTTAATAAAAAATACCCGGTAAAAAATCAACCTCTTGTGTATTAATACCCGAAAAATAGTACAGTTGGTAGGTATTTGTAAAACCTCTAAATTTTTGCTTAAAGATAGAACAGGTTCTGTTTCGTGCAGTATCTTCTTCCTAAATCAATATGACTAATTTGGTGGTAACAAGGATATGGATATTTTTGTGAAACCCTAGGTTTTTGAGGAAGTCGCGAAAAACACGCGTGAATAGAGTTATTGGAAAGGACCGAAAGAGGAAGTTTTGAAATTAATTTATCTCAACTAATTCTTATCAAAACAATTCGCGCTTAATCTAGAATGAAATATAATTTCATAAACTTTAAGTTTGCTGTCTCAATATTTTGCGCTTAAGTTGTCGGTTTTTAAAATATTTACATAAAATGGTTCTCTTAGTTTTTCAGAAATAATTTAAAGATGATGTCCCAAATTCTGTTGCTGGAACTATTTGTATGTTGAATAACACCATAATGAAATGTTATCCTGGCGCTATTTCCGTTCTTCATGAAAGGGCGAATTTTACTTTATGCATACAAACATTGTACATAATTTGTTCTTTAGTATCATTAATTTTTCCCTATGGTGTCTACATTAAAACAAAAATATGTTTACCTATATACTGTTTTTACCTGTTGCTGAACATTCATCCAAATCGCTACAGAAAGTTCTATCACTGGACTCGACAAATCCTGGCAGGCAAGCACATCCATATGAACCAGGCGTATTTTCACATCTTCCGTTTAGACAAATTCGAGGATTTTCATAACATTCGTCAATATCTGAAATCAAAATGGTAAACAGGCAGTGCATAAAATTGTACAAAATATATAACGAGTCCGGACATGGGCTGTTTTTTGCCCTTCGCTAGGTGCATTATATTTTTATAGTTTCTTGAGGCTTTATCATATAATAAAGCGATAAACTTATTGGTGATTTCATTCTATTATCTAATTAATAAATCACGAATCACAGATTACCTGAAATAAAATATTGCAATATTTTTCATTCTGCTTGAATTTTTCATAGCAAATGACATTGATAACTAGTATATAATATATAATATAAAAACGATGTATTAATCAACATATAATAATTTGAAATAAATATTGGGTTCTAATTGTTCTTTATTCTGTGACACTAATCCAGTAAATCTTGCGCAAAAGAGGTCACCTGTGCATACTGGGCAGGCAGCTCTTTTCTTTGCGGATTCGTAAGCGTCGGTGGTGAGTCTAAAACTCAGTTTCCGGGGTAACTCCCCTCATTTTGCCGCTATTTTGAAAATGAGTGTATCAGTTCCTCTTCATCTCCGTAACCGAGTATCAAAAAAATTGTAGTGGACAATTTTGTAGACAATAATATTCTCAATAAATTTTTTCCACTTTTTCGCGTAGCAATAATAATGCAAAAGTGATAAGCCTCAGAGCATGTTTTCGAGGAAATAGAAACGATAAGAAATTAAATTCTTTACAAGAAATATTCAGTGGCATTTTTTTATATCTCACTTAAAAAGTAAATCCAAGCTTTGGAATGTTATATTTTTTTTTTTTTTTCGTGCTTATGAGGAGCAAGAAACGGCCTTTCTCTGCACTCGTCCTTTGTATGTATAATGAATTTAGGGTATGTTCTTAGTAGAGATGTACTATATAATGCATGTATAAGATGATTAATAGTAATTAAATTAAAAAGATTGGTTTTGCGAGCATGTGATGAAGAAATATATTTACTCGTTTAGATCTTGCCGATTCTTCAATTGTTAGAGTAGCCTTATTGTCGATTTAGATTTTTTTCACCCCGAACTTCTCGAAATATATCCGGATGTCCATAATTGTAAGCATCGGAGTATCAGGACGATTATTTTATTAATTTAATCTGATATTAAGTTGCAACATTGGGAAGTGCACCGTAAAACATATAATATATAATGATACTAAGATGTCCATAGACAAGCCCAAACACTAAATAGCATTCGTCATTGCACGTCTTTTGGATAACTTCGTGTTGTGTTTCTAATATTTCCCAAATTTCATCTAAACTAGATAATAAATGTTTGACTTACCTATGCATGCAAATCCAGTAGCCGACAACTTAAAGCCCGGCTTACACTGACATTTGAAGCTGCCATCCATGTTGATGCAAATTCCATTCGTACACATTCCTATTTCGGCGCATTCGTCGTGATCTGTGCACATAGTGCCATCCGGTGAAACATCAAATCCAGGAGGACATAGACAGTTAAAACTACCAGGAGAGTTTGTGCAACGTCCATTTAAGCACTTTCCCTCTCTGCATTCGTCGATATCTGCAATTACAAGTTTAATTGAGGAATGAAATCGTTTAAATTTAACGTAGTAATTTTCATGGTTCAGATCCTAGAGAAAAAATAATGACAAACGTTCGGATAAAATAATCTTTATGTGAAATTTTGCATAGAATTAGATTTTTGATAACGGAAAAGGTTCTTAAGGTTGTCATGGTGGCAATACAAAAGAAAATAGCGTGAAACTTTCAAAAATTGTTGTTTCAATAATCGTCTATGTTGTGAGATAATCGCCAGTGGCAAGGCAAACGCGGCCTTCACTCGCATATCAATAAACTGACTTTTTGAACATGAAAAAAACGCGACGCCAAAGAAGTTAGAACTTGTGAACATGTGTTCGTTGTAGCTTTTTATAACGAATCATTTTAGGCGCATGAAGGAGGACTGCAAAAAAAGATAACGGGTTTTCTCAAAGAAAGTTCCCAAAAAATTTCATGATAAGAAGTACACATAACGAACATATTTTCACAACTATTAAGTTGTTATGCCTCGCATAGTCCGTTTATCGGCAACTGTGGGTCCATTTTTCGAGCTCCCCGCAGAGCTGCTTCGTGCGCATTTTTATATTTCGGTTACTTTTGTTATCAGATGAAGCTATTTCTGCAAAAATTCACACGATAGGTCTCGCGTTTTTTTTTTTTTTCGGGCCTTTCCAACGCCCACTGACAGCCTATGGCTCGTCGCTCGCATAAATGGGCCTAAAATTAATATTCCCACTGTTTTCCGTATTCTCTTCAAACGGTAGCTTCACGACTAGTGTTTGATTGTAATTATGGTCTAAGAGCCAGTGACATTTTTTAGTGATAATTTAGTTAACCTATTTTTTGAGAGAATGTTGAGGGGGGTATAACTAAGTGTCATCCGTGAGGATTATACCCCCCTCTACATTCTCTCAGAAAATAGGCCTTAACTAAATCATCACTGAAGAATGTCACTGGCTCTCCTTCTATTATATATACTTTATAAATTATAATAGAAAATGGAGTATGTGCTGCCATCGAACCGTGAAGTTGTGAACTGTTCCGATCTATGTAAAGGTCTCTCTCTACCTTTCAAATGCTAACGAATTCGCTCAATTTTAAATTATCATGTTTCTTTCTCTTTTAGGATATAAAAATCTTAGTTATTTAACCACTTAATTATAGGAACCGATTGTTTTATGATAAATATATATGATGCACCGAATAAACTTAATATTACACAAATAATAGGAGATAACATAACGCTTTAAGTTGATATTTCAATTATGATCTTGACAAAGCAGTATTTCTCTTGAACAATTTAATTTCAGTCATGCATTACATCTAATATAAACATTGAAATACGCTTCACACGTTAAATATATCAAATTAAAGACGGAATAATGTATACCCGGCTTATCTTTAAAAACCGCCATAATTTAATTAAATTGACAAAACATTTCTTTTAGGTAAAAAATGTACAAATATAGCTTTCGGTTAAATACTGTAGGTGTGTAACAGATATTTTAAACTTAAACATGATTTGCATAACCACCAAATAATTACATAAAATTCCATTTTCAAGGTCATTGCCGATTCGATTTTATTTTCAAAAAAAGTATTGTAAAAATAATTCAAACCTTTAACCGATAAGATTAAAAAATGTATACTGGGTGCTATTTAAAATAAGGAAGTAAGTAGTACTTCCGGTTAAAGCGAAAGTGTTTTATTGAGTGTGGTTAAGTCTAAAAACGTATTTTTTATTAAACATCCTATACCCTAATTTCAAATTATTATCTTGAAAAAAGGGAAAAATAGGGGTGGACCTGAATTGGTGTCGTGGGCACCTGGTATACTTACATATCTAACGTGTGAAGTTTATTCCAATGTCTATGTTACAATAGTACATTAAATTGGTCAAATCTGCAAGTGAAATACTGCCCTTCAAGACCATAATTGAAACTTTAAACTTTAACTTTACTCGTTTGTAAGCTTCCATTATTTATATAATATAAATTCTATTAGGTGCATCATGTATATTTCTTTATCATATAATAAACGGCTCCTGTAATTGAGTGGCTAAATTAATTAACATTGTTTAATCCTAAAAGCGAAAAATGCATGGTAATTTGAAACTGGGCACATTAATTTGTGTCCGAAAAGTAGAAATCTTTATTGAATACGCAACAGTTCACGACTCTCTGGTTAGATGGCACCACATACCATACTATCCATTGTAATACAATTATTATAATCACATAACAGGCCAACCATTATATAGTTGTCTCCATATATTTAGTGCACATAAAAAGCATCAAAGCTTTGCCGCTTATGTATAGATGGTAGAGCGGGGCATGTTCAAGTTTGGTAGAAAATGTTAAATCGTAAATATAATGTATTACTTAATACATAGAACAACATTGTTCTCATGAATAGTATGTTCATGTTTTAGAACGATTTTTTACGAATAACTCGAGAACCTTATGTTTTATCAAAAAAATCATCAGGAGCCAAAATTAAGCTTATAAGACATCAAATCGATCAGTTTTGTTTATTTCTGTAGGTGCAATACGATGCGGTTATTGCTCATTGAATGTTGCTGTTCTTTCCTTCATTTGTGTAGCTGGCTGATAGATGCCATCCAAGACCGAAAACTGAATTCGAAACCTTTCAACTTTAAATAACGGAAAACTGACGAATTTTGGGACGAAAACTTAACAGAATTTTTTGAAAGTACTTGAAAAGACCTTCAAACTAAGCTATAGTAAAAGTAGTCAGCTAAAAACTGACGGAGTTATGATGAAAATAAAATGGTTTTTCTCGTTTTTTTGGAGGAAAAATTAGCAATGAGACCAATACTGGCTTCACCGCAGGAATTAAAATTAAACGTAATCTATTTACAATTTACTTCATTTAGGTCCTAACGATATGTTCTAGAAGTTTGTACGATATAGAATGTCTGAATTTGAAAGAAGGTTGATTTAGTTTTGAAACGATTTTTGAAATATTTGAATAAATTTTCTTTGTTTCAGAATAACTCAAAAACTAAAGAAGATACGTAAAAAATATAATAGTACAATAATTTAAGGTATTTTTTGCAAAAAAAATGTTTTGTTTTCTGTTATCTCACTAGGTTGAAAATTAATTGAGATATCACCGTTTTAATTTCGCATTTGAGTGCGAGGAACACCAACTCCAAGCCCTTTAAACTCAAAAACGAAGGGTTCAAGGAAATTCAACTTTACTAGCCTTGTAGCTCTTGAAATTTCCTGTAAAACAGTTTTTGGAACGATTATATATCTTAAAAATTAAGGAAATGGCTTTAGCCATTGGTTTCATTGCTGACTTTTCCTCCGAAAAAAAAAAAAAAAAAAAAAAAAAAAAACGAGACAACCATTTTATTTTCGTCATAACTCCGTAAGTCTTTATTCTAGCTACTTTTACTAAAGCTTATTTTAAAGGTCTTTTCAAGAACCTTAAGAAAGGTCTGACAAGATTTCCTAAAACAATTCGTAATTTTTCCGTTATTTAAAGTTGAAATGTTCGAATTCAGTTTTTGGCGAACCAACCGGCCATAACTCGGTTCGTATTGCATCTACTGAAATTTAAAAAAGCAACTCGATTTGCTGTTTTATATGCTTCATTTTTGCTCCTAATTAATTTTTTAATGAAACGCAAGATTTTCGATTTATTCGTGGAAAATCTCTCTAAAATGTGCATTTTTAGACGAATAATCAATATTTTCAATCGCAAATAATTCGAAAGATATTAATTTATTGAAAAAACTTCATAGTACATGATTTGCTTGGAAGTCATCCCTCTATCGATTTCCATGGTTATTTTCAGTTTACAAGTTTCCAACCCTGAGAGGAGGTGGCATCAATCCCCAGGATAAAAGCGCTCCTTCGGACCATGTAAACATTGCAATACAATCAATTATGAATCGAATGCCATTTATTTCATAAAAATGGATCTTTCCTAACCGGAGTCCGAAGTAAAATGCTTCAACGACTGCACAACTAAGCAAAATATTTATGACCAAAAATAAGAAATATTTCACTATCGGATGTCTCTTTCTAGGAAATGGCCACCTTAAGATCTTCTTTTGACATATTACGCAAATCACCCCTAATATAAGTAGAACGTTATAAATACCCAGGTAACAGATAATCAGAGCCGTACTTTGAATTTATCAGTAACTGTTAGTAATCAGTTAAATAAAAGCTTGTAATGTAATAAAATAGCACTAGCCTTCACACACATGTGATTTTCCTAATCGATATCCTGAATCACAACTGCAATTGTATCCTTTCTCAGTGTCGATACATTTTCCTTGTCCGCAGATATCTGGCCGCAATTCACATTCGTTCACGCTTGTAATGTGCCCTACTTGACCGCCATCGATCATGTGACCAGGAATATGCACGGTAACTCCACCAGTGGCAGCAGTTGGATGAGGTCGTACTTGACAAAGTTGACGATGATCATCTGAAATATGAATTACCGTGTTTCATTTTGGAATTGACATTATTATTCCACTTACCTTCTCCATATGCTGGACACCGAATGCACTCGTCACCATCAAACATGGCCCATCCTTGGCCCATGTTAAGACCACAGCAGCAGTCCTTTTTTGATAATCGCATGTGCAAGCTGTTTCTGCAATATCCTTGCGGGGAGCGGTGTGTATAACACAATCCTTGTCGTCCATCTGTAGAAAACAAAATTTTATTATTTTTATTTGATTATTAATCAGGCGGAAGTTCTCATTTCAACCCGTACATGTATAATATTTATTCAATCATTACTAGCTTAAGAGATGTCTATGAAATTTTTTGAAAACTAGAGTATGGCTCCGTAGTGGTCCCACATCAAGCTATGTCTAATCTAAGGTGGGCAAAGATCGAAACTAGTTCGATCTATTGGAGAATTCGATAAATTTAATGAAAATCGGTTGTTAGATATCTTCGAAAAAGCTGATACTGAATTTGATGTAAAATGTTATAAAACTCCAAATGGTGAGTAATTTTGTAAAAACTACATAAGGAGCCGCTAATAAGGGTGAAAAAAAATCTTGTTTAGAAAAATGAATAAGTATTGAAATTTCACCTACATTCAGCTGATTAAATCTCATTGCATAATAATGCTGATATAAAGGTCGGTGTAAAAATGAACAAATAACGAAATCTAATGTATTTTCAACAGACTAAAATATCTACAGAGTGTTCCTTAATGACGTGCTATTATTTCAGGGTCTGATTCCTTAGGTCATTTTATGAAGAAAAGTTCATATGTACAAATGTCAGCAACGTCTTAAATTTTTTGCTACACGGTGTTAAATTTTCTTTTATTTAATCGATATTTTTTAATATCTCAGAAATTACTTTGGATATTATTTTCAATTTTGGTTTGTGTTATAGGATATAAAACAACATATTTAAGTTAGAAAAGTTATTTTACTCCTCTCCCAGTGGCGTCCTTATCAACATGCCTTCTGATATTTTCTACCAAAAAAGTGGTACGCCATTGACATTTTTCCATGTTGACATTTTTCTGATTAGCCTGATCAATTCTACATGAAAACAGTGTCTTACGTTTTTCTTGTGAGATGCTCAGTTCTTGATTGTAACAATTAAATTCAAATTATTGAAATTCAATTAGTTTCAATTTAAATTATTCAATTAATTTCAACTGTGCGTCTGACGAGAAAAACGTCAGAAACCATTTTCATGTAGGATTGACCAGACTAATCAGAAAAAATATCCACATGGAAAAATGTCAGTGGCGTACTACTTTTTTAGTATAAAATGTCTGATGGTATGTTTGCAGGGACTCTGGTAAAGCTAAAAGATAACTTTCCAACGAGAATATGTGTTGAAACATATTCTTTATAGGATTTTGCAAACAGCAGAAAAAGTAACTATCTATAACTAAAAGAAAAGCTATGTGTAAAAATATCAATGAAATCTTTGCATTCTTTCGATAACCTAAATTCTGGTTATGCTAGCAAATTAAAATCCTAAATTGAATCTGTCTAATTTCTTATTTGACAATTCTCATTCTAACACTAGCATCTACACAGTCCCCTACGGCCATGCAGATTAAACTTGTATCTACATAACCCCCTATATGATTATGAAGATTCAGTTAAAAATGAGAACAAAGGCCTGAAATGAATTTATTTATCTACCTTGTCTTAAAACAATTTTCATTCTAATGTATTACATTTTCATGAAATCTATAATTCTGTTTCTTGGAAATGCTTGGCCTTTGAAACGTTTTTCGCCCTTATTCTGGAGCTCATTAGAAAGACATAAAGCCACTCATAAAGATGTTTCATGCAAAACTACGACAATTCCTATGAATAAGTGTGAAATAATTACATTTGACATTGACTGTTAAAAACAACCTCACCTATCTATTAACTAACTAGTATTGGAGCCTATGTATTCTATGCATGTTTAAAAATGAATTATTATTTGTTTGCTTATAATTGTATTGAAACATATTCTTTATAGGATTTTGCAAACAGCAGAAAAAATAGCTATCTATAACTATGTGTAAAAATATTAATGAACTTTTTGCATTCTTTCGATAATATAAATTCTGGTTATGCTAGCTAAGTAAAATCCTGAAATGAATCTGTCTAATTTCTTATTTGACAATTCTCATTCTATCACTAGCATCCACACAGTCCCCTACGACCATGCAGATTAAACTAGTATCTACATAACCCCCTACGATCATGAAGATTCAACTAAAAGTGAGAACAAAGGTCTAAAATAAATTTATTTATCTACCTATCTACCTATTAACACAAACCAAAATTGTAAATTATATCAAAAGTATTTTCTGAGATAAGAAAAAATAACGATTAAAGATAATTCAAGCCGTTGCGGACATATTATGTTCATATAAACATTTCTTCATAAAATGACCTAAGAAATCACACCCTGAAATGTGAGCACGTCATTAAGGAACACCCTGTATATTATGTAATAGGGTTTAATTTACCGAATTACGGTTAGGACTTTATTTTATAATCTCTGGTAATCGTTCTTTAGAGGCGGTTTAATTTTTTGTCAAAAATATTCTTAAGTACAATTTCATCCTCTACAGTTTAGTTCTCCTACTATTTTGCCGTATTATGCTTATTTATGAAAATATTTGCAAAAAATACAGTTTCTTGTTATTACCACCACTTCTTAAATTTACAACAGGGGTACTCATAAATTTTTTCTAAGTGAATTCCACGGTGAAATTTTCCAATTAAATGTAGCTTGTTAGCCATTTGCGCTTGCTAAACTTATAGTGCAGGAGCCAGCAGCTTGGCAGACAAAAAGCGGCTTGGCAGACAAAACAAGTGATTTCTTTATTAGTGGAAACTTCACTAGATGAATTTTGAAAGTAGACATATTTTTCATGATTGGTGGAAGTATTTGTATAAAGCTGATATTTTTTTATCACTTGTTTACCACACAGTAAGTACAAAAATACGATTGGCATACATATCGGTTGGTGGGTTTCCAGATGCTGAACAGTTAACCTGCGAGATGATTCACTGTACACGACATATTTGTAATAAGCTTTTTTTTAGCGATTAATTACCACTTGGTGATTACGAAAATATGACTGACATATATGTCGGTCGTGTCTTCCAGAGGCAGAAACTGTTAACCTGCAAGATATTACACTGAGCATGACAAAGTAATTTTATGCCATCTGCTTAAAAATATATGCCACAGTTGTATTAGCAATGTAATTGCATTGGCAGACAAAAATAGTGGCGCCTAATCGATGGCAGAAAAAAAACTTTTTTTAAAGACTATCATATCTGCTTTAGGTTCACCATTTGAGGTCTCCAGGTAATAAACGTTGTGTTTTATTTTATAAAATTTCAGTTCATTCTAAGGTAAAAGGTATCTTACACATTTGCTGCTAAAATGATTTCTAAATATATTAGCAATTATTGCAATTAAAAATATATTTGATATTTTCAGATTTTTTCTTTTTCATTTTCTCATTCAAAATATTTCTGTTTGTATAATTCAAGTACGAATTACATCGTGCTTGCGTTTATAATGTGAATAGTCATAGTTATAAAAGTTATTTTTCAATAAATTAATTAGAAAAAAAACCAATAGAAGTTTTCACAAACCTATTTCTAAATAGATATCTAGGTTACGATTAGCGTTTTACACAGTTCTTATATCCTGCATTATCTCATGTTCAAGACAGGTAACCTGCATCAACGGAATCGGGACAAAATTGTACTTTGCTTAGTCTATGTTTTGTTGAGATTTTCTTCCGGGTTTTCGGTTATCAGCGTACCAATGAGGGATACTTCTCTCACATTGGATGCTTACAATAGTGAAATTATAGCAGTGACAAGAATCTATTTCGTGAAATGTCAGAAATTCTTTTGTTCACTTCTGTCGGCTCGAATTTTCAATTTCACTCATGCAATTCACTATGCCGTGAAAATAACAATTTCTATCCTTCGATAACGATATTAGAAAGCCTTCCCGCTAACGTATTTATTTAGTTATGAACTTTAAAATATTTCATCTTTTGTCTTCTTCGACAGAGGTCCAAAGCGGATTTCTCGGTTCGATTCCTGTACAGGTGTATTTTTTGTACTTTATTTTAAACTTTTTGGCTGATATTGCTTATTCTAAAATTAACTCGTATTTATTTCTACGCGACTAACGTTTAAAACTCTAAAAAAATATAAACATTTCATTCACCTCGACTATGTCTCGGAGGAGAGGGTAGCACGAATCTACCCACTTACCCGGACGCAATGTTTAATAAGAAATGTCTCGATGGATATTTGACAAAAACATCTGCCTTTTTCTCTCTTATATTCACAGCATCGTAATAAATAAGTTAAAAAAATCAGCTTGGTGGTTTAAAGATTAGCTTGTTGCAAATAATGCAAACTTATTGAATTTATTCACGATGTCAGATGCCTATATCACGATTAAGTACTGTTAATAACGTATGTCGACATTATTTTTGTATTTTTTGAATATAAATCAATATTAACAAAAAAATCAGCTTGTTACAAATTTTTCTTGCCCAGTGCGATATCTTGCAGGTTCACTGGAAAGGCATCAATAAATATATGCCAATCTTATTGCCGTCATAAAAAATAAATTAGCTTGTTACAAATCTGTCATCCACAGTAAAATGTCTCGCAGTTTAACAATTTTTGCCTCTGAAAATCCACCAATCGACATGTATGACAATCGTATTTTGTACTCACTGTGTGATAAGTAATCGATAATGAAATATATCAGCTTTATACAAATACTTCCACCAACCATGTACATGTCGATTCATCTAGTGAAGTTTTCACCACTAGAACAAATTTTAATATTACTTTTTTTGTCTGCCAAGCTCTAAGAAACAGGATTAATAATATCTCTAGCTGTTACAAATGTGTCAAGAATTATTACGCATTTCTACTGCACAAACGCCACGTTATTGTACAACAAGCCCAACTTTATCTTTTACGTAGAAACTTTGTATGAGTACATACCAATGCAATATGTCTTATCCTGACTTTGGATGAATCCAGGGTTACAAAGACAGTAGAAACCTCCATTTGTGTTTACGCAACGCCCGTCTTCGCAGATACCTTCGTCTTCACATTCGTCTCTATCGTCGCAAGTATTTGTAGCTGGGTTCCTGGCTTGTCCTGGGGGGCATTCACAAGTAAAGGAACCTACTGAGTTTATGCAAGTGCCACCAGAACACAAATGTGGAATTGCTTCACATTCGTTAATATCTGGAACAAAATATTTGTGAATTAACTGAAATCAATACAATATAATTGTTAATCGTTAAATTATTTTAGCAACTACTGCTTCTATAATTTATAGATATCTATGTAGATGACGAAGGTCATCTTTGGAACAAGGTGTTACCTACTATATGCAGGTCCCTAGCCAGAGATAAACTATAGGGGGTGCTTATTTCAGATGAGGCCAATTCCGACCTTTGTAATTTACAAAAATATGCTCTCCAGGTAATGTTAGGTGTTTCCAGGAAATGCCGAGCAACCCCTGGCTTCAGGTCTGACTAGTTGTTGTTTAGTAACAATCCAACATAATGGAAATTTACTTTTGCATCATTTAGAGATAAATTTGTTCAATTATGATATGAACTATAAAATATTATGAAATATTAGAATTTATTCTAATAATGGGGTGCATAGATCATCATAAATTACTTCAATATAATCCAGAATAGATTTAGATGAAAAACAGATATAATTTCCAAAATAACAACGCTTTTTCTTAACAGAGATACACACCGAAACTGCGAGAGAAAATATTGTTTTACGTACATTTCGTATTATAAAATTGAGCTCACACATATTGCTTTATAACTGTAAAATGGAGTACTAGATTTTAAGTTTAATTAATTCACTAGTTTATTTCTCGACCAATATTTTCTCTTTTAGTTATTAGGAACATGACAAAAAATATTTGTGTTAAACTAAGAGTTTCAATCTGAAGAGCGATAATTAAAATTATAGTACAACTAACAATATGCCTTTATTTATAGTAAAACATAGTTCAACAAATTCCATCAATTTTGTCATCCTTACCAAAAACTCTGTCGTGGTCTAATGCACCGTAATCTGGAAATCAGTGAAGCAGACTATTTGGGTTCTTTGTAAATATTCATACTATTTTCATATTGTTCAATTTCTAAGCTTTCAAAAGCAATTAGCTATCCATTATTTTTGCATAACCTCAATTAACCTTAAGTTACTAGATATCAGCAATTTAAGTTTATTAAGTTTCTTTCTGAACGAACAGAAATTTGCAAAGGAAACAGCTATAATTAAGGATATAGTTAAGAGTAACATATACCCTATAAGTTTATTTAATAAATTAATTAAGGAAACCCCTCGGTGCTTCTCAGATTTTCAAAATGACCGGAATATCAAATTTGTATCATTCCTCTATGAAAAACAATTTTTCCGTTGTCGAAAACAAGCTCCTTAACATTTTCGATATGACATTTGTCTACACAAGGAAATGATTTGCAACAACTTTTAGACAAACCTAAAGATTTGCATGAAACCAAAGGACCAGGATTTACGAAATTAGCTGTAATAGCTATTAAATCGGCCCAAAATTAAGGGGCAGAGAGGAACAATTGTGTTACAGGGTTTTCATTGTTTAATATGTTAATTTGACACCAAAAAGTGACAAAACCACAAAGTGCTACTAAATTTCGGGGTGCGTTTTTGAGGAATATCCGAGGAAGGCCAGTTTCTAGTGTTTTCAAAGTTACTCAAAAACAATGAAAATCTGGAGATTTTTATAAGAATACTTATATGTAGCACATTAAATTTTCCATCTAAGTACGTTGTCGATTTTTTTTCGTGTTTTTAGTGTTTTTTAATAGAAAATGCAAAAGAGAAAGAAATCGGTGCTGCAAATGAATCCATTTCAGCTTTACTATATGAATCAAAAGCGAACGATAAGTGCCTGGCTAAATGTCGCTTATAATTATTTAAACGATTATATTATAGAAGAATTTGTCAAATCCCCTCCAATGGAGTTGGAAGGGAACAAACAATGAATTGACGCCAATTGCCATGACTCTTGCACCGAAACCTTTTCTTGAAAAAATATCATGTGGCCGTTTAAAAGGTTGACATAGAAATTATGCTTGCAGAAATGCTGCACATTTTGCAAGGAATGTGCAGGCATCAATTGCGAAAATACAAATGTACCGGAAATATCACAAGAACATGTCGATAAAGATATCGACAACGAAGTTTATACTGCCATCAAAAGTATGAATTTTAAAGAATCGACTTAATATTAATAATGTAAAATAAGTTTTACCTTCACGAATAAAAAAAATATTTTTTGAAGTGCGTTTAATGTTCATATTGTTTTCCTACAATATTTATTTATTTATTTAAAAATCAGTTTATTTTAAATACCTTATCAATAAAATTTCATTTTAATATTAAAAAGTTCAACCACAGACATTAATTGTTTGCAATATTACTTTTTCGTAAAAAGTAATATTTGTTTTAGAACGTTAAAGAAACATTTGTATTATTATTACAATATCTTAAAATTGTTGTTTCATTGCACAAAAAGAAACAGATTTACCGAAAATTAAAAGAAGAAATGTATGTAAGCAAATGCGGTAATATTGGCAAATAATGGCCTAATTTAAATTGCGATATCTCGGTCACCGTTGGTCGTACGAGGCAGAGAAAAAAGCAAGTTCTTTATTTTTTCAATAACTTTTTTTTTTCTGGACACTTATATATACAGACTGTCTATTTTACGAGGGCCACACCAAATATCTCGCTTAATGTCTATTGTAGAAGAATAAAGTTTTAGAAACAGTTATCCCATTTTTTGTGAGCTGTATTTGAGTAAAAAGAAATTTGAAATCCATAGCCTGCTTTATGAGATATATTACAAAAACCTGAAAAATAGGAAAACCACAAACGGTTATAGCTTCCTTATTTGAGGAGATACGAAAAAAGTTAAAGGAATGAAAGTTGACGGCAAAGACAATAAGAATAATAACGTGTAACAAAAAAATCGAAAAATGCAGTTGGCTTTGACATACGCATGTGCAAAAATGAAAAATACATATCTCAAAGTAGGCCATGACGCCATTAATTCCGTTATTTTTTTCTCATTCCAACGATATAAAGCATGTCACAGAAATTTTAACCGATAGTGACAATATTTAATATTTTACGAATACCACAATTCATATAATTGAATCGTAACAATCAGCTGTGCCATAATAGTAAAAATTCACTTTATAATAATTATAATTCCGTAATTATTTATTACAATTTAATACAAACCAATAAATATCTCATAAATAAAAATACAAGTACAAAACGTACATCCAAAGAAAAAAACGAAAAACTATGTATAAGAGTACTACCTACTACTATATTGAAAAGAAACTGTGTGTATTTATTTTTCTAACTACAAATGCTCAAATTGTGCACCATGCATTCTGACACATAAACGTGCTCTACGAGACACGTCACGCATTACATTTTGGAGCATTTCAGAAGTAATTGCCTCACATGCGTTTCGAATTCTGGTTTTGATGTCCTCAATATTTTCAGGGGCAGTTTGAAATACCATGTCTTTAATGTAACCCCAGACGAAAAAATCAAAGGGAGTAATATCTGGTGATCGAGCTGGCCATAGAATGGGTCCATAGGTGCCTATCCAGCTATCTGACATAACTTGGTTTAAATAATTTGTACATATTACAGCAGTGTGAGGTGGAGCCCCATCTTGTTGAAAATATGAATAATTTAATCTTTCTGCCACTGTTAATTCATAAATAAAATCTTGAAATTCGTTTTGCAGGAAATTAAGGTATCTACGAGCGGTTAATTTGCCATCATAAAAATAAGGTCCAATTACTTTAGTCCCTAAAAGACCCAACCAAACATTCGTAGAAAATCTTTCTTGAAAGCAGTCTCTCTGCACCAATGTGTATTTTCTCGTGTCCACTTATAATGCATATTTCTATTGAAAAATCCATTATTAGAAAAATTTGATTCGTCCGACCAAAGAATTTTGCTACATATCAGCGCGTCATTCCTTTTCTTATTTAATAACCATCTACAAAATCTTACTCTCCTTGGCTTATCTCCCTCATTTAAATGTTGAACTTTCCTCATTTTGTAGCATCGAAATCCGTTTTTTTTCAATATTTTTCTTGCACTGTCTTTTTTTATGCGACAGTTTCTCTGAATTTGTCTCAAAGAGGTTTCCTCATTTTGGTTAACATAATTCATTACTCTATTCACTTTTCTTAAATTATCCGCAACATGCGCTCGCCTTACTACTTTTTTTTAAAATGAACCCTACGTTTTTAGATTTTGAACTAACTTCCTAAACATAGTTCGATTTGGCTGCGGAGCATCTGGAAATCTATCTCCGTAAACCGTGACTGCCATCTCAGCGTCAAAATTGCATTGACAATAAATGTTAATCATATCGAATTTGTTATTATTCGTGTACACCATAATTACTGATATAAAATTTATCTTAGAACTCGACAACGCAACATACAACAGTGACAATCTGTCAAATTTATTAATAACTGTATACATTGTTTTTCACTAATTATGGCACAGCTGATTGTTACGATTCAATTATATGAATTGTGGTATTCGTAAAATGTTAAATATTGACACTATCGGTTAAAATTTCTGTGACATGCTTTATATCGTTGGAATGAGAAAAAAGTAACGGAATTAATGGCGTCATGGCCTACTTTGAGATATGTATTTTTCATTTTTGCACAATAGCGTATGTCAAAGCCAACTGCATTTTTCGATTTTTTTGTTACACGTTATTATTCTTATTGTCTTTGCCGTCAACTTTCATTCCTTTAACTTTTTTCGTATCTCCTCAAATAAGGAAGCTATAACCGTTTGTGGTTTTCCTATTTTTCAGGTTTTTGTAATATATCTCATAAAGTAGGCTATGGATTTCAAATTTCTTTTTACTAAAATATAGCTCACAAAAAATGGGATAACTGTTTCTAAAACTTTATTCTTCTACAATAGATATTAAGCGAGATATTTGGTGTGGCCCTCGTAAAATAGACAGTCTGTATACCTAGGATGCCGTAAAAAAATGAACGAATTACTGAAAAAAAAAGAATAAACGTGAATTTTCTTAAATTTTTAACAACGTACTTGGATGGAAATTTAATTTTCTACAAAAAAGTGTTCTTGTAAAATCCCCAGATTTGGATTGTTTTTGAGCTATTTTGAAAAAACTAAAAAAAATGGTCTTCTTCGGATGCCTCTCAAGAACGCTTTGTGATTTTATAGTTTTTAGGTCCAAAACTAACATTAAACAATAAAAACCCTTTAACACAATTGTTCCTTACTAAAAGACATATTCAATAGCCTATAAGAGAAACTGTAAAGTTTACTGTTGTCCAATATGCTTTTAATAAATTCATAGAATAGATCGTGGGCTGAGAACCAAGCGCCAAATCTAAAATTGTCCAAGAGAGCAATTTTAATGTTTAGCACGTTGCAAATCGATTATGCGAAGTAATTATATTAATTTGAAATATTCAGGTTGTAACACATTCATTTGGCAACTAACTCGTGGGTATTTAATTTTATAATATAATAAACTTTTAACTAAGTAAATGAATATGTGTAGATCCTCGTGTACTTAGAACTTTGAGACTACCGATGTTCGCTAAAAACCAGAAGGTTCCAATAATTTACAAAATACTGCAAAAATGGATAAACTGTATTTATCGAGACATAACTATAAAATTTGAAAAGAAAGTATAAGAAAGATAAAATAACGAAATTTTTTCTTAAATTCTGAAATTGAAACCTTCATGTAAGTTTGATCCTCAAGGGGCATCCATTTATATGCAAATTCTATTTGTCCGATTCTTTACCGTAAAAGTTTCGGTTTTAAAGCTTTTAACTGACTCAATTAAAAAGGGACGACCATCATGACTATTTAATTCTCCAGCCAAGCTTTTCTTCATTTCTTTAGTTTTAGGGACCATCCATTAATTACATCACACAAATTTCATGGTTTTTCTACCCCTCCGTTCCCCTATGTCACAGGTTGTCACATTGGAGTCAACCCCCCCCCCCCCCCCCCTGTGACGTCACATATTTTACAGCAATAAATTTTGAGGTAGAATTTTCCGATTTTTCTATTGTTTTGAATTTCATTCAATTAAAACAATGGCATACGTAGATGTAAATAATGTGATGTCATAAAAGTTTGACCCGCTTCTCCCCTCTTGTCATACTCTGTCACACTATATAAACCCCTCCTCCCTCTTGAAATTGTGACGTGATTAATGAATGGCTCTTTACGGCCTTTTCTGGTGTTTACCTCTTTTTGTATATTTGCTTTTTGAAATTGTGATGCATGATTGCCTATTTTATATTGAACTTCATGGGAGTTATCTCGTAAAAATTTCAATTGGCATACTTTACTGAATGGCACATTACTGTAATTAAACACCTCTGTGCATTTTTTATAATTGTGGAAGTGTTTGGCCTGCATGTTAATTGCACAGAATTGCCTTTTAGGTCACTCACAAGCACGAAATCACTATAACAATCAAATTACTTCACGCGAAAACGGCGCTTGGAACCTTATGGTTCTTAAATTTAATGCTGATTGTTGCTTAAAACTATTTTACACTTTAGTTTGTGGCGTCATCTTTAGGAATAATGTTGTAGTTTTTAGTGCAAATGGTGCAGAAATCTCTCTAGATTTCATTTCTGCAATAAAAGTTGTTTTGAAAATAATGTCGCTTGGAACCTTCTGGTTCTCAGCCCACGAGATATCAGCAACTTAAGATTATTGGAAATGCAGAAAATAACAGACAGCTGAATGTTCTTAAAAGTTTAAAAATTAAAAAATCTAAATTAACATTTGCAAAGGACCGATTTCAAATAGCCCGCTTTATTAGGTAGTGGTTCGTTCAACCACGATACAGTTTAGGTAAGGATCACAGGATTGGTCGATATCGATCATCCATAGCAATGTATAAATATAGACATGTTCTTAGTATTATTTTAATTTTAATTATCTCCTGATGATGCCAACGTGGTTAACGAAATGAACGTCAAGTGTTGTTAAAAGTGACGTCTTCGGTAGTTTTAAAGTTTGTGCAAATTCGTCTCCAGAGGTAAGAATTTTGAACTTCTTTAATCATCTATTTACAGAAAAAAAAGATGATTTGTAAAAAACTGACGTTATTTTTAAATTAATTAATCACTTCGTTGGATATATCAAGAAATGTCATGAAGTTCAGTTAAACAGACAATAATAACAAATATGTACTTAAACTTTTGGAGCAAAACAGATATAAAGAGCATATTATTTATGAAAGAAAACAAATAAACAAAACATGTTTTGAATATAAAGACACAGATTTATTATCTTAATGGTCTTACCAACACATTCCTCAGTTTTCAAATTTTTCAAAAATCCTATGTCACACTCCAGTCTAGAAGGACAATGCTCACAAGGATGCCCCCAAGCTTTACCAACGGTAGCGCAACACAAGGTCTTAGTACAAACTACTCCATCCAGTTGGTTTACACATAAAGCTCCTCGATGGCCTGTGTAACAAGGTCCAGTCCTGTAATCTAAAGTCATGTATTAAATATCTAAAAAAGTATGGAGAGTAACCGTTATAAATAGTAAAACGTATACTTTAGAATTACCTGTTTCGCAATGGTTTCCAGAAAATCCGTATACACAGGCACATCTATCGGGCCCAATACATCGACCTCCATTTTTACAAGGATCCAAGCATATCGCTATAATAAAATATTTTTAGACTTTTTCAGGGAAATTAGACAAAAATGCTGCAAATATGCGGTCAAATTTCCAGCAAGATACATTGTATTGACCTTTATTTCGTAGTTTTAAATAATGTGTCAATAGTTCCTATTAATATGACATGTTAGGGCAATTCTTATTAGGAAAGTAAATATTAACCCTGTAAAAGTTCAAATTAAAAGCGACCCCTATGCCTCTAAAACATTAGTCTCCAATAGCACAGTTGTGCCTGCGTTGCTGCCACAAAATAAACGAATTACAAATGCAATAGATTCGTTGTTTTTAATAATTAATCAAGAATCGATTGAAAACTATCTCTAATTCATCCAGTATTTACCGAGGTTATCAAATGTGCTGAAATCAATGCGATGCGACGCTGTCCTGAGGCCAGCTACTGCCTCTCAGAAAAACCGCTTTGATAGTTATCTTAAAAGGCTTAGCGTTACCTTTAAATACTGATGTATTTTGTTCAGACTAACGGAGGTCGACAACAGTATTTCATTACTTTGAAAATGAGACACCTTACCGACTCCTGCCAAAAAAATTTAGAGGTAAAGCAAATATAGTTTTTCGCTAATATCTCGCCATCTATTAGATCTACGACAAAAACACTAATTAGAAAATGTATAGCTTAAAAATTAATCTACAAAAAAGATGCATCATTTGAGTAACTATGAGTAATTATTTTCTACTACGGGTTACAAAGTTTTAACCCTCCTACTTCTAGGAAATAATCCACACCACCTTAGAGGTAAAGTAATAAGCACGTTTTTTAAACGCGGTGTCCCACAGTAAGCCCAATCTACGATATGTTTTACATTAAGAACCAAGAAACTGTTTCTTCTTCTTCAATATGCTCGATTGATATTAGCAGTTTCCAATTTTTGACACAGCAGAGGAATAAAGCAGCATCGATAAAAGTCCTCGGAATTTTTAGTTAATGTTATTTTATAATGATATCTAACATAGGATACATACACTATCAGT